>LPNX011174845.1:83485-182903 GCA_001517045.1 Pseudotsuga menziesii
AAAAGCTTCTTAAGAGACCCCTAATGGGGAATGGGGACTGTTTCTCTGATTGCTCTGGAAAACAGAGTGCTTTCTTAATTTCCAAAAATTAGAGTAAAGGGAATAGCGATAAATATAGAAGAAATTTGAAACACTGCCAAGCAGATTCTAAATTCAAAAGACATGAAAATGACAGGAAACTCATAAGTGGAAACGCATCAATCCAGGGAGCGAAAGCAACATTCAGGTCGCATCCACCCATTTCGATTCCCAGAATGAATAAAAAAAAAAAAAAAAAAACGCTTGCAGGGTTTAGCATTCGGTAAGCTATTACCGGTCGATTCCTTAAGAATTCGTGGGCATCAAAAGGTAGATCATCATAAGCCAGATATCAAAGTTATGCATTTCATATCTACCTAAATGGAGAAAGAAAAACAAAATGCAGTCCACAGTATTACATTCACAGGAAAAGGGGTTCACGCCCCTTGCATGCTGCCATTCCCAAAAAAAAAAAATCTCCCATCGCATGCATCAATGCAACAATATAGGCATCTCTCAACACAACAAAACAACCATTCATCACACAAATCAAAGGAGCAGAACCAGATTGCATTCGATCAAAGGAAGGTTTAAAACTCAGGCTCTGATACCAATGTAAACTTTTATGGATCTGAAGCCTTCAATTGATCAACATTAAATAAGCAGCGGAATATATACAACAAATTCGTAATACCTTTTTCCATTGACAGCCTGAGTTGGATTCCAGACACCTCTGTCACTGCTGCTCCTTTCCAGCGACGTATTGAAGAAACCTAGCACAGAACAGAAAGCAGTTTCTCTCTCTTTACCCTGGACCAATGCGTTCCTTCAGCTTGTGTGATGGGTATTCTGAAAGGATCATTTATAGGCAGAGAGAGGACCGGTTTCCCCAAGGCCTTTATTCTCCACCTGTCCATCAGAGTAGGAGAAAAGAAACGGCTTCCAAGAACCCGTCTCTTCATATGGACAACGTAAGAGTGAATTTTCTAAATATAGTCTTACAGACATGACTATTAAAGCCAATATAATCCGAAATTTATTGAAAAAGTTGTAGCCATTGGGTTTCAATAGCATTCCAGAAATAGGTTATTGGTTGGACTTTGGCAAAATTTGCTCATTTTTCATTACTAGCTGCCATGATGATTTCAACAGGCCTGGAAGTTGCCGATGCCCATTCTGCAATGCTCAACGAAGGGTGCATCAAGCTCCTGTTTATAAATTCCACTGCAGAGTCGCAGACCCAATAAGTTTTTGGCTTTGTTTCTATATGGGCACTGGGAGGTATTCTTGCCCCCCACAGTTATCGAATCACCCAGTTCACTATTGCCCATGGTTCTCAAATCACCCAGCCAGTTCTCATTCACACCTAGTTGTTCCCAATAGATCACAGTAATTAAACTAAAGTCCACGGTGAAACCTATCTGCTGATATATCGAACTTGCTATTTGCCGAAGGGAAGTCTCTTGTTTTCTTTCTTGATCTTGCTATCCTTGGGAATGAAAAATTTTCCACTCTGGAATATGAACCCTAGCGGTTGCAGTGGCGGCCTGCTACGGCAGACTTATTCGTATGTGGCCAGTCCGACACCGCAACTTGCAAGCACTTAGCCTGGAACTTCAATGCTCCTGCAGACACTCTCCATTTATTGGAAATGACTTACCACCCACTCCGGCCAGCCCAGCGCACAGCGACAGATGTTATATATATAAATTTATAATAATAATAAAATAGAAACGAGCAATTTTTGGCTCTACCCGTCAAATTGACGGCTGGCAAACGCACCTAGATTTCACAGCTGACGTGGAAATTTCGGGTGTATTTGACGGTGAAAAACCCAAATACGTCCATACGGACGTCAATTTTAACCCTTGCAGTCTGGTGAGACGAGAGCTAACGATAGAGCTGCAGAGTCTTAAATGACTCTGTCAGCTCATGCATATCTATGCCCTCATCCATAGCATTATCCATGCTCCGACACCTGCGATTGGGAAATGTCCTTTCACGCGTCCTTTTTTGGTTGTTGCAGAGAGAAAGAACGAAACAGAAATTCCGTGACAGAAAGTCAAGATTGGCCTTAATTTCAAAACCCTATTTTCTTTGGGAGCAGCCATGGCGGACGAAAGCTTCAAATCGACATGCGATTTATCTTCACCAGCGTCTTCTTTTTCTAGTTCCTCGCCCAATTCGACGGCCTCCTCGGCTTCCTCGGACGACATCACGGACAACGGGAGTTCTTCATGGAGTTTCTCGCCTTCACGGAAGCCCAATGGCGATGGCGGCCCTCTATTCAACATGAAGTCTCTCAGAGCGAGTCTCCCTTTTCACAATAAGTCCAATCGTCAATCGTATGTTCATTTACATAATCTCTCTGTCTTCATTTTGAACGGGGCCTGTAGCAATCTTTTATTGATTTTGGCTGTTTGTTTGAGTAATTTGCAGGAGGGGTTTGTCCAACTTTTCATTGGCAAGTCGCAGTCGTTTACGTCTCTGGTAGATGTGAAATGCACGGAAGATCTTGCCAAGCCGGAGAAGAAGCTCAAGAGTTCTCACAGCTGGGAATCGACAGTAAAATCAGTGTCCAATAATCAGACCATTCGATCATCAATATTCTCGGTAGGCTCAGCTGAATCCATTAAAGTACCCAGCAAGACAGCCAATGGCACTAAGATGGGAAAGAAAGGTGGCCGAATGATGCCCGCGATTTCCTACAGGCTACGGTTATCGCCTCTAAAACAGATTATATAGGCCTTACAGGGAACAGACAATGTACATTAAACTACAGATCGATTCCAATCAGCGACTACTGAATGCTGTACATAATACTCAAAATGAGCACTTTTATTTTCTGTAAACTTCTGAATCCCTGACAGATTTCGATTTCGGGGCTGAAGAAACCCCCATCTCATGTAACATATACTTAAATGTCAAATGTTCAAAGGACTTTCATATTATGATTACTGTAACATTGCCGTAATTGAAGATATTCTCGCCTTCTACGCACTACTGGTATCCTGTTCATTCATATATCGATTATTAACGAAAATTGTTGTTATGGTCTCATTTTAATTCCTTGAACTTCAAAATTCCAGTAAACCAGCTGTTGTGGCCAGTTGTGGCCATTGCATGATTAAGTGAACCAGTCTCACTGAGATTGTCTCTGTAACACATGCTTTGCCTTTTTATGTTTTTCTGATTGCAGAAATATTATTTCAATATAAACTTGATCTTATTTCCACAAAAAATGATCTCATTTTGAGTATTATGTACAGCATTCAGCAGTCGCTGATTGGAATCGATCTGTAATTTAATGTACATTATCTGTTCCGTGTAAGGCCTATATAATTTGTTTTAGAAGCGATAACGGTAGCCTGTAGGAAATTGCGGGCATCATTTGGCTACCTTTCTTGCCCATCTTAGCGCCATTGGTTGTCTTGCTGGGTGCTTTAATGGATTCGGCTGAGCCTACTAAGAATATTGATGATCGAATGGTCTGATTATTGGATACTGATTTTACTGTCGATTCCTAGCTGTGAGAACTCTTGAGCTTCTTCTCCAGCTTGGCAAGATCTTCCGTGCATTTCACATTTTCCAGAGACGTAAACGACTGCGACTTGCCAATGAAAAGTTGGACAAACCCCTCCTGCAAATTACTCAAACAAACAGCCAAAATCAACAAAAGAGATTGCTACAGGCCCCGTTCAAAATGAAGATAGAGAGATTATGTAAATGAACATACGATTGACGATTGGACTTATTGCGAGAAGGGAGACTCGCTCTGAGAGACTTCATGTTGAATAGAGGCCCGCCATCGCCATTGGGCTTCCGTGAAGGCGAGAAACCCCATGAAGAACTCCCGCTGTCCGTGATGTCGTCCGAGGAAGCCGAGGAGGCCGTCGAATCGGGCGAAGAACTAGAAAAAGAAGAAGCTGGTGAAGATAAATCACATGTCGATTTGAAGATTTTGTCCGCCATGGCTGCTCGCAAAGAAAATAGGGTTTTGAAATTAAAGCCAATCTTGACTTTCTATCACGGAATTTCTGTTTCGTTCTCTCTCTGCAACAGCCCTAAAAGGACGCGTGAAAGGACGTTTCCTGATCGCAGGTGCCGGAGCATGGATGATGCTATGGATGGGAGCATAGATATGCATGAGATGACAGAGTCATTTAAGACTCTGTAGCTCTATCATTAGCTCTCGCCGTCTGGTGATACATACAGAAATCATTGCTACTGTCAGGTGATACATGCAGTTGGCTGTCAATTCTTACTTTCTTAGGTATACATCATGGGAGATGTACGAGAGGTAAGTACTATGATTCTCTTTTTTATTACCAGCTTCTAGCCTTCCTGTGCCAAATAGATATGTGAATTATAGTCTCTTGGATGGAATTTTTGCTAATTCTGCAGACTGAGTTGGTTAATTTGTATGGGAGGATATAATGCCACTGGCATTTGGGCTGGAGTTTTTGACTGGCCTGTGATTTGCTGATGTTGTTGATAAACATATTTTAAGCAGACCCAATGTTTCTTTTGTGGACTATTGACTCATGATCTTTTTTGGCTTTTCTAATATGCGGTCCTTACAAATTGCAGAATAACGATAAAAAGGGAAAATATCTTAGATTAAAGAAAAAATGAAAAAACAGTAATTGATGATAGTTGATAGCTTCTGCAAACTAACTATTTTTTTATAGTCAGGAAACAATGAAATCTAGTTCCACTTAGTGCAGGGAGGTTAACCAATAATAATAAAAGGAAAAAATATCTTAGATCAAAGAAAACACGAAAAATACTAGTAATTGATGATAGTTTCTACATACTGGCTATTCTTTTAAAGCCAAGAAACGATGAAAAATAGTTCCAGTTAGTGCATGGAGGTTAACCATAAGGGTTGGTCAGAGGACAAAACCAGTCATGAACATTCATATCACTCAGAGCACTCTCATAACTCTCAAGATGAAATCACTCGGAGCTCTCTCACAAACACAAATCACATTACCATTAGTAAGTACAAAGTAGATTTTATGGATGAACATGTATGCTTTTCCCCATGTTTACATATTTTTTTTCAATTTATTTTAGAAGGGGACATATTCCATGTGCTAACAAAAATTTAGAAGTTTGTTGATTGTTGTGAATAAATATTTGAAACTGATTAGAACTTTCTATAGGATTATCAAGAAAAAGAGTCTTGGTAGAGTTTTTGGATTTCAGAGTGTGTCTACACAACATGGAAGATATGCCATGATCCTTTATCCTAGATACAATGGATTCTCAGCTTGGTAGGGAAAATGTCCCAGAAGGATTTCGTTGGCCATTGGTATATGTTATATGTCGGACATGTATATAGGATCCAAGGGAACTAGGACCATAGTGTACGAACAAAAAAACAACTTATTTTCCTTTGATGGTCTAAGGGGAAGGAAACATACTAATCAATACTCTTCAATATGTGTTGAAGCTGATGAACTTTGTTCTTCCCATATTAACCACTACTTTAAATAATTGAAATGATTGTGTACAAGTTCAAAGTTGTTGTTAGTAATGTTATTTTCAACCACACGACCTTCATACTATGAACCTTCTAAAACATCCCACTCTTCATCAATTTGTGTGCAATCTACAAGCCTCTCAAGGTAGTCATCACCATAATGCTCTACTGAAATGAATTTTTTCCCATTGTCCCCTCATTAGAAAATACAATTTGGCATAAATTTTGTTTTAAATTCTTACAATCCACTCACAACATAAAGCTCACAAGACATGATCTCTACTGAGATTTTTCTTTCATGCAATACTGCAATAGATTTAATTAACCACATACCTCTACTCATTGTATCTAAATTGCTTATAATATTCAAATTGTTCATCCATAAAAATTATGGGTCATGCATTATCTAAATATAGGTACTTCAATAGCCATCTTTGAGCAGGTCATTGATCATTTTCCATGATGGTTAATCAATTCTTGAGTCATATTCTTGAGGATAATTACATTGCCTCCATGAAATCTAATGATCAATTGACTTGGATGACAAACTTTGAAATTAATGTCATAATTTCCCCAATGATTTGCTCCATGTCAATGTAATTATCTCACCTCCCAAAGTCATTCCATGCTAGCATATGTGTCTTATTGTTCCTCAATGACCCCACCCCTAGGTTGCACAATAGCGTGCTCATGCCTGGTTGCACGTCCTCACACTTATATTTTTCATTAATATTTCAAACACTCTTCAATGAAAAATCATTCTCTTTCATACCAAGTGATTCTCAAACTTATATTCTCTTAAGGGTTTTGTGATTATATTAGTGTACCATTCCCATGTTTTGTAATACTTCAAATTTACTCTGTGTTCATCTTGTAGTTGTATTATAGAATGTATTTGAATTGCAATATGCTTGTTGAGCTAATGAATAACTACTATCTTCTCCCACTAAAAAAATGGTTGTTGAAACAAAGCAATATGGTCTTCCTGTATGGTAAATCAATATTAATTAGCAATCTTCTCAACAAACTTCTTCCACATGTTCCATTCATTACACCTTTATAGAGGATAGATCTACTATGTTTCTTCTTGTTGCTCCAACTCATCACTGTTGAACCAACTTAAAATACAAACCTAGCGATGGACTTTATGTCCTCCATACATCCATCTCACTAGGAATTTGTGAAACTAACTAATTGAAATTTCAATGCATTGGAAAATTTCCAGTTTCCAACTCCAAGTTCCTTTCACGTATCTCATAATTGTTTTTGTTGCTTTCCTATCACTTTCTCTAGGCTCTATCCTATATTTAGACACTACTCCAACTACAAAAATATTACATTGTCTAGTAATTGTTATGCATATAATATTTCCTACTAATTTCCCTAAAATTGGAGTTCTACTATGGTACACTAGCTCCCTTGTGCCCAAAAATTATAGGATGGTTCGGTTGGAATTAAAGGGGCATAGGGCTTTAGGCATGTTCCATTCACCCTTCTCTTCTTTACCGAAAGTTTAGTCCTAGATCCATCCACCACCTTTGATTGAATCTTGAAAGTAGGGCAGAAGATAACTTGCATTGGCCTCTTCATACTGCAATTAAGATGCTTTGTTATGTGCTTCCTTAATCCAACTATTTCACCACATACCCTATTTCTTAACATGTTCATTAAAACACTATGATGGTAGAATCCTCCATTCCTCTTTAGTAATTGTTATGCATATAATATTTCCTACTAATTTCCTATAAAGAGTTGGGCTAATGACTTTCCCATTTCCATCTTTAGTCAATTTCATGCTAATATACATTGGAGTGTCACATATTTATACATTGCAATCAATCACCTTCAATTTATTTATCATGTAGCTAGGATACTTTTCCCACTGAAAAATTCCTTCATATATTTAACAAACCTTAACTCCAAGATAATAATGTAACACATCATGCTTTGTGATTGAACAATAGATTGACTAATTTTTAAGTAGTCAATTTGTCAAAACATTGAAATGGACCTATCTCAAAAACCATTCATCAAAATCACATGAAATTTGTAGGGAATAAGCATTGTATCGAGATGAACAACCTCCATAAATTTCACGTCGCTCCACTGCATAGATTTGGAGAAATTGACCATTGTAACCTACAACCGTTTTTTCTTTATATCGATATCTGTGCCTCCATTTACTCTGATTTTTTGTGTGGAGATGTGCTATAGTGAATGGAACAAGAATACAAAACTTTAGTAAAAAACGATTTGTCATTTGGGAGAAAAACACCATTTTCACCTACAACCATTTGTCTTTTATCTCAAAAATTGTGCATCCATTTGCTCTTATCTTTAGTAGATGTGTTTGTCTTTGTGAATCCACTGCAATTTTGTTCATAACTATGATCCATGTGTGATTTTTAGGATCTTCCTTCCAGTTGATTAGACTGTTTGTTTGAATGAATCTGCTCCGATACCAATTGTTGGTATCATTGTAGAGAGTGTTAATACATAAAAAAAATCACTTTTTTGTTTAATTGAACCAATTCACAGTTCCTTGAAAGATTGACTAATTTTTAAGTAGTCAATTTCTAAAAAACTTGAAATGGAAATATCTTGAAAACCATTCATCCAAATCACATGAAATTTGTAGGGAATAAGCATTGTACCGAGATGAACAACCTCCATAAATTTCACGTCAATCTATTGCATATATTTGGAGAAATTGACCATTGTAACCTACAACCAATTTTCCTTTATCTTGATATATGTGCATCCATTTACTCTGATTTTGTGTGTGGAAATGTACTATATTGAATGAAACAATCATACCAAATTTTATCCAAAATCAATTTGTCGTTTGGGAGAAAAACACCATTGTCACCTACAACCATTTGTCTTTTATCTCAAAAATTGTCCATCCATTTGCTCCGATATTTGGTAGATGTGTTTGTCTTTGTGAATCCACTGAAATTTTGTTCATAAATATGATCCTTCAAGGTTTGCATGACATTGTTTAGCATGCCATACATCAACAAATCACACCCGAATTCTTTTCATGACACATTGACAATGAGGGTTCAGTGGATTCAATGAGATACCAGTCTTATGCCATTCCTCCTTAGTTCAACTTATGCTATGAACTTTTATTAGTCCATGAGCCTTTGGCATTAATGATAACATATTCCAACATGCACATGCTGAAGATGTTAATTATATTGACATTTTTAAAAGTTCATTGATAATAAGGATGACATTTCCAATCTTAGGAAATGTTTTTCTAGATTGTGGAGCTTGGACAATAATGCAAATGTTATAGAAGATGCAATGAGAAGGGCATAATAATTTATGCTATAGCCCCAGCTTGAAGGAGGGAGTAAGTTGCTCATATAATTTTTAATTACGATCTTAGTTCTTTATTATTTCTTCATTATTTTATTAGTGCAGAAAATACTCTTTCTGCAGGCAAGATTGGAAACCCAATGCAATTTTTCAAATGTATACATGGAAATCATGTATGGTATTTCTTGTTCAAGAAATTACATATATGGGTATGATGCCAATAAAAAATTATTGAAGATAAAGAAAAACGATGGTAATGGACATGCTACTTACATACTAATGCAAAGGATCTTTCCTCCAATTCATCTATCATATATTGTTCGTGGTGTTATCTATCAACAAGGTGAAATTATGTCTGAACTTGACATATTTGGTGCATATTTATGGTATGTAATTCTTTCTTGAGATCCTTTTTTTAAAATTAAAATGTCATTGGTTTGTTACTAAAATAATTAAGCATATATTTCATGGTTTATTTGCTTAAAATCCTACAATAAATGGAGTAGCCATGAAGGATGGTTTAAACCATAGAAAAAAACCATAGGAAGTCCTATGCACTTACCTAACATTATATTAACATGGTAATTTTTTCATCTCATTTACACAATATGAAATTTCTATACTTCATTTTTTAACCAATGTCACAGGCCTAGGTTGGAGGTGTCTGATGTAGTTCCTCATGATATTCTTAATGATAATGTAGTGCTCAGCCCCATGGGTTGTCTTTGTCATTTGTGAACAATACTTCTCCTAGGGCTATTTTGCAGAGAATGTTTAAGTAAAATAAATTTTGATGGAAATAAATGCACAAACATGCATGCAGATGTTGAAGATGTTAATTATGATGATTTTTACATGTTCATTGATACTAAGGATGGACTTTCTAATCTTAGGAAATACTTTGCTCAATTTTGGAGCTTGGATAGGAATACAAATGTTATAGAAGATGCTATCAGAAGGCCAGAATCATTTGTGCTAATGCCCCAACATGAAGGAGGGGGTAAGTTTCTCACATATGTTTTAATTCGGATCTTAGTTTTGTAGTGTTTCTTCATTATTTTATGATTGTTTAAAATATTGTTTATGCAGGCAAGATTGGAAATCTAGTGCACTTTTTCAAATATATACATGGAAATAACGTACGGTATTTGTTGTATAGGAAATAACATAAATGGGAATAATGATAAGAAAAAATTACTAGAGTTGAAGAAAAATGGTGGTAATGGACATACTGCTTACATATAATGTAAAATATCTTTCCTCCAATTCATGTATCATTTCTTGTTTGTGACAGTGTCTATCAACATTGTGAAACTGTGTTCGAGACTCTGAACTTGGCATATTTGGTGCATATTTATGATATGTAATTCTTTCATACTTTTTTATGCTTAAAAAGAAAGTCCAAGACTGGGATTGCATGTTTCAATGTTGATTTCCTTCTTGACCCTAATCCTTAGATATCCAAATCAAACCTCAATATGGGCGCACTATGGAATTTCTATTAATACACATGTTATCCTCCTCCAAAAATAGGATCACCCAAAAACATAGGTGGCCCTAAAGTGGCTAACATAGACAGGTCAACCCTAGCATTTTAGTGCACATGTTAACACCAACATAATCTCTCATTTACATATTGATATAATGCTTTTTAGTTTTAAACAAAGGATAGAAGTGCCCCTTTGATTCTAAACTAATGCCAAAGAATGTTTTCTTAAATTTGAATATTTTGTTCATGGCACTTCCATACAAAAGGATCTGAAATAGAGATCTTTCAACTATGCCATGAACAAAAGAAAAAAATATTGTATTTGATTGAAGAATTCCTTACAATGGGTTGCTCATTAATTAGATAAATCCCTTCCCAAACTTCAATCTTAGTTGATCTTATCCACATAAATATAAGGAATTAATAACCCAAAATTCTTAGGTTTCCTTGGATTTGAGTTAGATGCACGTTCTTACATGCAAAGGGATCCTTCTATAAAGCGAACATGCCCCAAAACTCACTTTCGGGGATGTCCTATATATAAATACACCCGAAATTCAAAGTATGGGGTTATTTGCTTGCCCAAAAAAATGTTGTGCCAATGAAACTGCCCAGAATTCATTTTACAATTAAACAAACCCCACAATGTTCATTTTTTAAACGAGTCATATCTAGATGAATATGGGGTGACTACTTTTGAAATATTGTCAGTATCATTTGAATGGGCCTTTATATCCTTTATTCCTTTCTTCCCCTATGCCACAGATATAGATTCATGAATTCCTATAATGCCATTCCCAATGCCATCCAATTGGCAAATGGCATATTCTCAAGTGAAGAAGCATGATAAAAAAACTGAGAGATAGTGTGAATGATATGAGCATGATTTCCTTCATCTGAACAATGAAAATTTTCAACATCCTCCATTGAGTTAACGATATACTCACATTCCTTCTATGATACATTTGCATAACCATAATGAGCTCTCTCCAAAAACTTCTCTATGCAGCTAGAACACCATAATTGACATAAAAGTAATTCTTCACATTCTCCATCTTCAGCATTCAAACCATTGCAACTTGAGAGGATGCCAAATATTTTAGTAGTTCAATTATTTCATTGTTTGAATCCTAAAAACTATTGAAATTACTAGGCATATTGAGAGGGGGTATGGTGAATTAGTATACTATAGTCTTTGACAATTTTTGATTCAATATCTACTAAATGTTCTTGACAATATTGGAGTGTCTTTAGGGATTCAACATAATCTCATAGTTCTATCTTGAGGTCTGTTCAATAGTTTGTCATCAAATATAATCATCTTTCTTCTCATCTTCATGATTCCATCTCAATAAACTAATCACCAAAAACTGACCAGCAAGTTATCTGACATCAATGGCACCCTTTTTTACATCAATGACAACATCGTTTCCAACACAAACATGAATCATATTACCATTAGTAAGTACAAAGTATACTTTATGGATGAACATGTATGCTTTACCCCATGTTTACAGATTTTTTTTCAATTTATTTTACAAGGGGGCATATTCCATGTGCTAGCAGAAATTTAGAAGTTTGTTGATTGTTGTGGATAAATATTTGAAACTGATTAGAATATGGTCATATTTGAGGGTGGATAATCCAAAGCAAGTGGGATACATCCCATTTATTCATTTGGACTTTTTGTTTTTGTAAGATTGTTTTTCTATATTCTACTCATTGATTTTTAGTTTATGTTTTCTTCAAATGCAAACATAGAAGCTTAGATGGATTTAAAATATTCTACAAGATGCCTAATAGCTTTGAGGTATGCCTCAATATCTAAAAAGTTTTATTTTCCTTATAACATCTCCCTAACTATTCCTTCTACAAGTTGATTTTCTCTTTTTGGGATTTTCTACTATGTTTTAATTTTCATAATCTTGGTTGTTTGCGGGACTCTCGAACAAAAATAGATGGTGTACGAAAGAAGCACTATGTTTCCCACATAGATTTAATTATTTATATGGCACCGATCCATAAAAAAAAATTGTACATTGACTACAGCGCATTAAGGGAATCTGGAGCTAAAAATTTGGATCTTTGGGTAAAGGGGGAACTCTATCCAATTGACCCTGTGTCCAACTCCCATCCAGATTTCAATACAATAAAAAGACTATGCTGATTTGTATGCCTTGGAAAAAGCGGTCTTCTAGGATATTGTAAAAATTTAGAAGGTAACTGCATTTCGCTTGAACAAAAAATTCAAGATATCAGTGTCAAATTACATCAGCTCAATCACTCATATATGGTTGTTTATCATGAAAACATGATATTGAACCTAAAAATATCAGTATTGAATCAAAGACATGTGAATTCATTGCTTTAAGAGAAATCAAACTCAGCAAAAGAAATTCAAAAGTTGAAAACTGATCTTTTCCGTCTCCAAAAGGGACTCTATGATAAAGGAAACAACAATGGGGTTGAGGATTAGATCAAAAAAATTGAAACCGATATCATGTTTGAAAAGGATAGGAGGTGGCTATAGAAAAAAGAGTTTTTGGGGTCAGGTCCATGTTTCAATTAAAATTGCCCTGATTTTGTGGATTTGTGCAAAAAAGTGTTAAAGAAAAGTAACATTAAAGCAATGCTCAAACAACTAGAATTTCATGCTTTGAGGAAAGAAGTAGTGACCCAATTCATTGCAAATTTAAGAATTGATGTAAATTTTGTTCAAGGAGTTTGTGATTATAGAGAGATCAAAAGGGAAGCATATGCAAGTCATTTTAAATTTCTGAGAGAGGGAATGCTGAATGTTGGTATTAAGAAAACTGTGGTTCCTCTCCCTTTCCATGTGAAGAAATAGCGTGCACTATGAAACACAAAAATTGTTGATTCATTGGGAGATGCATATCAATTAGAAGCAATGCATGAAGTTTCAAGTAAGAAAAAAAATAAAGTACCAAGTGAAACTATTCCATTAATTAGAAACAATAACATGTGGTATGACCTAGAATGAGTATTACAACTGATAGTGAGGTACTACAACATAACTATTGATGAGGCATGTGGAAAATTGGTTATTGTCCTAAAATTGGATGAGATGGAGTTATTCAACATGGAAATATATGAAAGAGTTTCAGTCACACTAATGAATCATGCATTAGATCCAATCCTTGATAAGACAAGTGATAAATATTTTCAAGTTCAATACGAAGAACACCTTTTTTGGTTGACATTTTTCGTGTCAACAAGGAGTCCCATGAGTCATTAAAATTTGTTTTCAGCAAAACACTTTTACCATCAATTATGTCTTCACATGTTGCAGAGGAAAAATTATGCGTGGAAGGATATGGTTCATATTTTGTGGAATGGCACCTTGGAACAGATTTAAAAACTCTAAAGTGTATGTACAACATTTCTCATGGTGAAAATGAAATGCATAGTTGCCTATATTGCATGCATAAAAAACAAAAAGATAGAAGTTAGGAAGGTGGTATTTTGAGCTGTCATCAAAACCTTCCTCCTAACCGTGATGAACTTGATCCAAATATGGATGCAATGATTCCTATACCATTGATTAGGGTGCACATGTGCACTTTGCATGCATTTGTAAGAATTGTTGACAAGATGGTCTATTTATCTATTTTGTTTGCATGGAACAAATATCCACAAATTGAAAGCAAGAAGTTAATTGAGGCAAATTGAATGTGTTATTTCAAAAACAAGCTTGCATGGTGGACATGTTAAAATTGAAAAAGATATTAGGAGGTCAGGACCACGAGGTAATCTTCCAGCAACCATCAATTTGAGGTGTCAAGGCACGTCATTTTCTTGAAAAGAAATGTGGACATGGATGTTGGGGATTGTATGAAGAATTAATTGACGCAGAAGATGATCGCACTACTGGAGGGCATGAATCAGCTAGAAAGAAGAAATGTGCTTGGAGGTCACTTTCATCTCTTTTTCTGTTGATGGAAAAAGAAAAATTTATGGAAGGTGATTCAATAGCCTTTCAAGAAGTTGTTATAGACTTCATAAAAGTAATGAAAAAATCTTGGGGAGACAACCATATGACACATTATATGGTATGCATATAAATTTTCATCCCACTACAACTTTCCTTACTAATTTACATATTTTATTATAAATTTACTACATTTGGTACATTTTTTTGGTATTCTAAGATAAATTGATGATGCAACATCAATTATTTGCACACGGGCCACTGTTTGCAACAAAATATGGAAGCTTGAGAATTTGGGGTACACAAGGTATGGAGAAATCACATAAGCTAGCTCGTAATATGTACCATAGATGCACACAAAAAGAAGGGTCTTCCAATCATTAAAATGTTCTTTTGCAAATGGGTCAAGCATTTTACAGACGTAAAATGGATGGATTTAAGAAGAAAAAATACCTTCCAGAAACAATTGATCTTCGTAGAGTGATAAGACAAGCAAATCTAAGTAAGAAACATAAGAGATGTGATGTTTCTGAAGGTGGACTTGGGACAAGTTCATTGTATGCAATATGCATTATCATTTTTTTTTCCTGTATGTGTGACCCTCTATAAATGGGACCTTCCACAATCCATTGAAGCTGCCTATAAGAGTATTATCTTTGAAATAATTAAGTTGTAAAGGTTATTTTCTTCACAAAGCTTATATTTTGTGTCAAATAATTATCGAAGGATAGTTAGAAAAAGATTCATTTTGTTATAAAAACTAACTCATCTCTTATACATGTGAACACGTACAACATGGACATTGAAGTATTTCTAATTTTGTTATTGCCAAATGAACAATATCCATAATTTGTAACTCCATTGAAAAAAAGGTAGAATTTTATAATTTAGTCACATCTGGATTTGTATTGGCTTCATCATAATACGAATTTTGGTCTAAAATGTGTCATATAAAGTTGTGTAAAGGTGGTGTCTATAATGAGAAAATAATCATGATACAAATTTTGGTTTCAATATCTCATAGAAAGTTTTGTATATAGTGATAACAAATTTTGGTCTCAATGTCTCATAAAAAAGTTTTGTATAATAAAAAAGAGTCGTTCATTATTTAATAGTATTTTTGTATTCCCTAATCTTGATGAATACTTGCATAGGTTTTTCAGCATTTATAAGCATTGCATACTTGCAAGTGCAAGTCTTGTTAGCAATGGAGTTATGATTATGTCTCTTAGCTCTAAACTATGCTCTAGTATCTATATTTAATACTGATAGACACTTCCAAATCACATGTAGGATTTAAAGTATGCCACTCTCTTAGAGGAGGAACATGATCAGGGATGGGAACATTATCGATCTCAAAGAGAAGGGAGGAGTATCGGATGATGTTGATATTCTCTATGTTCCCATTGCCTAAGGTGTCTAACAATGTTGCAGAGCCTTACAATGCAACTCTTTCAGTACACCATTTGGTTGAAAATGCAGATGAATCCATCGTTCTTGACAATGAAGCCCTGTATGATATTTTATTTAGAACATTAAAGCTCACAACTCCTACATGTAAGACTCAAGCCAAACTTTTGAATCATTATTACATGATTAATTTCCATAGTAGTATGATAGGTGGCTAGTGTTATGCATTAACTAAATTTAACCTTAACATAGTGGTATTTGAGAAGTTGTACATGATCTGTCTATATTTACTTCTAATTATTCTTTGAGTCTATTGTTTCATTTTCAAGTTCTTACTCACGACTTTCAATTTATGCTCTTTGGGTTATTTTGTGCTAATTATAACCTTCATGGATTTCATGTGCAGTTGGAGACCTTAATCATTTGATTTCAGCAACCATAAGTGGGGTAACCTGTTGTTTATGCTTCCCAGGACAGCTAAACTTTTATCTCCACAAGTTGGCAGTGAATCGCACCCCCTTCCCTCGTCTCCATTTTTTCATTGTTGGTTTTGCACCACTGACATCAAGGGGATCTCAAGTTTACCGTGCACTAACTGTGCCTGAGCTCACCCAACAAATGTGGGATTCCAAGAATATGATGTGTGTTGTTGATCCTCCTCACAGTCGTTATCTAACATCCTCTGCCATGTTCAGAGGAAGGATGAGCACCAAGGAGGTATATGAGTAGATGATGAATGTGCAAAACAGGAATTCCTCCTACTTTGTTGAGTGGATACCAAACAATGTCAAATCAAGTGTCTGTGATATTCCTTCGAAGGGGCTGAAGATGTCATCCACGTTCATTGGCAATTCCACATCAATTCAGGAAATGTTTAGACGCGCGAGTGATCAATTCATGACTATGTTTAGGAGAAAGGATTTCTTGCACTGGTATACTGGTGAAGATATGGATGAGATGGAGTTTACAGAGGCTAAAAGCAACATGAATGATTTGGTTTAGAATACTAGTAATATCAATATGCCACTGCAAATGAGGAGGTTGACTATGAAGAAGAAAAATAA
Organism: Pseudotsuga menziesii; assembly: GCA_001517045.1. Lineage (NCBI taxonomy): Eukaryota > Viridiplantae > Streptophyta > Pinopsida > Pinales > Pinaceae > Pseudotsuga > Pseudotsuga menziesii. The sequence goes on from LPNX011174845.1 coordinate 100,231, forward strand.
GATCTTCCAATGTAATTATTGTTGTTAGAGGTTCTATTGTTATTTCTGCTATTGCTTTACAAGTGAAGATGAAATGGATTTCTTTACAACTAAATCAGTTTGATTTTACAGAGAACAAGGTTCTATTGCTATTTTCCCAAGGTTTTTGCTAAAAGTAGATGTGGTGTAGTTGAGTGTGTATAAAAGTTGGTAGTGTGGTGAGTTATGACAGATATGTTGAAGGCTATTTAATTGTAACAACTTGTTGATTATCATAATGACTAACTTTTTTAGGGGTGGCAAGAGTGTTTCAATTTCCAAATTGCTAGACAAGAAGCAATGTTCTCTCATACATTTTTTTCCAGATGGAAACTATTTATATCAAGCGATTTGTCAAATTTCATAACTTGGGGTTTAATTCATTATCGTTCTTATGAAAATTTTATAGCAAATTGTATGGTGATTTTTTTAATGGCTCTTCTAACTGAAAGTTTGAAACATAATTTAGAGTACAGGCGATCGAATTACAGGCTACATGATCAACATGTTAAATTAAAGCTAAACTTCCCAATTATTGGGTGGCTTTGCTCATGTAAAAGTGCAACTAGCCTCTCCTGGCCATGCAATTGTTGATTTTCTTGAATTGCTTTAAAAGTTGGGACTGATGCTTTTGTTATTAGCGTATTAATTCTTTTATGGACAATCCCTGTCTCCTGCAATCTGACCCAGTTTATAGTTCAGATGTTTGAAAACAAAAGAAACAAGGGTTGATGAGATATTTGGAATCCTCTTTAAGGTGACCATTGCTCAACATAGAGTTGGATACTACCTTATATTGAAATGGTTATGATATGACAAGTTAATTTTATTCAATGATTCTTACTTGTGCTTGGAACTTTCCTATATTAACAAATTATTTTTCGGATTGGAAGTACATCCTTGTTGAAAAACATATGATTACTTTATTTTACTGTAAGATTTTGTAATAAGTAAGATTTTGCAATTAAAGAAGGGATCTAATTGGGTTTTCATTTTGGCATTTAGGGATCTAGATACTATTTCATATGGCAAGGAGTTTGCAAGGCTTGCACCCAAGGCAACAAACCTGGATACAATTTCTTCTGGAAAGGACTTTGTAGAGGCTGCACAGAGCAAATTTTTTCCTGAAGTTCAACAAACAACACCGTGACATAAGGAAAGGAAACAAACCACAAAAAGTGACGGATCTAGAGTTCAATGAAATTAAAAAGATTTTTTCAGAACTTGATTTTACATTAACAAGGATAACTTAACTTGAGTTGTCATAATTATTCTTGAGTTGTAGATATTAGGTAAACATGAGACAACATGGGAACCTACTGTAAGCAGGAATTATCTTTTATAGGTTGGTCTGTTTGTAGACAAGATGCACCACTGTTGGTATGGAACATGCCTTCTCCACATGAGGAAGGATTGGACATGAAGGAAAATATGAAGTCTTGGGAACATGTTGTACCTTCCATTCATTCCAGTTGGATTTTGGTGTTTTTGAAATTATGGTTGTATTCATTCATCTTTCTTATTCAAGCTTAGAAGCGGAAGAGATCGAACTATACAACTCTTTTTTTCCGTTCAATTTAAGACCTTTTGACTCATGCCTGAAATACTTGGGATTTAATTTGAAGCCAAATTGTTATCAAAAGGAAGCTTCACTCTGGATAATTGCAAAAATGAAAAATAGGCTGAAAGTTTGGAGTATCCATTGGAAGGTCTACGTCTGGATTCCAGGAAACAGGTGATCTATGCTTTAGTTAATGGTGACAGTTTTGAATTTTATCATCATTCGTTCATTGAAGATATGTATCCTCCTCATGCAACTTCAAGTTAAATATTATACTTTCTGTAGTTTCTATCAAATCAAATTTGCAGCCTACAACAACCTTAACACATAATTGTTTTTGGCAGCTTCAACAATATATCTTGAGATCTATATACATGATATATGCACTAGAATATGTTTTGATATATAATGTATATCTCTTTTGTTTACAGCTTCTATAGACTCTTTCCCGAGGGACGAGTTACCTACATGAAATGCATGATATACATGTAATATGCAAAATGTAACTTTAGTTTTTTTAATAAAATTAAGCTTTTTTTCCAAGGAAAAAATGGTTGTATTCATTCAGTCCTTAACATTTGGTTTCTATGAAGTTCATCACTCAAAGGCATTGGATATTTTGATGGTTTAATGCAATTTTTGGCAACTTGTAACTGTGCTGATTGAATATTTTTCGCATTAGATCACAATTATGTAACTCAATAAGGAAACACTTGGCATACAACAAATTGGTGAGCATAGTGGATGGGTAAAAACTCAAATGATTTTCCCTATTCTTATAACAATACATTAGATCAGGAATTAATATTTCTCTAGTGCTTCATTCCCACAAAATGAAATATTCAGTAGGATTAATAACTTTACATCTAAGTGCATTTTTTCGGGTACAATCAATTCCATCCATACTAGTGAAGTTTTTCATAAGTGTAGTTGTTTCCTCTATATCCTTTCATAACATGCCTAAATTGGTGGAGAAAATGTTTCTGTTATGTTAATTTTGGATCCATAACTCTAGGACGATCATATTATGTCTTGATTTTTTTGTTTATGTCGTATTAGTGTTTTTTTTATGATGTATTTGATGACTAGGTCATGCTGCGGCAAGGTGACATTGCCTAGTCACCTTAATTAATGGTATATCTCAATTAAGGGTCTAGTTATATGTTTGCCAATTGTAAACATATATATTTTCTACCATGTACAATCTTGACATGCAAATAAAATGAATAGATTGATCATATAAACACATTTTTTTATTATTTTTCCTATCTTAATGATATTGCAAGGTCACGGGAGACAAGAAATGCATCTTTAGGGATATTTCCTCTCAATATTGGTCCATCATACTTGTCGTCCTATAAAATTTATACTCATTGAACTGATGTTCTTAGCCTCTATATACAAGACCTTGGTAAAAATTCTTTGGATCTTGACTCCTAGAAATCTTCTTAGAAATTCTCTAATTTGAATAATGAGACATGAAATGCATGTTTAGTAATACGTCCTCTCAATATTGGACCATCATACTTTCCAGTCTATAAAATGTATACTCGTTGAACTGATGCTCTTAGCTTCTATATACCATAAGTTGGTAAAACTTCTTTAGATCTTGATGCCTAAAAATGTTAATAGAAATTTTCTGATTTGAATGCTTGCATATAAATGGAATTACTCCTTAATTTAAGAGGCACAAATTCAAAATATTCTTCATTTATTATATAGAAGGAAATCAAACCAAAAAATAGGAAATTACTTCTCTTAAAAAATGCTTGGAAACTTGATTATATGACTCTTAAGTGCCTTCACCAATTTTAACACATCAAATATCTTTAGATACAAATCAATGAAAGGGTTCATTCATAGACAAAAGTAACAAAGGTTATTTGTTACATCTATTCATAATTTGCTTTCTAAATGATTATCATTCATGGCATTCATCCTTTGTCGTGTGACCTTTTCAACTATATAGTATAGATCTTTATTGATGTTGACTTCTAGACTCTTTTGTTGGCAATATCCACTGGTTGTCATTAAGGATAATCAATTGCAATCAACCAATCTCAATTCCATTAAACCTTTTTTAGATGCAATAAACATTTTTTTGTGTGATCAACTAACTTGGAGAACAACCAAGGTATGTTTAGAATCTTACATGCCATTGCACATCGATATGCACAAGTTATCTATTTGAGCTCTATTTCCATGCAATTGAAACTTGGTTTTAGGCAGAGTTACTCTCTCTATCATCTTACTAACATACCCAAGAGAAAGGGGAGTCTCTTTTAGTACAATCAACTTAAAATACCATAGTTGTCATCAAATGCCATTTCACTTGTTTTCTTCATATAATAAGGATTATCTATGCTTCTCTTTGCATAAGTCGTTATGGTTGTGCTGTGTTATTTCCTTCAAATTACTCAACAAAGTTGTTAAAACAATAGACATACTAGGAATCAAAACTAGGATGTGTAGGGGTTATGGTGAAGTTAAAACAACTCCATATGTGTGCTTGTTGTTGATCACTTCTCTTAAATGGTGTATTTTATAGCTTGTAATAAACATGAATATGGCTCCCACATTCCTATGCTTTTCTTCAAAAAGATGATTCGGTTATATGGCTTGCCTCTATGACCTCTGACAAAGACTCCCAATTCTCAACCCATTTTTGGAAAATAGCAAGGAAGATGTTGGGTACATGAATTCAATTACAAAAGTGTTTTGAGCACTTTTCTACTCACTATATGTATAATTTCCTTAGGAAGACAAATGTAGAGGGATAGGTGTCCCTTGAAGGCATAGTCCTATGCATCACTGGTTCATGCCCATATTTCAATTGACCTTCAAAAGTGTACTTGTGGTCTTTTTCACTCTTTTGTGGTTGTGAATATTGAGGTCAAGTGGGGCAGAAATGCACAAAATTTTAGTTAATTTATATTAGTTTTCCATATGTTTGGTAGGTGTTGAGGCCATGTTTGCTAATTTGGGGAATTTCTCTCAGTTTTCAATTAAGGCCAGTAAGTATTCTTGTCTATCAAACTTCATTCATCAACATTCAATATTCCAGTACATTGATTGTTTAGTATTCTATGGTAGATAGCTTTCGCGGGGTTGGTATATCCTCGCTTGATTCCTACATACATGGGTGAGGATTCTTTTCTCTCCAAACAAAAGTGGGACCTTCAAATAAATTTATACAAGGACATCCCAAGAAAGCTTCAGTTGTTGATTTATGTTATCTTTTTATGAAAAATAGAAATCCATGTTTTAAGAACTTCAATATATATTTTGAGTGGATGATTTGAGTAAATGCAAAAGAATAATAGTTAAAATAAATAATGATACATGAATTAAACCATACTCACAATATCAGAAAACCCTATCTATATACACTCAAAATTTGAGATAGACATATTCTATAGGCTCGTCTTTATTAAATGCACATTCGAAATTCATTCTATCTGTCAGAAAAAATAGATCTCAACCCTTTAAATAGGGAACTTTGCCTTGATTTTCCTAGAAAATATCTCTCTAAAAGCATGCATTATAAGCATAACTAGATATTATTATTATCCCAGAGGTTTATTATCATCCATAGACCTAAAAAATATTAAAAAATATTTTTATCTGCTTGCCAAAGATGAATCTCTAGCTTAAAGGACATAAAAATTCACAAAAGTCCCTATAATAAAGATGCATTCCCGCATCACCACCTTGTCGTAAAGCTTTGAACTTCCTATTTCAATAGTGTTCAACATTAGTAGAAACATGAGTACCCAATGGAATAAATCTCAATTCATTGACTATTGAAATGTCAATTTACTATCTTGAATAACCAGTTGTTTGACTGATGGTGTTGTTAAGAGGATATTCAACATGAGGAAGCATTAGGTCCAACTTTCTTTGTTAGTATTGGATGACATATTGCCACAAATTTTCAGTTGTCTAATTTAGTATCTAGTCTGTCCATCTACTAAAGTATGATGGGAAGTAGTCTATTCTTGGGTGATTTCCTTAGAAAAGGATAATAAATAAGACTTAACTTTGTTTAAAAGGATAGGGTGGATAGTGAGGGACTCAACCATGCCCAAGTTCAATGCATTGGCTTACCCTTATACCTAAAATTCCCTAACTCATATGATCGCTTGTGATATATGATTAGAAATCTATTTTTGAGATCTTTCCAATGATGTAGAATGCTCCTCATCATTCCTTACAGTGATGGAGAAAATTGAAATTTTTTCTGGGCCTTAGGTTCTGATCACATACACTAGTCAAGCTACTTTTTTACTTAGGTTGGTTTTGGAAAATCACATCTGGATGTTCTATATGTAAAGAAACCTTTTCTATTTCTGTCTCCTTACAATTTATACTTAATCCATATTACCAATGTTTTGTACTCAAGCATGCAACAAGATAATACCATAATAAATATTTATATTTTGGCTTCTATGTTTATTATGCCAAAAACAAAAACATAATCTATCAATTCTATATTTTGGGTAGAACTTTATTATTGGTTTGATCTAGGGTTTAATTTGATACTTGCCAAAATTATATTGAAATATGCTTAAAGCTTAAGTCCCAAATTCACAACAATCAAGAAAGTATTATGAAGTTTCTCAAGCAAATTATTTCATCCAATATTGTTCCAAGGTTGTTAAAATAATTATTTTTATGAACTTGTGTGCTATGTGGAACTAGAATAAGGGGCAACCTTTAATAAATTATCACGTTATGCCAAAACAATACCCAACACTACCAAACAAAATCTTTTATTCCTCCTTAATAATCATTGAAGGGAGGTTAGAGTGTCACTTGTCATCACTACATTAGAGGAATTCCACCAAAGTGCCAAATAAGTAGTGCCAATACATCCACTTATTCCTCCAAATTTACGCATATGCCTTGGGAAATGTGAAAATGCACCAAAAGTAACTATAATAATTACACCTTGACACAAGTGAGTAGCGATTCATTGTCTCCATCACCTTTCATGACCCGGTGGTAACACTCTATAATGTACAAAGTTAAGGTATTTCTTAATGTGCCACTTTAATATTTACCAGATCACGTGTGTGCTCAAAAACATTATTCAAAAGTTGGAAAGTAAATTCCTTATTTGACATTAGCTCAAGTCCTATGGATTTTCAATCAATTTTATTCTTGGGGTGTCGGGAATTTGAGGTGGGATATCACGGTATTCCAGGCTCTCAGGAATGTATTAAATGCCACCACATTTTCTTGCAACTATTGTTTCTTCATTTTTTCAAAACAAAGGAAGGCCATTTTAGATTTATATTCTTAATTCATGTCTTGATAACACTTTTGTATGTACCGACATTATACTTCATAACACTTCCCATGGTTGCAATTTCACAAGTATCAATATAAGAGACCACGCACATTGCTTTTATCAATGCTTTAAGGATTTTTGTTATCATTGTTTAGACCCTCTTGGAAAGTTTTTCATTTTCTAGAGGTCAATCTCAAACTTTTACTTTGCGGTAGTCAGTGAGTTTTTCTAGGCTTATTTTTTCCTTAAAACTAAATTAAAGGAGGAAAAACTTAATGAAATGTTCAAATTTTGTTCATGGGGTTCTCTTATCTGCAATATTTATGGAATGATTTATAGACATTTTTTTGGGCTAAGATCTATCTAGTGCAAATGAAGGTTGTCCAGATAGTCTAATACATTCATTAGAAAATATAGGGGACAAAGCTACAACAGAAAGTAGACCTTCTTAGTTCCATGGATGTTACTATATTAAATTAACAAACATAACTATTGGTTCGATTCCATCAACAAATTTATACAAGAAAAAAATTGAAAAATAATGAGAAGCATTAGGTTATTGAATAAATCCAATATTCATCTAAATCATACTGAAGTCCATCGATACCATACTTTTCTATTCAAGTCACTAATGGGAAACAGTTAGATAACTTGGAGTAGACTCACATGTTTTTTCATTGGAAAAAATTGAATTTTTATTCATGTTAATATAGAAAGTACATTTCGTATATGCAGTTAAACATTTATGTCATGCTAAAAAAAGAGAGGTAAACAACAACTTCCTTTTCGACATTTTCTTGATAGTCTAGAACATTACAAATGTTGGCTTCCACAAGGGAGCAAAAAAGGTTTTAACAATTTTCCATGTAGATAATCGAAATAAACTAGTAACCCTCCTAAATATCTGATGCCTCAACATCACTATATACTCCTCCATCGAGACTAAACTAAAAAAAGGTGGGATGAAACTATTCAAAATATTGGCCATCCTTGAGATCTAGAATATTCCATATTCTATTATCTAGTTGTAGACGAGCCTTTGAAAGTCCACCCCCTTCTCCATTGATTTCCTTGTACATGTGATGAAAATAGATTGAGTTAAAATGCTTGAATCTCATGAAATATTGGCCTAAAAATGTAGTAATAAATAACAATTAATACAAATGATGTGAAAAAAGCTCAATGAACAAAATCATACCTTCTCTTGCCAAAAGAAATAAGTAGGAAATTTCAAAATTAGTTCTAAAATATAGATATCACAACTAAGATTAGAAGAGTTTCTTAATGTATGGTTGTTGAGGATTCACCTTGTGTCATGTGCCTCGAATTTCTAATGTATGGGGATGAGTGCAACTTTTTCACATGATGCTCTTCTCTCGTATTTTACCAATCTGTCCAAAGGAAATCATTAAAATGTAAGTAAGAAAACATGTTTAGAATATAAATAAACATACATAAACTATAAAATTCTCACCCCTTTTCCATTGTGAATAAAATAGAAGTCTTCCCCGGGGTTTGATTCGTCTTCAAATTCAAGTTCTCTTCTAGCTTCAAACAAATTCTAGTTTTCTTCCATGGACAATGTTTTGAAATGTGCACCATCTTTAAAAATATCAATGGATATCAGAGGAGAATGGGTACTATCATCATTTTCTTGCTCTATTCGTATCCAATTCCAATTTTTGTTATCCCTTATAAGCCTAAAACATTGAAACTTAAAAGAAAAATAGAGAGTTTGTATCGGTATTGAATATCTACAAGTTAAAGAGGATGAAAAAATACTTTGAAAGTGATGTCAAACATCGTGAAAATCAAATAAAAGGAAAAATAAAAATTGAATACATTACCTAAAACGAAGTGTCTCTACACTCAACACACATTTTAATTTCTCTCCATTCACAAGATGTAATCTTGTATTCCATCTAGAGTAAAATAAGTTACGTAATAACATGTCATAGTGGTTTTTGCAAGAAAAATTCTTCTTAGTCATTCGAATAGATTCCTCTTCCTTGAACACTTCAGCAAAAAAAAAATGGTAAGTGCATACCAAAATTATCACATGCACCACCCTTCTCCCGCATACCAGATTGAATTTCAAGAAATGATTTTGAACGTATGCAGTCAATTAATGTTAGATTAGAATTTGGTAAGCGAATTTCATGAAGTGTGGGTAGCTTGGCTTCTTCAATTCATCCCATCCTTTTACCCCTTGGAAGGAAGTAATCATATTTATAAAACCATACCCCTTCTTCCCTCAATGACATGAAATTATTGTAAGTTTTTCTCAGTTTCAGCCACTGGTTTAAATGTAAAAAATATCTCAGTATAATTCCCAACCTAGAAATTCATAAGGCTGGAAATAACATAAATTTTCAGACTGAAATAAACACTTATGTAACTCAACTTTAATGACAGAAAATGAAATAAATGCACACCATGAAATTTTCAGACACAGTACATTTTTGGCAACATGCCCAGGAAAAACCCACAAGGGGAAAACCTGTTAGGAGAGAGTATTTTTATTTCTTTCAGTAAATGTAACAACAAGTATAGCATAAGTACAACTTATCTCTACTGCATTAAATGCACCCTAGCTTACTTGATTTCTGTGCCAAACTGAGCCTAGAAAATTGTGCCAAAATAGTCCCTCAATTTTTTGTGCCCAACACCTCTAAATCTGTGCAGAAATTTGTCCTCGATTTTTGTGAAAAAAAGGATAGTCCATAGGACTATACGGACCTCAAAATATGTGCAATGTACGGCTTGTGTACGACCTCGAAATCTGTGTAAAGCACGGTCTCAATAAATGAGCCAACCTTCTTGGTAAATGTGCCATGTCAGTCCCTGAAAATCGTGCCCTCAAAACTGTACTGTATGGTCACCTTGGAATGTGTTTTGTACCAAAATATTTCACCTCGATTTTCGTGTTTATTGGAAACTCAGCTCCCTCAAAATTCATGCCTCCTCTCTCTTCTTTCCTCTCCTCCCTTCAATCTGCAAAAGTGAGGCAAAATGCCTTTTACCTTGCTTTTTGTCTAAACCTTAGGTAGGTGAGGAGCCATCTAATCCAATGGCTGAGATTAGACTAGATCAATGGATGAGATTAAATGCTCTCATTTAAATCTCATAAATATTAAATTCACTTTGCCCACGTAAATTTATCAAAATTTGACTTTAATCTCTAAAGTCACATTAAATGCTCATGTCAAGTCATTTAATGCAAGGGTCACTTTAATTTCCCCTTTTAAGTGACCAAGGATAAAGTCACCTAGGGGAACACTTTCCTAGGAACAAAAATTAACACTCCCTCTTACCGAGGAAGGTGTTCTGCACCATTCCCAACTTGTCTCTGAAGAAGAAAAACTTGCCCCTCCCCAAATATTTCGTCAGAATATTTGCAGCCTGCTCATCAGTTGAAATGTACTATAAATTCATTGCTCCTCTCTGAACATAATCTTAGTTTAAATGATACATGATCTCAATATGATTTGACCAGTCATGAAATACTAGATTCTCAGAAAGCTGGATGCAACTCTGATTGTCACAGTAGATAATCATAGGCCTCAGGTCCTGATCAAATAAATTCACTAGTAACTTACGAAGCCACGCCACCTCGAAATTGGCGTAACTAGATGCCATATACTCGACCTCTGCAGAACTCAAAGCAATAGAATTTTTCTTTCGACTGAACCATGACACTACTGCCGAGCCCAAACTGAAACAAAATCCAGAAGTGCTCTTCCGGTCTGCCACACTTCCTGCCCAATCTAAATCTATGAATCCAATCAACCTGATCCCTTCCGACCTTTTGTATTCCAGACCATACTCCACTGTCCCTGTAAGGTAACACAACACATGTTTTGCGGCTACCCAGTGCACTCTCTTAGGCTCAACCATGAACTGACTGAGAGTGTTCACCACAAAACACAAATCTGACAGAGATTTGACCAGATACATCAAAGACCCTATGAGCTGACGGTATAGTGTAGGATCCACCAACTCTCCCTCAGAAGCATGAAGCTTCTTCCAATTGGTGACCATCGATGTAGACATCGGCCTACAATCCTCCATCCTAAATCTTCTTAGAATATCAACAACATACTTTCCCTGTACCAGGAAAATATGTCCAATATCCTACCAAACCTCCAATCCCATAAAATAGTGCATCAACCTAATGTTGGTCATCTCGTACTCTGAAGAAAGATCTTTCTTGCAAGTTGCAATGGGTCTCTATGGTCCTGTGATAAATAAGTCATCGAAATATAACAGAAGAATGAGTGGGTCATCTCCAACCATGATGAAATAGAGATTCATATCTACCTCACTCTTCTGAAACCCCATCCATTGCAAGTATGAATCAATCCTAGAGTACCAAGCTCTAGGATCTTGATTCAACCCATACAAGGATTTATTCAACCTGCAAACATGAGACTCTTTGTCATGAATCTCAAATCCCTAAGGCTTCTCAACATAAATATCCTCCTGAATGATTCCATTGAGAAATGTACATCCATCTGATGGATCTTCTAACTAATTTGCGTCGCAATGGAAAACAATGCCCTGATCGAAGTATACCGAGCAACCGACGCAAAGGTCTCATCATAATCCACTCCCTTAATTTGTGAAAACCCCCACACTAATAACCTGTCCTTGTACTTCTCCACACTACCATCTGCAGCATGCTTTAGCTTGTAAAGCCACCTAGAAGTCACCACTGACTTCCCCTCAGGTCTCGGAACTATCTCCCATACATCATTTTTCATGATGGAATGGTACTCATCCATCATGGCATCTCGGCAAACATGATGCTGGGAGGCCTCCTCAAAAGTAGAAGGCTCTGAATCACGTAAACTAGCAACTGATGCCATGCCCAATCTATATGGCATCTGAATATCCCTCACTGGCTCCTTGGGTGTCCAAAACTCCTGAGCTTCCTTCAAGGTCTCCCAAATCCACTTAGGCTTCTTCTTCCTTGAAGGTTTATCCCACACTGGTCTATCCTCGTCTGTCGAACTACCAGAGGTAGAAGCCGCAATAACTTGTGAACCAATAGCTGGTGTACCAACAACTGGTGAACTCTGTGATCCTGATCCTCTGTACGGTGAACCTGTAATATGAGACCCAAAACCTATCCCTAAAGACCTTGCTGGCTGAACCACTTAAACTAGTGAACGTGTGCCTACAATGTGTGGTCCAGTAACTTCGGAAACCTGTGAACCTGTGTGATGTACTGATGGTACCTGTGAAATAACCTGAGGTGCAGGAACCTGCTGCTCTCCTTGCTACAACTCTCTAGACTTCCTAAAGGCCCACTCCTCCTCAAACTTCACATCCCTCCTCACAACAACTTTCCTCTGAGAAGGAAGGTAAATACGAAAGGCCTTTGAAGTCTCATCATATCCCACAAAGATTCCCTTCTCTGCGGTGGGCTCCAACTTTGTCCTCTTCTTAGAAGGGACATGAGAGTAAATCAAACGACCAAATATGTGAAAATGGCTGATCTCAGGCTTCTTGTATGTGAAACACTCCTTAGGTGTCATGTTCCCCACAGCACGATGGGGACTTCTGTTCTGAATATATACAACTATATTGCATGCCTCAACCCAAAGAAATAAAGGAAGTGACTGGTCATGTAACATATCTCTGGCCACTCCAACAATAGACATGTTCTTCCTTTCCGCCACTCCATTCTGCTTTGGAGTTTATGGAACCGTCAAATGCCTCCTGATGCCCTCCTATCTTTAATACCCATTAAACTCCTTGGTGGTATACTCTCTCCCGTTATCCGATCTGAGGACCCGTATCTTCCTCCCTGTATGGTTCTCCATAAGATATTTGAACTCTTGGAACCTCTGTAATACCTCCTTATATTTCTTTGTCTCCACAAAGTAGATCCAGGTCTTCTTGGAATGATCATCGATGAATGTCACATAGTACTCATATTCTCTCAAGGAACAAATGACATCGGTCCACAAAAATATGAATGTATCAAGTCAAGAATCCCTATTGACATGCTATCACTGCTAGGAAAAGTAGTCTTGGTGTACTTTCCCAAAGAACACCCCTTTCAAACATCACTATGCTATGATTTGAACTCAAGTCAACCTGTAGCCATATGTCTCAACAACCCCAAAGTTGGATGATGCAAGTGAGCCATCCTATGATGCCACAGCTCACAAAGCTCACTGTCGCTTCTATGTGCCAAGGCATGTTGAGGTTGAAATAAGAGCCTGTACAGTTTCTCGCACCTAACTCCAATGTCAAAAGAAGAAGATGGTCCTGCATACTTGGGAAACACATGCACATGTCCATCTAGGAAGGACACCGTAAGACCTCAATTCTCAATCATGGAAACTGAAGTCAGGTTCTTTTTCATCCCAGGTACATACAATACATCTCTTAAAACCATGGGACTCATGGACTCCCTCTGAAAGGTAATGGCCCCACACCCAACTGCTCTGACTGTTGAGTCATCTCCCAACACCACCTCCACATTAGTCTCTATCTATGAAAGCTCGGAGAAAATCTATCAATCACCTTGTTGAGGCCTGAAAATTCGGAGGCAACAACAGCAAGGGATTCTCCCCAGTCAACGTTCCCAATTAGCCCGTGACTGTTTGGTATAGGGAATCCGTCCGGTTTGCGGTCTGGCTACCGTAGGTCAAGTAACAAAAACAAAGGTTTTACCGGTTGCGGCCGGGTCCACCATGTATTTTGTATTTTTGACTTAAGTATGATATGCAAGTGCCTAATTAACCATGCAGGGTGATAAAGGATGCAAGGGGAATTCACAACGTGATGCGCAGGTTCTTACCTCTCATCTTAGCACTCACACGCATCTCAATCACATATGCAGCAATAAAATAAAACTATCTATCTATCTATCTATCTATCCCCGGGGAGCAAAAAATGTAACTTATTTATGAGTAATGTGTATTGTGCATGTATTATAAAGAGAAATCACAGATAGCTGATATTCCTTTCTATAACGCATGAACGATTAGAGATATTTAGACAATTAGATATCCAATTGTTTATGAACAGCATACATTACTCATGGTGGTAAATCCACAGAATAAACCAGAAATCATTCAAACAAGAACATAGGCTCTAAGAGTTAGAACAATCTCACAGTTAATGGACCAAAAGCTGGAAAAAAAAATAGTTCATCTTTCCGTAATCCACAGCATAACATTTGAAAGTCCCACCAATCTTTCTCCAACAGGCAAACAATAATTCTTTATTGCAAAAAAAAGTAGTTCTTCTTACAATATCGCTTTACATATCTAACTGCGAAAAAGGCCCTATTCCTTCTAAGCCTTCTACATTTATACAAAAAGGACGAGACTGTTGGGCTGCCCAAAGTAACCTTTGGGCTTCCCAACTCTTCACCTCCAATGTTTCACTTTTCTCAATTGTTTTTACAAAATCGTTACAAATTACAAAAGTGACCAATCTTTTACGAGGAGGGTCCCACTTGGGTGTCCAGAAACTTCTTCCACGCCAAAGCTTCAGAGGCGATGCCTTCAAAGGCACAAGGTTCTAGAAACTGAATGTTGATCTCAAACTTCGCAGCCTGGTTCTTTATAGCCTCAATTTTGGCAGTGCTCAACCGAAGCTGATCCTCCAAAAGCTGCACACTGATGGCTGAATGATCCACTTCACTCCTTAAGATCTGATCATCCAGGGCTTTAATATGCTTTACTTTCGCTTCCTCCTCCTGATATCTCTTCTACAACATCTCCACAAATGAGTTGTGGTCCGGGAAGACATCAAGCCTCTGTTCGGCCTCTATTTGGCACCGATTGTAGGTAATAAGGAGCCTCCTGAAGAACTCTGTGTAGGCTCCTTTCGTCTTTTTAACTGCCTTTTTGAAATCCTCTGCGGTGTTTATAGCAAATTCTAATAAGTCATAATCCCGCTTGAGGGCCTGTTTATCCTTCGATGGCAGCTCTGCTGGAGTTTCTTCATTATTCTCCAGCCTTGCCATTCTTGCAGTCAGGACTTCAAGGATGTCCTGAGATCTATCAACAAAGTAAGAGGAGGTTTCCAGGATTTCCTCTAATTGGCCATCTACCTACAGAACTTTGCATCTCTCCTCTTCTATGGCAGTCTGCAGCTTCAGCATCTTGGCCTTTTGTGCCAACACGTGCTCTTTGAATGGTTGGAGGTTGACCTGCTGCTCCCTTGCTTCCTCTAAATCAGTGGCTAAAGAAGAAATCTGCTCTTGAAACTTTCTCTCTTGTTCTTGAGCTTGCTGCTCATTTGCTTCTAAGGCGGTCTTTTGCTGCTCTAAGTCTCCTATATTTCCCAGTAGCTGTTCCTTTTCCATCCTTAGCTCTTGATACTCCTGCTGCACTCTCTCCAAACACTCCTGTGTAGTTTCTCTAACTTGTCTCTCCACTTGGAGGAGTTGCAGTTCATCTTGTGAAAACCTCATCTCCCTTTTCATGCCCTCATATTTCCTTTTCATCTTGTTTCTTTCCTCTCTCTCCTTTCTCAATGTGTCTTTCAGTTGAGCAGAGGACTTCTTGAATTGCTCCAAGTCTGTCATAATTTTGTCCACATTATCTTCCAAAGTTTGAATCAGTGCAGCTCTGGCTCTAATGGTGAATCTTGGATCTCGGTCTGTTCCAAACACAACAGGCATATCCGTTATCATTTTCCCTGGCAGACTTCCAGTTTCAACCTTCCTTTCCATTCTCTTCACTATCCTCTTCGTCTCCCCATCATAGAACACAGTGTTAAAATCAGGTATTTCTTCACCCACCTTCTGTACAAAAGGGATCAGCTTCAGTGTGGGGACCATGGACTATCCAGGTATGTTGACGGCTGGTATTTCTAGATCCTAAACCTCGGGGTTCTCCATGTCCTGAGTCTGGCCGCCAGCAGTGTCAGAGGCTGACTGTTCTGTCTCTGTCTAAGTTAGCTTTAGCCTCTTTGCTTCCTATTTCTGAAGCTCCTCATCAAGCTTCTTCTTCTTTTCTTCTTCTTTCTTTCTTGCATCCTCCTCTGCCTTTTGGGATGCCTCTTGTGCAGCTTTTCTTTTCTCTGCCTCTTCTCCTTGCATCCAGCCTGCAGCTTCTTGGGCCAGTCTTTGGGCTTCCTCATTTCTTCTCCTAGCTTCCTCCTTCGCTTTTGCTTGTTCATCTCCTTTCCCACCTTTGGTGGAGATATTCTTTTTGAACCTTCTCCTTAAGGTTGTCATGTTCATAGCATTGCGGAAGACTGATTCTTCTCTATCCCAATGATGGGTGTAGTCTAAATGTACGTTGTTTTCCTTGCAATGTTCAACTACTTTACTGTGGGAGTCATTTCTATGGAAAGGCATCTCACCAAAATGAAACCTTTCCAACTCTTCGACAAACTCATCTGCTTTCTTCACTCTGGTGAACTTGCAACTGCCTAACTTGAAGGGCAAAGGGGGATAGGCATCCTTCTTATGCTCAAATAGAAAGCTCCCTATGCCATCCAGGAAGACTTGTCTGACCGCCTCTTTATGAATGATGTAGTCGGTGGTGTACTTGGGCAGCAGGGAGGGTGCTCTGGAACCTCCGAACATTCTGAAGTAGAGGCCATCTTCAGTCAGATAATAATCTGCATATTCTTCAATGACTTGCAACGCCTCCTCTGACATGCAATCACACTCCTTCAGAAAAATGAGAGTATACAACGCCATGATGAATTGTTCACAAATTTCTCGGTAATGACTGTGGTACTTGTGTGCCCACAGTGGTTTGTACACAGCATAAACATGCATCCTTTCCCTATCCCAGATGCACCTAAGGCCAGGGAAAGGTTTATTGCACAATATACAATCGACAAGTATGGAACTCATATAGAATTCAGATCTCTTATGGGACACTCCTCCCAAAACCGAGGCCATGCAGGCCGACGGACTGTTTGATACAATGTTGGCCCAGTTGAAAATGGTCTCCTGGGTTGCAACATAAAAAATAATTGGCATCCATTCTAATTTGAAGAACCTACCATGAGCTCTTCCAAAGATCCTGTTAAGCATTAAAGCTATGAACCTGTACGAGGCCTTTAAGCTTGCTGTGTCATACTCTCCTGTTGCCCTGGTTCTGAAATGTTTTCCAGATAATAGCATTCCTTTAAGGGTCTCCACAAGGTCCATTCTAATGTTGTTCAACCAATCATCGGACAAAAATACTTGTGCTTCTGGCAGGTGGTAAGCCAGGGCTACATATCCAGGGCTATAGGCAGCATAGCCCTGTTTGTTGACATTCTCCAGGATCATCATTGTTACATCTGCCCGGGGCAGAATCCAACCAATTACTTCAGAGCATGGGAATAGCTCTGGTCTTGTAGCGATCCTCATCAGCGAAGATATCTCAATGTTGGCATATATGCTTTCCTCCTCTAAGCCCATATCGAGCACTTCCCTGCGGGTGATTAACCTATATATTTCCCCCCATTGGTATTCAGGTTCGACACCAGATATACACTTGGTGTCCTCATATATGTATTTAGTTTTGGTAATATCCTCCACTTCGGGCTCTTCCTCAACCACAGGGGCCTTCTTCTTTTGCCTCTTTGACATTTCGAATTCGAAAACTTTCTGCCATATATGACATTGTAAACATTAAACCATTCCCGTCTAAGTTGCAAATATTTATATAACAAAGTGCAGCGTTTGACTCCTTCTATGTGTACCATGATAGCAATTAGTTAAATGAAGCAAATATGTGTATGTATATAATCTGAAATGGCCTAACTAACAGAACTCTTGTGAGAAAACGAAAACTACATTAAAATAAAGAAATTTCGGATTCGTTGTGGGTGCCATAACCATCGCACTGCGTGGGAATAACAAAAACACTATGCAAGCTTTTTCAATTTCGTGTCCTCAGGAGGTACGCGGTCTGTGCAATCTATGGTCATGAAAGCTACACCGTGCAATACATTCCTAATCGGCTCAAGTTTGACATCGACAGTGGACCGGGTCGCCCAAACCGCGCGGTATAAAACGGCTAGGGTTTTAAGGAAATGATCAACGTAAGGGGGGGGCAACCAATCGAACAACCCAGGGAAGCCATAAATGATCCTTCCCAAACAACCTATCTCCCAACGGGGCAGACTGGTGCGGACAGCGCAACGGTCGTCTGCACCGATCTCCCCAACCACTAAGCTCAAGGTTGAAACTCATCACGGCTGCGGCGTAAAACATCCTATGGGCAACACGACTCACTATTGACGGCTACGATACACACCCCATTATATACGCATGAATAAACGAGTTCGAGGGGAAAACAGCCCTAGAAAAACCCAACCGTAGGCAAAAAATCAACAAAACGCTTCAAACGGAATCGGGTAGGGCGACAAGATCCTACCTGGCAACGATGCGTAACCGGCATGGAGAGGCCTGTCAAGCTTCACGGTTGAGACACCTGGAATGCGGGTACCGAAAACGGGGACCGGGCGAGCGCGAGCAAACGACAGCACATGACTATGATAGTTCACGATAATCCCAACAGTAATAGAATATACAAACCCGCCCCCATATATGTGTGTATGGATAACTACAAGTGACCGGGAAAAGTTAAAAGATCAGACGACGGAGAGAAATGGTTTGGACGTCAAAAGCATAACTCCTTTCACAACGTCGAGTGGCCAAATCATTATTCTATCTGCGGGGCTAACCGAGAGATAATAAACAACGTGCGTCGGAGTTTTAAACATCGGAGCGAAAACGGAATTAGAGCTGCAACGACGGTGATATAAAGGGTACCACAGTCCACGACGTAAGGTATGAGTCAGAAGAAAAATGACTAAACATTGGAAGGTTAGTGACTTCTGTAGCTGCAACGGCGGAATAATAAAGCGCACAACCGTCCGCAACGTCGAAGCTTAAAACGACTAGACGACCGAAAAATATAGAGCTTTCTACAGCCGCAATGGTGGAAGCCCACAACTCATGGACCGGTGAAAATAACAAAGTGAGACCTGCAACGTCAAAGCAATACTCGGGAGAGTTAGTAGTTTGCCGTCCGCAATGGAGGAGAAAGAAATGACAAATCCTCCCGATTTGAACCAAAAAAAAATCAGTCGATTAAGGGAAACGTATCGGGGAAAACGTCGAAGCCAAGACCTGTTATTTCGCCGCAACGGCAGGAGCTCCAACCAAATAAACCTCCGATTCGAACATGCTAAAAATTCATTCAAAGCAACGATAGAGTCTGGACAAACCGTGGATTGTTTCAAGTGTTAGAGGAAGAATCAAACAAGTGATAGATCATTCCAAGCATTAGAAAATCATTCTGGAAAAACTTATTAGATCATATCAAAGAAGAAAATCAAACTAATCCAAGCAAAAAGAGGGTCCTGAAATTTTTTGGAATTTTGGGAAAATGTTGCAGCTGCAACAATTGGCGACTACCTGGTGAACCCCAGATTTCTGACTTAACTCCTCCCCAGTAAAAGACTGTCTAGCTCAAAATTGAAATCTTCTAGATGTTTGTATTCCTAAGTTGGCCAACTCATGCATTTAACTCATTTAGAAACAGTTCCTTGGGGAAAAGGTAACATCAGAAATATTTGCAAGTCTGAATAACTCTTTTGAGGCCAAATAAGTGAGATTTATTTTACCCCTGTCCTTGGGTAGTTTCAAGCCTGGACACCATAGGATTGTAACAGATGGTAAACAACACTATCCCTGTGTTCCTCATTCCCATGCCATCTACACTTTTGTGCCATTTTAACTTTAGTTCTTTTGAGTCCTCCATTTGCCTTTCTTTCTGAATTTTATTCAGGCTCCTCTATCCATAGTGTCCTTTTGTGTGAGAGAAGAATTTTTTTTTTTTTTTTAATCTCTCACGGACGGAGAGGAACTTTTGGCAACTTGAGATTCATGCTTTTGATACTTTGCTTTGATATGTATTGTTTCTTTAAGGAGTTTTGACTCTTTGATAACTTTTAGCCCTTTTGAAATCATGGCATGGGATCATTTATATATGATATACTGTTTACCTTGCTTCCTTTCCGTGGGTCCTTTGCTGTCACTCCCTTGGACATTTAAGATGTGAAATGGATGGAGCCTCGAAATAGTATTCCAAACCAGTTAATTCTGATGTTATTTACAGGGGTTATGTAGAACTTCAATGAAAGCATGGCCAATTAGGAACACTGCTACTAGAAGACATTCTATGTTTCAAAGCACAGTCTTTTGCTCAAGATTTCAGTTAATTAAGAACCCTGATGTTTCCATTGCAACCAAAAGTTTGCCTCTTTATTCCAAACCCAAAAGAACTACTAACAAAGCAGTAAAAATAAAGAAAGTAGCATCAAATCAAATAATCAAAAAGAAAACAACATCAAAGCATTAAAGAAAAACAACATTATTTATGTACAAAAAAGAAAAGAAAAGAAAATGTGTGCCCGCCCTTAAAAAACTTCAATCAAACGAGTTAAAGGGATCAGCTGTGGTGAAGGTCAAAAATCTATCCATGGTCTAAGTGTACCATTTTTGAAATTGAGACCATATCTACTAGTCTACATTAATCTTTATCAGCCTGAGGAAGTTGAAGGAGCTCAGGCTGATTGTCAATCTTATAACTGGCCTTTCTTTCTGTATGATGTCTTAGCTTAAGCTCGGTTAGATAATTTCCCAAGACAGAATTAGCAGATTCATTTCCCTCTCCCAGCCTGGTGACGGTATGCTTCATGTAAGGCTCTCTCCAAATTTTAATCCGATTAGGGGTACCCTTAAGAGGCAACCATAAATGAGACCAGTCTGAAGCAAAATAACCTTTTAATCTGGCATACCAATCTCGGTTGAGAATAATCCCATATCCACTTGGTATGTCAGCCACCATAATGTCAATAAATTGGCATATCTTGTTGTTTGCAGAAAAGCGAATGAGAACATTTTTCATTTCTCCCACTACTTTGACTCCTGTGCTATCTAATTGCGTTACTTCCCAGGCTGTGAATTCTGGCTGTCCATTAATGTTTTTGCAAACCTAAAGAGGCATAACATTCACCGATGATCCAGAATCTACCAAGCAATTATGCACATTATGATTCAGCATTTCTAGGGTCAAAAGAAAAGATGGGGTGTCAGCTTTTTCTTCCCAACCTGGTTCTATGTCTTCTTCTCCCGGTTGGTTTTGAGTGGGTATATCTTCTTTAATCTCCTTAATTCCTTTAGTGTTTCCTTCATCAACACCTGCTTGTTCTTCCACAAGTTTGACAGGCTCACTGATTGGCTCGGTTTCCTGGTTGACAGTGGTGACTTTAGGTGTTTTATCTTTAATATTTACATCAATCTATCTCTTGACCGTCTCTTGCATTTTTTTAATCTTCGAAATTATTGCATTGTCTTTAATTGCTTGGTCTGTATCTTTTGTTGTTGTTGGTGTGCATTCAGATTTAAAAGCATTCTCTTCTATGTTGAAAAGCGAGCTACCATTCCATAAGAACATGGTATCATCATCTTGTTTCTCTATGGTCTGGTTTTTCTCTTCTTCCTTACCACTGTCTTTAGTCAATTTAGAGTCCAGCAGCTTGTTCATCACCAATGTCATTGAATTTAACCATTGGGGACACTTCTTTTCAAAATGTGGTTGTTGGTGAAAAGTGCAGAAATTATCCCCCCCTACTTCTGTTATGTTTATTGATGGTAAATTCGGTGGAGGTATTTTCCATGGGTTGCTGTCCTCTATTTTTTGGTAGTAGGGTTTGTAAGCTCTCTGAACTTCCCTCTCTTTCTCCACATCTATTATTCGGTTGGATAATTTCTGAATCATTTTCAGCATTCCCTGATAATCATGTAATTGTTCATCTTTAGGTTTAGACAGCAATAAGGCTCTTTCCATGGTAGTTTTCTTTTCAGGTAGATCGGGATAGTCTGCTATACTTTGTTTTTCAGCCTCTACCCTTTCCGCTTCTTCATAAGTCTCTACCAACGTAGGTCCGACCTTCATCTTGGCAAACATAACTAATTCAGGTCCTAGGGCAAAGGTGAAATATTCAATTAAGACCTTGTCAGAGGGTTTGTCAGCTTCAGAAAAGTTCTTTAGGTATGTTGAAAATCTTTGAGTGAAACTATGTACCTTCTCATTCTTCTCTTTTCTTAACAAACCAAGACCTTTCATTAGTGAGGCATGTGTCTTTTGGGATGAGTACTTACTTCTGAAAGTCCTTTCGAAGGTGTCCCAATCAGGAATAGAGTTTGCAAGAAAAATGAAATACCAGGATGCTACTGCCCCTTTAAGGGTATGCGGGAATAATCGATAGACAACATCTTCATACTCCCCAGCCCTTAACCCTTCTACTGCTAAATAGAAACTTTGCAAGTGGTCATCTACAACAGTTTTTGCATCGGGGTCAAACTTGGGCAGCAACTTATCAAAGGATTGAGGTAGGTTATGCAAAGGAGGTGTGAGGTTCAAAGGTGATCTAGCTCTCCAAGCCGGCAGTGGGTTGGGCTGATTCACATTTATACCAGCCATGAGCAAAGGTGAATGACCAGGAGTCTGAGTAAGAAACACAGTAAGATGAAACTGGGCTTTCTTGCTTCAAAGGTAGAACCAAAACCTGTCTGTACTTGGGTTAGGTTGAAAGCTTCAAAACATTTGTTGGTGAGGTAATCTTGGGAAAATAAGTTTCCACGGCCAACCATGCACTGGCGGCCCTCCTTCTAGCACTAGAACTGTTGAGGCCTGGAAATTCGTAGGCAACAATAGCAAGGGATTCTCCCCAGTCAACGTTCCCAATTAGCCCATGACTTTTTGGTTTAGGGAATCCGTCCGGTTTGCGGAAAAATCCACAAGGGGAAAACATGCCCAGGAAAAACCCAGAAGGGGAAAACCTGTTAGGAGAGAGAGTATTTTTATTTCTTTCAGTAAATGGAACAACAAGTACAACATAAGTATAACTTATCTCTACTGCATTAAATGCACCCAAAATTTCTTGATTTTTGTGCCAAACTTCCTTCTCGATTTCGGTGCCAAACTGAGCCTCGAAAATTGTTCCAAAATAGTCCCTCTATTTTCGTGCCCAACACCTCGAAATATTTGCATAAAACTGTCCTCAATTTTTGTGTAAAAAAAGAACAGATTGTACAGACCTCGAAATCTATGCAATGTGCATCCTGTGTATGACCTCGAAATCTGTGCAGAGTACGATTTCAATAGGTGAGTCGAGCTTCTCGATAAATGTTCCATGTCAGTCCTCAAAAATCGTTCCCTCAAAACCATATTGTACGGTCACCTTGGAATGCATGTTGTACCAAAATCTTTCACCTCGATTTTTGTGTTTCCTGAAAACTCAGTTGCCTCGAAATATGTGCCTTCTCTCTCTTCTCTCCTTTCCTCCCTTCAATCTACAAAAGTGAGGCAAAATTCCTTTTCCCTTGATTTTTTTCTAAACCCTAAATAGATAAGGAGCCATCTAATCCAATGGTTGAGATTAGACTTGATCAATGGATGAGATTAAATGCTCTCATTTAAATCTCATAAATATTAAATTCACTCACCCACTTAAATTGATCAAAATTTGACTTTAATCTCTAAAGTCACATTAAATGCTCATCTCAAGTCATTTAATGCAAGAGTCACTTTAATTTCCCTTTTTAAGTGACTAAGGATAAATTCACCTAGGGGAACACTTTCCTAGGTACAAAAATTAACAATTATTTCCCTCATAGAGTATCTCTCCTATATGCAAATGGAAAACACGTAAAGTACTAGTAATACTCTCCACAGGCTGCCATTCTTCAAAATCAGAAATGCACAAAGCTACATAAAAAAAAAACAAATTTAGTATCCATCTAATCTAGGGCATTCATATTTTAATACTCATGCAAAATTAAGAAAAAAAATTCAATGCTTATAAAATGACGAGTTCTTACAATTTAGTCCAATTTGAGGAAAATTGTATTGTTTAGAAATAGACTTTTTGAGGATGTCCTTGTGCTCATATACATGAGTTATGAGAACCTTCTCCAATTTTTCACCATGTTGGCTCCACTTAAATGCTCTTTATACACCTTTCAAATGGGATTGTAAATTATCTAGTCTTCTTTTTTTTGCCCAAATTCGGTTCCTTGATGGTTGCAAAGTAACGCAAGATCTAATGGACATCCGTAATGTGATCCACTTATCCATTTCATCCTTTGCATTCTCAACTATAATAGTTTCCAATGTTCTTGAAGATCTATGAGTTCCCATTTCACTGCAAGAAAGGTACAAAGGATCCTTAGGAAAATGTTATCAAGGAATTCAATTCAATAGGCACACATACAAGAAGCATCATGGTAGGACGAAGGACGGGTAAGTAGGCTTGTTTGCATTTTGGTTATTGAGTACTGTAATCATGGTAATAATGATGCCAAATCAATCTCATAAGTTTGTTAATTACGTTAATGAGATTTCAGGGAACCTGGGAAAAAATTAATATAGTGTAGAAGAGATGGTGATATTTTTGGGGATATGTCTGCTCAAAAAATTGTAAGTTTTGTACTGTTGTAATTTATATTTAAGTAAATTTTATGTTGTTTTGTGGGAATACCATTGTAGTTTTATGTGAGTTGTAGATTAATACAGATGTATGAGATAAGATAAGATGTTTATGGAATATTTTGTCATTGTTTTGATCTTAATCCCAAAACCTCAACATATGTACAACCATCGATAACTTAATTTTCTTCAATTTATTCTCTTTAATTTATTTTTTCATATTTTTCCATATTAACCTTTTGGATCTCTTGTTTGAGCTTTGCAAGGTCTTGCAGTGACTGCAGGAAGCATGAATTAGCCAATTGGACTAAGGTGCTAATATTTTGTAAGAGATCATATAAATGTGATTGAAACAAGATGAAAGAGGGGTATTGAGGTAGGAGTATATCCTAGTACTCAATCCATAAGAAACCATTTCAGGAAGATAGATGTAAGCTTTCAATATTTGTACTAAGATGCACATTCTTCTTTTATTGTTGATCAAATTTTGAGGAATATTCCCAAAGTGATGAAACCTTCTCTTAACCCATGAAAGAGACATTTTTTTTACACTAACTAAAAGGAAAGTATGATGTATCATTCATAGAGATATGGATGAGTTTTTAATACCAAATGATCATAAATTAAAATTTGATGAAGTTGTTCAAAAGTGAGAGTCCATATTGAAAAAGACATAGAATTCCAAAGTTGTTCCTATTTACATACTGGGTCTCTAGAGGAAATTCCAAGGAAGAAAGCACTGTTTGAAGAGAGTATCCACATGCTACAGATTTGAAAGACTTCATATGGTTTCCTTTCCATGTTTGAGGAGGATGCAGTTACTCTTTGAGTAACTGGTATCTAGTGACTACGACATAGTGGGAATGTGCATATCATCTAGCAACTACATGTGCTCATTTTGTGGAGAAGGTGCATTTCCTACTCCCTTCCCAAACATGGGAGTAAATATCATGGCCATTTTCTGAGATTGTCGTTTTTATAGTGAACTTCATACTCAGGGGGTCGCTATTCGTTAGTGGGAAGAAGATTCATATCTATTTTATCAGTGAACATATACTCCACTTCATATTCAACTATTACAGGAGTTCGTAGTTGTTGGGTTTTAGTGTCCACAAAATACAAGGACAAGTTGTTGTCTTCATATTCCATCTACAGACCACCTGCCGCACTCAGAAAATTTGTGAGCAACCTGTTAGTGAGTAATTCTAGAAATCTGTGCAGTGGGAAGGGCACTTTTCCTTGTCAAGCTTAGCTATTATATAAATAAAGCACCCACTACTTCACTGATCTGTTGGATGGGAATTTGTGGAAGGAAGCATCTCCTTCAAGGGATAATCTACTAGTCTATGTTAACACACATCAACTATCATTTACTACCAACATTTCCCAGGCATGTATTACTTGTTTTAATGAATGAAAACTTATCTGGAAGATTTTACTTCAAGTCTGAAATTTAGTATTGGTGTTGTCTTGAATATTGTGTTTATCTTGTTAATGATATTATATATCTATGTGGGAGAACTGCCATATATATATTGATTCATAAATGTTCTCTAACCCATAGAGAATAGTTTGAAAACCAAACAATATTAAACTACTTGCATCAAACCCGAGTCAACATAAGCATACAATTGGTGGGAGGAAGGAACTACAACAGTAGGGGTACTACCTATTTGTCGAAATAACTCAATCAAATACACTAGCATAGTGTAATAATCTGATCTCAGTGAAGACTACAATCTATAGTAGCATGTTTACCATATGTTTGATGAAACTTCAAGCTGGAAATTGTTTGGTATAAGCTACAGCAACACAAGAAACAGTGTTGGATAATTTTGTGAGAAGGAAGGGTGTATATTTGTGTTTACTGTAGATGGACCATAGGTCCACAAGTCCCGTGAAACCTTCTCCATGTTATTATATCATCGAGAAAAAAATTGGCACATATTGGCTTGGGATATTAAAGTGGTATCAGAGCCCAATTTCATGCCAGCTTATGGGGAAACTCAATTCAGTTTTAAAGCATGCAATCCGAGAGTGACAAAGAGTTGGGATGGAGACTTATTATGGTAGGAGGTAAACTTGGTCACTTGTTTTCATTAGAGAATGTTCTTATTAGATCATAGGAGGGAGTAGCAAATTGTTTGCATACAATAGAGAAGTCACCTTCCAAGTTAATTCAAATAGGTATGATTCTGGCACTGGATTATTTGGGTTAGCACAATTTGTTAAGACACAAAAATAAGGAGGTCAGACTCATTCTTTCTCATTTCCTTAGTGAAATTATAAGGATTACAATTCCTAAAGTTCCTTATAATGATGACAAAATGAAGGAGATAATGAAACTGATCATTGAAATATTTGATGGGTTAGGTGATATCAGAATCCCTTCTTTTGGTAAGAGAGATAAGGTTATGGAAATCATGGAAATGGAGAGATCATGTGTTATTATGATTGATTGTGATTATGATGATCTTATTCTATAGATGTTTCATCATTTCTTGATTGCTATTAGTGAGGATCACAACAAATCTATTCAGTATTACGTGAGAACCATTATGGTTTCAATTATTGATATGAGTGATGTTATCTTCCATCCTATCATATATTTGTTATTCATTGTTCTAAGAGAAGAACATGTTATTTCCACAACCGCTTTTAACTTGGTACACAACATTTTCAAACAATGTGAGGTTAAGTTGAAGCCCTACTTGTTTGATGAAAAGAAAATGGAAGGATATGGCTTAAAATATGAAGTGGTTGATGATGGGAAATGCTTAGCAAAATACGAGGATGACTTCTTGGAAGTGCATGCACCTTTTTATGTTGAGAATGTGTGCAATTAGGTTGTTAGCACAATCTAGGACAAGGACGACAAAGTTGGAGCTAATGTTGGTAAGCATCATTGTGAATACAAATCAAAAAATTTGTATGAAGATGATAGCTCCCATAAGTCCCACCATTTAACAAGGGAATTTGAAAGTAATTGAAGGCATGATTATGGTATCCATGAAGCATTTTGATGATACACAGGCATTAGTGGCAGATCATTGTTGGAAATATGCAATGACACATGATAGTTTGGGAGGAGGGCCTTCCCTTGCATTTTCCCAAGTACTCAAAGAGGAATTGGTCATGATGAAATTTAACTACCTACACCTTCTTTCTGATAGAGATCATCTTCTATTGCTAGATGATATGTACCATGGTGCACTACCAGGAAAAGAACAGGAAGTTAACAGACTTACTCGTGAGCTGGATATTACCCAGGATTCCTTGAAGAGCACGCAAAAGTCCCTTCAAGAATAAAAAATGCATATTGAGAAACTTTGTGAGGATCTGAGTGGGTTACATCCTTCATCCTACCCAACAGGAAGTCAATTACATATGGTTGGTTGCACTGTTGATTTGAGGGAGGGATCTTTTGTGGAGGTTGAGCATGAGGAGCATTCACACTTGCAGGCATTGGCAGAGAGATATGGCCACGAGCCTTTTGATTTTGCACATATTTTTCATTGTGGGGACCTTGAGTTGCTTCTTTTGGAGATCCCATTGAAGGTTCAAGGAAAAGCCACATGTGACATAGTTGAACACAATCTGTTTGCACCATCCAACATGGGGTTATATGAATCAAAGGATTGGGTGGACAGGTATATGACAGATACAGGTTTAACTTACATCAATAGATTTTTGGATGTAGTAGCGCATACAGGATGCTGGTTGGAACAATATGTTACAATTGTATACAACTGGATAGGAGAGGACCACTAGAATCAATTGGTTGAGACAAAGGGCATTGTGGCCATGAAAGAGGCCTTTCATTTTGACCAAGTGATTAGTACGCAAGTGCCCAAGAGGAGATCCATAATTTTTTAGATAGTTTCACAGAGGATTTTATAGACATTGGGAGTGGTAGACTTCCAATTTGGAGGTGGGATCCTGGAATATCTCAGAGTGATAGATTGCTTCATATGACGAGGATGATCGGAGAGTTGCAGCATCAACAATGGGACCCTAGGATTACAATGTTGGCTATCTCAACAGCCGATATAGATGAGATAAATAGGATTAGTTGCTTGTAGGAGCAGTCTTCTGAGGAGTTGCCTCAGTTTGTACAACTTATGATTACTTGGCTCATTAAGGGAATTCAAACATATTCATGTGTTAGCACCATGAAGACTATGATTATAGATAGAGGGTGCTTCACATCCTACAGGATAATGTGGGACCCAGGTGACTTCATCATCTACATGCATATGCGAGATGGGTTTGCATTGAGAGATTTTGTGGATGTTATTCCTGGTCAATGGAGCATGTTGGGAGCCACTCATTTAACAACATTAATGCAGCCTTCGACCATTTCAGGGTCAAGGAGGGAGAGCATGTTGTTATATTACATCACAACTCTACCCAAGTTGCAGAACACATGTTGGAGGTATGTAGTGATTACCTATTCACTCACTTCTCATTGGTTTCTTCAGAGGACGGGACAACGTAAGTGACAGAGCCAGCTAGTGGAGAGATGTTTAGAGTCCTTGAGCAGCTTGCTGTCATTTCCAGTGACATGTACAGACTTGCTTTGTCGATATTCGGGGTTGAATATGGCAGTGGATTTATAGGACATGACTTCACCTAGATTCCTATGCAAGTGGTGGTAGGTTCAGTCCTTACATGTATTTCATATTGGAGTATCAGGAGGGGAGAATGCAAACTGAGTCTCTAGAGGAAATTCCAAGGAATAAATCATTGTTTGAAGAGGGTATCCATCTGCTACAGATTTGAAGACTTCATATGCTTGCATTTCCATGTTTGAGGAGGACACAGTCACCCTTTGAGTGTCTGGTAGCTAGAGATTAGGGCTCACTAGGAATGTGCATATTCAGGGTATAAGGTATATTGGGCACAACATCCAACAACCACACGTGCTCATTTTGTGGAGAAGGTACATTTCCTACTCTCTGCCCAAACGTGGGAGTAAATATCATGGCCATTTTCTGAGATTTTCATTTTTAGAATGAACTTCATATTCAGGGGGTCGTTATTGGTTAGTGGGAAGAAGATTCATATCTCTTTTATCAGTGAACATATAATCTACTTCATATTCAGTTGCTACAGGAGTTCGTAGCTGTTAGGTTTTAGTGTCCACAAAATACAAGGATAAGTTGTTGTCTTCCTATTCCATCTACAGACCACCGTACACACTCAGCAAATTTGTGAGTAACCTGTTAATGAGTAATTCTGGAAATCTATGTAGTGAGAAGGGTGCTTTTCCTTGTCAAGCTCAGCTCTTATATAAATAAAGTTCCCACTATTTCACGAATCAGTTATTTGTGAATTTGTGGAAGGCATAAACTCCTTCAATGGATAATCTACTAGTCTACGTTAACACACATAAACTGTCATTTACAACCAACATTTCCCAGGCATGTATTACTTGTTTTAATGAATGAAAACTGATATGGAAGAGTTCACTTCAAGTTTGAAATTTAGTATTGGTTTTCTCTTGAATATTGTGTTTATCTTGTTAATGATATTATATATCTATATGGGAGAATTTCCATATATATATTGTTGCATAAATGTTCTCTAAACAATATAGAATAGTTTGACAACCAAACAATCTTAAACTACTTGCATCAAACCTGAGTCCATATAAGAAGACAATTGGTGGGAGGAAGGAACTACAATAGTAGGGGTATTAGTTGTTTGTTGAAATAACTCAATCGAACTAGCATAGTGTAGGGATATGATCTTAGTCAAGACTACAACCTACAGTAGCATGTTTACCATATGTTTAATGAAACTTCAAGTCGGAAATTGTTCGGTATAAGTTATAGAAACACAACAATCAATGTTGGATAAGTTTGTGAGAAGGAAGGGGGTATATTTGTGTTTACTATAGATGGCCCATAGGTCCACAAGTCCAATGAAACCTTATCCAAGTTATTAGATCATCGAGAAAACATTTGGCACATATTGGATTGGGATATTACAACGGGTTAGCTGCTAGGGATACCAATAGACCTCGGTGGAAGCAGTGAGGTGGAAGCAGGTGATAATAGACCTCGATGATAGCACTAGCAAGCTGGTAGCAGGTGATTACAGTCCATGGTGGAAGCGGTAAAGGGAACAACAAGGTAATTATAGTCCACAATGGCAGTAGTGAATTGTAAACCTGTTAGGGATTACACAAATAAATTTATCCTAGACTGAAGACACAAGTTTTGAAGGCTTGGTTGATATTATATACATTCATCTCAGAGTTTTGTGAACAAATTGATGTAAGTGTCTTTGCTCATGTACAAACTCAATCATCTGATTCAGAGGATGAATTATTAATGCTTTGGGTTTTTTTTGTCCTTAAAAGGTTTCCCTGTGAAAACTTGTGTTCAATTGTGTGGATTATTTATTTACTGCTTCAAATGTTTTAATAATTTTAAAATATAAAGTATTGTCTCTATTACAGTGTACACAATTTATAAATATCATACACATGTTAAATTTCAAGAATACCATGCTAGAGGCAACTAAGGCCAAGGGATTAATAATGGTTTCTTTTCTAAGATGGAATTTTTAGATAATCAATGTAAAAGGGAGATTGGGAGTCCTAGCATTAGGATGGTTCAAGGATATTCAGTCCAAGAAAATCTCTTTTGTACCCTCTGCTATATGTGCTGAAATTTACTCACCTACGGTTGGTAAAATTTTAAATGTTATTAACCGTGTATGACTCTTTTATCATGAGAAAATAATCATTTTTTCTCTACTGGGATGGGGTTGGTCGAGTATCATGCAATAAGGAAAGATAATGTCATTATGGGAGAGGATATGTATTTCATACTAAGAAAAATAAAAATGTGTAGGGGAATGGAATGATGGACCCCTCGCCAAGTTCATGTTACAATTGAAGCCAATTATTCTTAACCCAACATGGATGAATAATCTAATAAGAGACAGGGGTATCTAACAAAATGCCAAATATTATTTCTTTTCACTAAGACCACCAAAGTGCATGGAAAAAGAGAGTAGTCTCTTAAGGCTAGTACCATAAGTTGTAGGACTTATGGGTCCGGTCCGGCTTTAATAATTTTTGTACAAGCATGGAATGAACTAAAAAGTTTGTCTCTTTGGGCGTAAAGAATAAAGATGAAAGTTCAAAAACTTGTGTTGGTGGGTATCTAATCAAGTACCAATATTTTTGATAGATGGGGAGTTTAGAGGACAAGCCCCTAATACCATTTAAGTTCAATTCATATTGGCACAAGAATTGATATAGATTGAATGGAAGTATTATGTTTGTTTTAGGACAATGTATCACTTCAATGACAATATAAAAAGGATGAAGAATAAAACAATTGAATGGGTAATAAAGACTCTTAGGAACAAATTTGTTACATAAAAGAGGAGATAGAAAATTTTACTACTGTTTTGCTCAAATTTTTAACACAAGATCATTGAGTATTGAATTTACCTAAGAATGATATCTATCCAGTTGAGCAATGAATAGAAGGACCAAACTTCACTGGATGTTCACAGATGGACAGAGGGCTTGCTGGGTTTGTTTTGGGAATGTTCTCTTAATGTTGCTTGTGCTCTTGTTGAATTATATTTCATATTTGGCTCTCTATTCGACCTCCCGAAACTCACATGTTTTACTGGGTGATTTTATGACAGTGATCTCCAGATATTAATATAAATTACGATCTATCTCTTTCCTCTTCCACTAAATTTATTCCTACGTAAGTGTTTGTTTTCCTTTGCACAACTATGGGGATGTCCAAACACATAGGCTAAAATGTAAATCTAAATATTGACTCTACCAATTTAATAAAAATGTAAAAGGTCCATCTCATCCTCACAACTCATCAAGCCAATGCCAGCTCAAAATCATTTAGTAGAATAGAACCAGCCCTAATCTGATTAGGAATTTCTAGCCCTTTATAGTTGGGAGATACTTCAACGACATGAGAAATAATGAGTTCTATCCAAGTAGGAAGAAATATATCCATCCAGAAGTTGATGTGATTGAGGAAATCCAAAAGAGGAGATATCACTAGTATGGAGAGCACTGGTTAATATATCAAGTTCGCTTGCAAACCTCCAGGAACGACTAGACTTCCTTTCAGCACCAACTCGGTGAGGTAAAACGAAAAGGGGTAGAGGGAAGCAACACCCGTATATTGGTTTTCACTATGGGAGTGAAAAAATTATTGAGTCTACACCTTCTTTTCCGAAACTGAGTTGTGCCGATAGAAAGGGTCCCCTTACTGAAGTGTTTACTTACCATATTCCTAGAAGTTCCTATATCAGTTCCTGGATCGTTCCCAACCGATGCTCATCCCATGCGACCCATGCAATCCCAGCCCCATAACTCTATAAAATGTGCTCATGTTTTAATCAAGCATGAAGATACTTCTCTAACTTCAGCTTTTGGTACACCTCCATCTTATTATGGGTGAGGTAAAATGCTCTGAATTCAGTGATGAAGATGTCTAAACAAGTGGTAACCCGAAAATTTGATGTGCAAAGCATTCACGTGCGCTATCCTCTCAAAAATATATATCATTAAATATTTCAATATTTTTAAACTAGATTTATATCTAAATGTATCATTATATATTTGTATGTGTTTTAATAGTATTTTTTCATAATGTTTTTAATACACACATAGACACACACACACACACACACACACACACAATTATATCTTTATATATTCATGCTAAAGGTGTTTTCCCTATGGAGACGCAGTCTTAAAGATTTCTCGTCTCCCTCGCCATTCACACTTCGAAAGGTGTCATGTTGGATTAGCCAATGGATCTTGGACAATTGTTGTGCTAATCAATGAGAATTTTTTTCTTCTTCATTTTAGTTGGGTCCTGATTCTGCAATCTCAATTCATGAACTTCTGTCCTGTAGACCGCTGGTGTCCTCTGTGTTACGATCATTCCTACACGTGAATGGATTGATGGATTGATTGGCAGTTGAAGGTCATTCTTTGGAGTTGGTGTTTACTATAATGCATTTTATTTGGGTCCCCAATTCTGCCATATCGATAGGCAAACTTCTACCTCATAGACCACTGGTGTCCTGTGTGTTACGGCCGTTGCTGCAAGTGAATGGATTGATGGATTGGTTTCCAGTTGGGTCGTTCTTTGCAATTGCCATTACTGTGTTTTCCTGACAGATGGTATGCGTGTATTATGTACTCTTCCATATGTTGTCCTAAACCATCAGTCTGGGCGACTTTTTTTACAGGATTTTACTGTCCTTGCCTGCGGTTCATTTATGTCAATTCGAGAAACTCATTCCTGACGATATTGCGGAGTTTCGCTTCACCATTTTTTGGGGGTTTAGCAGACGCTATTCTGGATGAGTTTTCTGTCTTTACACTCACAATTTGGTTGAGCTTCGGTTCACTGGCGCTTCATTGAATTCAATATAGTTTTCCCATGTCCCTTTATCCACTGGCATTAATGTTTCATCAATGCATTGTTGCTCAATTAATGCAAGAAACCTTGTCATATGATTCAGACATGGGTCAATATCTTCATCTTTGCTCAGCTTATGGTGATATTCAAAACCATGTTACAATACTGCATTTGTGACATTTGTTGTTGCACCGCCTTTGCTTTATGCATATAAACAAACCTTCATGTAACCACATATTGATTTTGGTGCACTTCATTTACACTTCACAGTTTGCAGTTTCTTTAAATTTATAGGTATTCCTTTAGTCTGCCTATTTTTTTTGAATATTCATTTAGTCTGATTATAAGATGGCCAAAGACCCCTGCTTTGTTTTCTTGTTATTGCTTCTTTGTCTTATTATTAGTTATTAATGTATTTTCTTTTGCAGTTTGCAGTTTCTTTAAATTTGCAAGTATTCATTTAGTCTGCTGAAATTTTTTGAATATTCATTTAGTATAATTACAAGATGATCCAACACCCTTTCTTTGTTTTGCTGTTATTGCTGCTTTGATTGGAAGAGAATGACATAATCCTTGCTTTGTTTTAGTTCAGCCAAATAAAGCAAGGGTGTTCCATGAGATGGTCAAACACCCTTGCTTTGTTTTGCTTTTATTCCTTCTTTGTCTAATTATTAGTTGTTTATGTATTGCCTCATATTTTTTTTCTCGGCAATACAAAATTCAATACATTTTTGCATGAAAGGAACTCTGAAGGTGCAAACGGCAAACGCCTTTTCTTTATTGCATATAAACACACCTGAAGGTAACCACATATTGATTTACACTTCACAATTTGCAGTTTCTTTAAATTGGCAGGTCATATATTTGTAAAGTGAGTGAGAGAGGCTATTTATAAGCTTCCCTTCACTTCATTTGAACATAAGACAAGTGGGATAAAACAATATACACTTATTTTACCCTACTAGGGCTCTTTGGAAGTTGTGTTCCCTTCTTGAGGAAGATGTTTTTTTGGGTATGGATGATAATATCTTGAAGCTCTTTGGATCTATGCTCTTTCTAAAGGTGATGCTATGATTTGTTAGTTAAATACTTGCATAATGAGGTATCTAGGTTTTTTCTTGATCTCTCCTCGTTAAATGTTGATGAGTGATGTATCTTTATGGATTGAATGGTAGCCATTAGAGCCACATTTTTTTTGGGCTAGGTCATTTTTCAACCTTTAGTCACCTTGGTTTGTAGAAGTACATCCCTCATAGGAGTCATTATAGGGTTAGAACCTTTGGCCTTTTGGTTTTGTTGAAAAACCTAAGATAGGATTCTCAAAAGGAAGGTTAGTCACCTCCTTAGGTGCCCTAGGGTTAGGGTAAAACCTAAAATCCTTGTCCCCAAACCTATGTTCCTTCAAATAACTTACAATTGCATGTGTAAATTTTCATTTTCATGGTAGAATTAGGGTTAGAAGTAAGTGTGTAATTTTAAGTTTAAAGCCCTAGATATATATATATATAGCTTCCTAAACTTTCTACTATATCTCCTACCATTTCTCCCTGCCCTATTTGTCTCTTAAAACTCTAGGGAAAACTTTTAGGAGGCCCTAAAAATATAAAAATTCCCTAAAACGGTCCCATTAAAAAATTCTACAAATATTATATTGCAGTAGTGACAGATTGTATGTCATTCTTTGATTGACATATCAACCAACATGGTCTGGTCATACCATAATCTCTATTACCAAAGTACACGATGGATGAATATTCACAAATAAATTAAGAAGAATCCAAGCAGTGATACCAATGGGTTGTTCATGGTTTTACGCAGTGAAGATTGAAGACAAGAGGAAAACTGTGTTGGCTGAATTTTCTCTTGACGTTTCGAGCCACAGAGTAGGGCTCATCATCAGGAGGAAGTCTTTCTTGGTTAATTTAGTTTTAGAAAATAGCCTATTAAATAACAATTTTTAGGTTTTTTTGAAATCTT
Source organism: Pseudotsuga menziesii (assembly GCA_001517045.1). Lineage (NCBI taxonomy): Eukaryota > Viridiplantae > Streptophyta > Pinopsida > Pinales > Pinaceae > Pseudotsuga > Pseudotsuga menziesii. The sequence continues at coordinate 135,991 of LPNX011174845.1, forward strand.
TCAAGCAAACAAATTTTAGCCCTAAAACTTTTATAAGGAATTTTTTAAATTTTTTTATAAGGATACCAATGGGATTAGAACTTACCCATTACAAATGTGTTATTCAAATAAACAAGCCTCAAAATAGTGGATCACGCGGCACTTGCATACATCCTTGTTTATTCCTTCACTAAAAATATTATAATAACTTGTAATCATTTAATTATAGAATCAAATAATTAAAAAATAGTATGTATCTGGGTTGGGCCTAGGGAAAGGAAAGCAGAATTCACTTAGAATTCTACCTAAGTATGGAGAAGAGCTAAAGAAGAAGATAAAGGAGTTGCGATAGAGGCAGCGTAAGGAAGGAAGATGCGTGACGAAAGAGGAAGATGTGACATAAGAGGAAGTTGTGATAGAAGAGGAAGCCACAACAGAATAAAGGAATGTGGAAAGGAAATGTGTGATGGAATAACATTACCAAAAGGTGTGCAAGTGGTATAACGGCTGGAAAATGATAGTAGGGAATGGCGGTCAGAAAGCGACATTTCAGGAAGATCGTGGGGGCGAGGTTGGCTAGATTTGGAGGAAGCCACACATATGAAATAATATTTGTAAGTCGGATTGTCAGTGCCTAGTGTCATGTGTTGATAGAATAGGAAATCCATCCTATTGCCTAAATGTAGAAAGTCAGATGAGAAAGCGACAGGTGAAGAGTATGTAAAGAGCCTGTAATGTGTCTATAAAAGAAGTAACCCAAGCTGTATGTGGGTTACATTCTCCATTGTTAGGGTCTTAGACTCTCTACTATTAGCTCTAGGTTGCTAGCTTGAGTATTTTTTTATGTTAGTTGTGTTGAGTGCACAGAGTTGAAGAATCTGTAGTTGAGTGCGCAGAACTGTAGGAGAAGTTGAGTCGATCCATGCTGTGTGTGTATCGTTAGAAGAGTCAAGTAGAGAAGAAGTAGAAGAGAATATCGGAGAGCATGATATGAAGAAGAAGTATGTATAGATAAATAAGAATATCTAAAGCAGAGTCTGCAGCTTAGTGCGAGGCAAAAGGTGCGCCATACATTTCTCATGCCAGATGAAGAGCACCTTTGTGGTTTTTCTTGGATGGGTTTCCACGTTTCTATGTATGTGTGAATGTTAAATGTGTTTGAGTCACCTGTATAAATGCTTCTTTTAATGAGTGCTTATATGTTTTTGTATGAATTAATAAATGCATATCAGTCGTGTTGTTATAAGTTGAATACGGCTATGTTATACCGGGATTGTTGTTATATTATTGCAAGGGAAGAGTTTTTTTGTGGTCTAACTGTTCATAGTAAGCATAAGTAATCCATCCATGGGATTTGGTCAGGCGCCTTGGTAAACTACCAAGGGACCAAAAATCCCCCACCAAGCTGCGGAAACCTGGTTTTAGAAGTTACCCATAGGAAGATATCTCGAGTGAGACTTGTGGTCTAACTGTTCATAGTAAGCATAAGTAATCCACACATGGTATTTGTTCGAGTGCCTTGGTAAACGACCAAGGGACAAAAAACCCCCACCAAACTGTAGAAATATGGTTCTGGCAGTTACCCATAGGAAGATATATCGGGTGAGATTGCATCTGCATTGCAGGTGTTGCTGACTAGGCTTTACTTTGTCGAGATGATATCTTGGGATTTGTTGTGCTAAGTAGAAGGGACTGAACTTGGGATGAAGGGAAATATTAAAAAAATACAACGAATGGTTCTATTGCTGGGACCTAAATGATTTTGGTAAGGGATATGTTGTGGAAGATGACGAAGCCTGAAATCCAAGATTGGGTGGATTTTAAAGCATTAGAATTCGCACGAGAAGAAAGCAAAGGATCTTGGTGGAACCCAATAGAGTGGTTGGTCCGATACCTCTATACAGATATCCATGAGATTATTTTTTTTGAGTTTCCCATTGTGTTGAATGAGTGGTTGTCTAAGTTAGTAACCCAACAAATAAACCTCCAAGGAGGAGAACCGACGAAGTGGAATCCTCAATTGATTGAGAATCTGAAAAGATTGAGAAACCCTATGTCAAGGATTGCATATTTTTGGGTAGATAGTATTTTGGAGGGATACATTACAGAGTTTGTTGTTGACACAATAACCTCATATAGTGAGGTAGAGCGAAAAAAATTCAAGAACCCGACGATAGATATTTGTCGTCTTTAAAGACGTGGATAAAAATGATTGTGTGTGAAAAAGGCATCCTATAAATGTGACAATTTGGAAGTTGTGCACAAAAAGGTGAGTATGTCGCAGCAAAACGATGTAGAAAATGGTGCAAACTAAGTTGAGATGTTCCCTAGAGATAGTGGAACCGAACTAGAGGCTGGTTGCTTAAGAAGTGGAAAAAGATTCCAGTCTGAAAAGCAAAGAAAGACTCTGATAGGAAAAGGGAGTTATAACACGACCACAGAAGAAGAATATTACGAGCTTATGTTTTACTTAGATGAAGAGTCTTGCGATGAAGAAGAAGAATATCAGTCGATATCTGAATGAGAAGAAGAATTAGAAGAATCAACTGAAATTTGGACCCAGAATGCGAATACAACACTCCTACAACACCGCGCACATCACCAGAGGTAAGATCTAGAGACTTATCTCCAAGTGGATTTGTGTATACAAGTAGTACTAATGCTGTCGATAGTGGACAAGGGAGTCTGACTAGTCAAAAAAAATTCTAAACGCACCAATAGTTAATACAATGGTTGGGACCAACATTAAGTTTCCAATATTCAATGGAAATGGGTTGGAAGATCCATAGAAACATTGGTTTATATGTGAAGCTGTATGGACTGTGTGACAGATCCAAGATGAGAACATAAAGAAATAATATATGACCACGACTTTGCGATCAAGTCGTATGCTAGACTGGTACATGAAATTTTCTAAAGTTCTAGTATGAGTTTCCTAGAAAACACGCGACCATATTCGAGTGAGAATGATATATGAGTTTAGAAAGTTGAAGTTTGAGTCGCAGTGCATTACTGAGATCAAAGAAATCAAGTAGCTACCTACAAAATATGTTTGGGACTTTGACCAGAGATTCAAGGCATTGGTGGCCAAAGTGAGCTTTCAAATGTCAGATGTACAGTATAAGGAATGGTTCATTATCGCCTTGCTGCCGCACATCTGAATCCCATTGATGCAACAAAATATTATCTTGTAGATAGAAGCGCTTGAAATGTCCATGAAGCTAGAACCTTGTTGATTGGAGATACTGGCATAGGAATGATGCAAATTCAATCGTTGTTGACCAATCTTACGGTTCAACTCCAGGACATCAAGAAAGGCAAGGAAGTACAAGAATAATTGTGGTGTACAAGATGTAGAATGGACGAACAAATAAATATAATTGCCTGACACTCATGAATTATGTCGCAACAAGAGCGTCGAACCTGATAAACACCCAATGGATTTCTTGGTGTAGAATATGTCAGACTAGATGCCATAAGTTGGAAGAATGTTTGTATTTACAGAAGATTGTAAGTACACCAAATAGTATGTACTGTAAATTTTGCAAGTCATTAGGACACGATGAGAAGGATTGTAGAGAACTTCAGCTGCTACAAGAAAAGACGGTGGATACCCACTTGATGAAAAATGATGAGCATATGCAAGCTGAATGAGTGCAACTTCAGTATGATCCAACTCAATATCCAACACCGTAATATCAACAACCACAATATCCTTAGCCACAATATCAACAAAATTAGTATCTACCACAGCAACAATACCCTCAGCAAAGGGGGGGGTGGAAATTTTTGAGGTCGAGGACAACAACAAGGAAGAGGAGGATTTGGCACAGATTTGGTTGAGGAAGAGGCCAAGTCATATGTTACAAATGTGGACAACAAAGAGACTTTGCTGGAGATTGCCAAAGTCTTGCAAAAACATGTACATACTATAAAGCATTTGACCACACCGTAGAATAGTATCCGTAATTGATTGTGAAATGGCAGGGTCGAACTGTGGGAAATCTCAATCCTGCACAAAATCTAAACCCCAACCCCAACCAAAAAATTTAGATGATTTTTTTTGAACCGAGAGAACCAAACATCATTGTTGTTACAAGAGGAGGTGTTGCGACAAGAGCATACCAAAATACACAACATGGACAACCGCAGGTTCGAACTGTGACACAAAAGAAAGCCCCATTAAATGTACAGAAGGACAAGGAAGTATTCTTAGATACATGACCATAGTTTGTTGATTCCAATCAACCATCGACATCTAGACAAGTAAAGACGATGCCCGAAATATTTGAACAATTACTCTGAAAGCAACCAATGAAAAATGTTAGTAAGCTTAAAGAATTTTTCAAAAATTGTTTAGCACTAATCCATGATAGAGATGTTGTAGCAGAATTGACAACACTCATAGAAGAAACTCTAGAAGACCTATGACCTAAAAAAAGAGTTAACCATACCAGGAAGAGATTAAAAACTAGCCAAGAACTGTAAATTACTGCACAGATAGGAGATTATGATATGGACTAAATCATTTTAGACTTGGGATATGATGTCAATATCTTGTTAAGATAGACATGGGAGAGCATGGGATATAAGCCACAATTAGATTGGTCTCCCATTCAGATAAGGATTGAGAATTAGTCGAAGGTTCTACCCATTGGACAACTGACCCGAGTACCTGTCGAAATCAGAGGCCTAAGTTCATATGCAGACTTTGAAGTGATCAATATTGTCGATGAAACAAATCCATATCTTGCACTTTTGGGAATTTATCGGGCGATAGATAATCAGAACATAATTAATTTTAAGAAAAGAATCTTATCATTTGAATATTCTGAAATAAGGGTGGTCATGCCAATTGATCGGTTCGAAGGGCAGAGACATGTCGAGCTAGTGAATAGTAAAGGCCAGGGTAATTACCTAGACCAGCTATATAATATCATGTCTTGAAGAGATTATTATATAAACCCAAAAACTGATGAAAAGTTGAGTTGGAGGACTGTAATCTCTTGCACATCTGATTCATGAGACGCATTAGAAAATTGGCAAAACCCGATGCATGAATTTTCCATGCAAAGATGCACAAGAATTACAAGATCTATGCGACGGGTAGGAGATGAGGCAAGTGAGTTTCCTACATATGAAGGTTTACCCAACCTCGCGTATTTTATGGTAGAGTTTGAATAAAAAGTTATAGAATCACAAAGATTGTCTGCATGGGAATTTGTGCAAAAAGCTACGTCGGCTAGATGGTGGGATACACATAAACAATCTATCTCGAAATGGCCATAGTGTAGAATATTGTTGGAGATTATATTTGGATAAGAGATCAATTATACTGGTCGTAATTATACAGGAGTGACAAAACCTATGGAACATATTGAGCATTGTCGCGCGACATGGAAAAAGTATCTGCAACAAGAATGGGTTCATCGATTCATACATACATTGGAGATGGTACCAAGGAATTGGTATAAATCCGTGGAGTTGTGATGAGGAACACTCGAGTGGGAGGAGTTAGACACAAGCTTCACCCATACATTTGATTTTGCAAGTGAACACCCAACAATTGATGTCGTGCTACAGATAATGAAGGAAAATATATTTGAAGAAATCCCTGTCGCAGCCAAAATTTCCATCAATGCAGCACAACAGTCCACCATTGGATGGAATGTTACAATGCCACAAGAGAACCGAATGATGATGATCCGCTCGATATAAACATACATGAATTAGAAGGTATGCACACAATGGAATGAATTCACATTTATAGTGACCAATTTCTAAGTCCACTTAAGATTAAGAAAGTAAATATTGGCTCGCCTGAAAATCCAAAGTTTTCTAATATTGGAGATTATTGGGAAGATGAGGCTGTGGGGAATATCACTGACTTATTGCATGAATTCCAGGATACATTCCCTACAAAGTTTTCAGAAATGAAAGGAATAGTCGGTGACCTTAGGGAAATAAAGATACCTTGAGGCCCGATGCAAAATCGGTAAAGCAACGACCATACATATAAAATCTGCAATACAAATAAAATGCTAAAGCTAAATTGGTTTGAATGCTAGAGGAAGGCGCTATAGAACTTGTCGAAGTATCATAATGGATTAGTCCAATTGTAGTACAAGACAAAAAGACATCATGTGAAGTAAGAATTTGTGTCAACCTAAGAAAGTTAAATGATGCTTATTTGCATGATCCGTTTCTGACTCCATTTACAGATGAGGTACTAGAGAATGTCAAAGGACAAGAGACGTACTCTTTCACTGATGGATTTTCTGGGTACCATCATATCAAAATTGCAAAGGAGGGCTAACACAAGACTACCTTTGTGACGGAGTGGAGATATTTCCAGTATAAGGTAATGCCCTTTGGACTTAAGAATGTGCCTACGATTTTTTCCAGAATCGTAGTTTCTCCCTTTAAATATTTTATACACAAACTTCGTGAAGTCTACTTTGATGACTGGACAATAATTCTTACTAATTCAACATTACGAAAATAGGATTATAATATAGAACATTTACACAAAATTTAAATGTACATGGAAACTCCACGTACATGCAAGCTTTAGGAAAAAAATAGTGGAACTAAGGCCTCAATGTTTATCATAATCTTTTACCAACAAATGACTATACCAAAAACCTATAATTTGACACAGAATCCCCCAAAAATGCATTTATTATTTTGTTAGGTTTTCTAAAACACACGGTCCATTATAATTATCACACCAAATAGGTATTTAAAATCTATGTTTATATATAGTTTCATTGATAAGCTCTTCATTTAGGTACACTATATCATATAGTAGGACACATTCTAATTTTTCATGTATTGCATTCACAACAAAAGAATCTCTTGCATAAGTCATCAAATGTGCACATGTACCTTAAAATGTGTAATGCAAAGGCACAAGTTGCAATTCACCTATCATTTTGATTTGATTTTCTAAAAAAAAATAGGTTGACTAGACATTATAAAAACCCTAATCAACTCACTCCCCATCACATTGCCTGTTATCCACACATATCACTCTCAATCATAGCTGGAATTTTAAATTTCATTTGCTTTTCAATTGAAAAATTGAGGGTGACAGTTACATGGTTTTACTACCTATCATTTTATGTTCTATGCAATTTTGAGGTGTAAATTTAATTTACTATATGGGCAAATCTAAGACTACACCTTCATCCATTTCTTGTTATTTTTACTATTTTTTTCTACATCCTCTTCAACATTTTTCCTCTCGGATGAAATTCTCAGACCGCGCTGATGATCCTTGAATAGATCAACACCTGGGTAACCATTTCACCCTTTCTCATCAATCCAAGGTGCATCACACTCCTGAGCCTTTGGGGACTTCTCTTGATGTTTAGAAGCAATCAAGGGAGCATGAGGGGATATTTTCTCTCATGATGATCCATTTCCGTCCATGCGTTAACATTTCCAAAATGCTATCAATCTAATAAAGAAGGGAAAGTGCGAAGAAGAGGTATCATTTATTTCGTGGGCCAATAAAAAAGCAGCAAGGGATAATTTCCTTTTCATTTAGATTCCTTTAAGAACAATTATTAATGCTAGAATTGGCACCACATGGATCAGACCCCAAACCTTCGTATTTGTTGTAAAGCACACCCAACTTGTGGAGTATGTGAGAAGTTTGGGGAGTTGGGATTCCTGCTCACAATACATGGCATGCATTGAAATAAATTTGAATTGGGTCGAGAACCAAGGATCATTATTAAGTATACAAATGAATTAATATAATAGGTCATGGATTCAAAAACTAAGTATTTTGAACCAACCTACTTAATAGAGCAATGCAGAACAAACAATGTAAAGGGCAGGCCCACCACAATGGCCATGGTAATTATATTTATAAGCTATACTTACAGAGAGGTTGTAAAATTTATTAACGGGAAATATAAACTGATAGACATCAATTTAATGTTTCCAATATTTTCATACCTGTCACTGTTGGCATGATTGTTTTAAATCTATCTGTTAAATACGTTTAAAAATGAAAAAAGAAAAAACGTTCTACAAGTCATCAAATTCCAAGCATGATCTCAATAACACGTAGAAATGGTGACTTCAGAATAACCTTTCAATGTGTCTATAGTTTCTGAAAATTTTCTCTAGTATTCATATACATCATCAATACAAACTCCCATCTAAGAGACAAGTCAAGTTGTCACATTAATGCTAGACCAAGACATTTTTATCAAGCCTTCATTCAAACTCCAATCTAAAAATATTTTTCGAATGAGTAGGCATTGAAGACAGATGGGTTTGCTCCCTATGTTTTTCACACAAAAGGGATGAACAATTAGTTCTAGGATCATATTTGTTGCATATTAATCAAATTACCTTATCTTATCTAGATCCAGAGTCATATTTTCTACCCACCACATTGACTCTAGTTTCTATTGAGTACATTTTTTGTCTTTTGTTTTCTAAAATCAGATTTTTGTGATTTTCTAGCATAGTTTCTTACTTATTAAATTTTTTGTGATTTTCTATCGTTGATTTCATTTCTGATGTCTACATATTTATTAGTATAGTTTCTTATTTTTTAAAATTTCCATGATTTTCTATTGTTGATTTCCTTTATAGCATCTACATATTTATTAATTCAATACAATGTAAGATATATCATTCTCAAAATATACCACAAAATAGCAAAAATCATTATTAAAATACCAATTTATTGACCTTTCCAAAATATGATCTATTTTCTTCTTTATTTCAATATGAGATTATCTAAATAAGAATAAATAAAAATCCAAAAAATGGTATCACTTATTACAATGCATGTAATGTGCTTGTAAATTAATCTGTCAAAATTGATTGCTTATTGAAACAATAGAAACACACACCTCACTTATTATCAAAAGTCTTGTTTTCACTGTATAAATATTAAAGAAAATATAAGTTTCAATAACTTAAAAATGAAAACCCTATAAGCTTTAATAACTTAATAGTTAAAAGCCTATAAAATTCATAGTTTTTATTGCAAAAATACCACTAAAAATAATACCTTATTATCATATCGATCTAGCAAGAAAGACTAACAACAATTTTATCTGTCAAACTTGAATGCTTATTGAAACAATCGGAACACACACCTTGCTAATTATAAAATAAAATTATTAAAGAAAATAGGTCTTTTAACTTTAAAATGAACGATATAAGCTTTAATTACTTAGAAATGAAAAGCCTATAAATTTCATGGTTTTAATGGCAAAAATACCAATAAAAATAATACCTCATCATCAAATCCATTTAACAACAATGTCTAATGACAAACAAATTCAAAATGTAGTATTCTAAATGATTATACCATATATTATAATTATAATATAAATGTTATTTTGAACTCAACTCATAGCCCTTGAAGGGCCATAGAAGCTATGACGATGCGTACATATAATAGGAAATCAATGCAAATAAATAATATTTATATGAATCTTGAATTGTAATTGAAGGAAGAAAGCTCAAAACTATAAACTAAAATTATTTGATGAAATTTGTGAACATGCCAAAAAAAGTAAGAGTTGGGTTTAATTTGGTAAGGATTCTAAATCATTAGAGATTGGCCCCATGTGCCATAAACAAATATAACTCATCTCAACAATAGAAAGCTAAATGCAAAAAACGACAAAGCAAAACAAACAATGAAAAAAAATTGAGAGCAAGCACTCAAACAATGTAGGACTCGTGTGGTGATACAATGAAGACAAGTTTCAAAGCACTTAAACAATGTAGGCTCCAAGTGGGTCTACATTATATTAAAAACACAAGAAACCACATACAATTTGAAAGACAAAACAAAGAGAAATGATGTTACTTAGAACCCAACTTGGAAAATCTTGAGACCCTACATCGTTAGTTTCCATCTAAATGAAGATAATGCATTCCTAAAAAAATGTCGTTGGATTTATGTGCTAACATTTTGTGTTTTTGGTTTTATGATGTTAGAAGAGTTATTTTTGTTCATGTATGTTGACGCCATTGACAAATGGGATATTCTCTAGTTTTAGAAATTTGCATATTCCTAAAAGCCTTAAACAATATATGTTTTTAAGATTATAAATTTTGTTAGAATAATCAACCTATAGTTACCTATATTTGACATTAATTAATCATTTTTGTCTTATTCCTAGATTCCTAGATTCCTCTCTATGCTAGTTGGCTTTCACATGCACCTAGAAGTCAATACTTGCTAAACTGGGTCATGGAGCGCTTTGGAATCATCTTGGAAACATTTTTAGCATGTCTACTTTTATTCTTGGTTTCTAAAAGTGCAGTTCTGTTTTTTTTGAAAGCTGCCTTACTTTACAGCAGTTTTAAGGCAAAAAAGAAAAGCTAGTTTAGGAGTAACTGCCTTGTTTTTTGCCCACATCATCCTCCTTCATTTTCTCCATACAAAAGAATCGATTTGATATCTTTCCATCACTTATTAGATGACCTATCTAAATTATCCGATTCGTGAACATATTCATAGATTTGGAAAGTCTTTCTTGCACCTATGGGGGATTTGACTAGTTTTAGTAAGCCTGCTTTTTTGACCAATTTGAATAGAAACCTTGTGCTTTCAAATCGATGATGTAATTATATATTTCAGAAGCCTATTACTTCATATTTTTGGCTGATGTACACTTAATCAATACAGGATTACGTTATGCTCCAATTTCAGTCTCTTCTTGTGTGAATTTCACATGTTTGATTAGCAATTTTGTGAGTGTAATTGATCTATCAATTGGGTTTAATTTCCACATGGTACCATAGCATTTTTAGATCTATTTCTATCCTTCCAAATTGTTATTGCAGGTTTGGCATCACTTACTGGGAGCGCTTTCTGCTGACTGGAGGGCACGGGAGCTAAGATATGGACCAATCTCAAAGGATCATCTTGACTCCATTCAATTTCCTTGAATGGAAAGATGAGATGGAGATTTTCTTGAGATTTGAAGGTCTCTACAAGGTTACCATGGCCACTGAGGAAAAGCCCAATGCAGCTGCAGAGAAAATTAAATGGCACAATAGGAGGGATGAGGCCTATGGTCTTTTGTGTTTGAGCATTTCAAGTGACCTCCTTTTTCATCTTTATTCATTGACATCACCTAATGAGGTTTGGGAGAAGCTTGAAGAGATTTTTGGAAAGACAGATGAGATGAGAGGACATCAAATCGAGAATGAATTGATCTCCTTGAGTCCCAGTAGCTTTGAATCATTGCAACTCAACTTTTCCAAGTTTAAGGCCCCTGTTTTGCAGCTAAAACAATATGGGATTGAAAAAAAGAAAGAGCAAATAGTCTTGAACATTCTCTCTAAGCTTGGTCCTAACTATTAAATGTTTGTTTTGACCTTCCATGCCACCAAATTGACAGCTCGAACCTGGAAGATGCCTAAGCTTGCTAAGTTCATGGAATCCCTCACCCAGGAGCAAGATAAATTGGTAAGGATGGGCACCATCAAACCTTCCAAAGACCAAGCTTTGGTTGCTGGAGATTCAAAGGTGGATTCAAAAAGAAAGAAAAAAGATAAAATTCCACCTAAGCAAAAGAGAGACAAGTCAAAGTCTCAAGAGGAGTCCTCAGGATCCAAGAAGAACTTCCAGAAGAAGAAGAACAAAGGAGAAATGAGCAAGTGTGTATACTGCAGTATGGGCTATCATCCTGAGAGCTATTTTATGAAAAAGAAAATTGACATGTTGACCTAACTCCTGGAGAAGAACAACATCTCCCTTCCTGATTGCTCAAAGAAGAGGGAAGAAGGATCAAATTCAGAAGACAAGGAGAGAGTATATGCTTTGGTGGTTGGCACCTCAAACTCACCTAGCTTCACCATTGATTCTAGAGCTTCCAGACATATGGTTTCAACAAGGGAGATATTTTCCTCTCTTGACATGTCGAAAGGTCCACCAATATTTTTGGGAGATAACTCTCTGACTAGAAGTATGGGGAAGGGTAGGATTGATCTTGACCATGGTAATTTCAATAATGTGTCGTATGTTCAAGGTTTTGCCTCTAATTTCTTGTCAGTGTATCAGATGACTCACACTGGGTATCCAAACAAAGTCATCTTCTCCCCCAATGAATTTGAAATCACAGAGATTTCAAATGGTAAAGTCATAGCAAAAGATGTTGTTTATCACACTTCAAAGGTATACAAGTTTTCCCATTTTCTACCCTACTCAAACCCCTCTGCTCTTCTTACTCATGCTAATGAAGCAAGCAATATTTAGCATGAAATATTTAGCCATATTAACTACAAGTATATTTCTTATTTGAGTGACAAAGATATGGTCATAGGGTTACCAAAGATCAATTTTTATAAGGGAGCTTGTCAAGGTTGTATCCTAGGAAAACACCCAGAGCACAAGTATGAGAGAGCTAGTCATGAGAGAACCTATGCAACTCTTGAGTTAATCCACGGTGACATTGCTGGTCCATTCAATAATATGTACACAAGTCAAGCCAAATATGCACTCACCTTCATAGATGATTTTTCTAGGTATTGTTGGGTTTACTTCCTAAATCATAAGTATGAAGTTTTTGACCTCTTCAAAGTCTTTAGAGCCTTGGTTGAGAACTAGTATGGGAGGAAACTCAAGATCCTCAGATCTGACAAATACGGAGAGTATGTCAAGTCTGATTTCATCCAATATTGCAAAGATGCAGGTATCCAGATGCAACATTCTATTCCTTACACACCACAACAAAATGGTGTTGTTGAGAGAAAAAACAGATCACTTAAGGAGATGACAACTTGTATGATGGAGGCAAAAAATTTGCCACCAAAGTTTTGGGCCGAGGCTATAAATTGCACATACTATATCCAGAATAGGGTGCCACATAAGCAACTTTATGTTATTACTCCTTTCGAAGCTTGGAGTGGGAACAAGCCAGATGTGACCCATTTCAGGATTTTTGTCTCAAAGGCTTGGGTTAGAATTTCAACTGAAAAGAGGAAGGCTTTGCAACCCCAAAGCCAAGAGTTCCTATTTGTTGGGTATTATAAAGATTAAAAAGTGTACAATTTAATCAACTTGAGCACTAACAAAGCCTTCATTGAAATGAGTGTTCAGTTCGAAGAAGAGCCTTTAGCAATAGTTGAAGTTGGAGAGTCCTCTTCACAACCACAACCACTGATTGTAAGTGAAGAAACTAATGAGTTTCCTGATTCTGATATGTCTGATAATGATGATTTAATTGCAGATACTAACATCCCTACAAGACCAAAATGGGTAGCAAGGACCATTCATGCAGCTGGGGAACTAGCTGGAAATCCTAGTGACACTAGGAGGACTAGATCTCAATTTGAGAGTGCCCTTTGTGTGAAAGATTTACTCTTTGATGAGAAGTGTTATTTGATGGTTTATTATGATCCTCATACATATGAAGATGAAACACATGATCCAAGATGGAATACATCCATGAAAGAATAATTCAACTCGCTCCAAAAGAACAACCCATGGGAACTGGTTGATCTCCCCCCAGGGAAAAAGCTAGCGAAGTGTCAGTGGGTCTTTAAAACTATTTTTTATGCTGATGGTTCACATTTGAAATATAAGGCAAGATTGGTATCCAATGGTTACTCACAAGTACATGGTATTTATTACAATGAGACCTTTGCACCAGTGGCAAAGATGGACTCCATAAGGCTAGCTCTAGCCATTGCAGCTTCAAGGAAATGGGAGGTACATCACATGGATGTGAAGTGTGCCTTTCTAATTGGAGATATGAATGAAGATATTTGTACACAACAACTAGAAAGTTTTGTTTATAATCCATCTTTAGTGTGCAGGTTAAATAAATCATTGTATGGGCTCAAGCAAGCCCCCAGGGCTTGGTATGCCAAGATTGATGGATTTCTGTTGTTACTGAGTTTTGTTCGATGCAAGTCTCATCCTAATGTATATTTGAAGCTGATTCATGGTTATTTAATGATGATTTTTTTATATGCGGATGACCTGTTGATCACAAGAAATTCAAAGAAAGAAATTGCCTCCTTGAAGTATGCAATAATCCATACATTTTCTATGACAACTTTGGGATTGTTGAGCCAATTCTTGGGTCTCAAAATTGCTCAATCCCAACTTGGAATAAAAGTACATCAATCCAAGTATGCTTCAAATTTTCTCAACAAGTTTAGTATGAAAAATTGCAAGCCAAGCAAGACTCCATTCCTTTCCAGAATTAAGCTTGAGGAATCGTGTTCTTCTCCTTTGGTAAATAATACATTATATAGGCAATTGATTGGGTGTTTGTTTTATCTTACACATACTTGACTTGAATTATCTTATGCAGTTAGTGTGGCTTCAAGATACATGGATCAGCCTCATGAGATCCATTGGAGAGCAGCCAAGAGGATCCTAAACTTTGATTAAGGAACAAGGACTGATGGGATTTTCTATAAAGAAAAATATGACTTAGAGCTAGTTGGATTTACTGACAGTGATTGGGAAGGTGACAAAAAATATTGAAAGTATACCTCAGCATATGTGTTTATTCTTGCATAAAGACCAATCAACTGGTTAAGTAAGAAATAGAGTGCCATAGTACTCTCATCTACAGAGACAGCGTATAGAGGAGTTGTGAATGCCGCTACTGAATGTTTGTGGTTGCAGAGGATACTCGAAGAATGTGGTTTCGAATCAGAGTTTTCAACAGTCATCTATTGTGACAATCAAAGCACCATTCGAATCTCCACTGATTTAGTTCAAAGACGAAGAACCAAGCACATTGAGATCCATATGCACTATATCAGGGAGCTTGTGCATGATGATACCATTTCTCTACTCTACTGTGCATCTTCAGAACAAGTAGCAGATATCTTTACCAAAGTATATTGTGAGAAGACCTTCAGTAATCTCAAATCACTGTTGGGGATTGTTGATCATGTGGTGAAGTATGATTGATAACAATATTTCCAAAATTTTGTTTCATGTCCATGTTTAAGGGAGGATTTTCCCATTGGATTTTCGCCTCTTTCCTTGGTTGTATGGACATGCAATATGTAAAGGGTGACTAAGCCTTGTTGCTAGGCCCTATAGTTTTTTGATATTTAGTCATAAAGTCAGCCTTAAGGGGGGGTGTTAGAATAATCAACCCATAGTTACCCATATTTGACATTAATTAATCATTTTTGTCTCATTCCTAGTGTCAAAACCCCAAATTTTCACAAAAATTTAAAATTTTGAGATAACAATAAATGCTAAAATCTGCGGTCTACTAACAGCTAACGGTTTGCATAAAAATAAACTGTCAATTAATTAGTTTCACTAAATTCTAATTTAATAACTTAACAGTTCTTTTTTGTAACAAGAATAAAGTCTTCTTGTGTGCTGTTTTACTTCAGTTTTCTGATTAGTCTTTTCATGTCAAGTAGGTGGAATCTACTTTTGAATCCGGGGCTTACTTAGCAATCGTGCTAATGCAGATGAATGCTGATTCTTACAGGTTTACAGGTATGATAGAACGAGTACATATTAAAAGTTCTTTAAAGTGTTAGCAATAATTTATTTACAATTTAAAAGCTTAGTAATTAAGCTGCTAAACTCTAGACAGCTCCTGTAAGGTAAAATCATTTGGATTTCTTCAGTTTTTCTAGTAGTCTCATTCAAAAGTAAGTAACGACTGTAAGATATTTTTGTGACTTTAAGCTTTAGAATCTCAGTTACAAAGTATTTCTACTTTTGTCTATGTAATTTGTAATGTTATAATGATTGTTTTTATCAGCGTTTAAGTAATAGTACATTATCTTGACTGAGTAACAATTATCCCACGATTCTCTTGTGCAATAAAAATTACAGTCTGATAACTTGGACAGTATAAGTTCGATTGTATAAGCTGCAAGCCATTAAGCCTTCCTTCATAAGATCGTGGTTTTACCTATACTTTAATTTTCATATTAAACCCTGAGGTTCTAATAACTTTTAGACTCAAAAGATTCATTCCTATTCTAGTTATCTTGTTTAGTTTTATAACTACTCATTACCCATTTGACTTGGTGAATATTTTAGTAATTTCCAATTTGAGTCGTAACTCAAAATTCATCAACGTAATGTCGCTATGAATTGCGCAATAGACTTACATAAAAGTGTTCTTATGAAACGTTTGTCCCCTTCATAGTTCTACTATCAAAGAGTTATCAATTCTTAAGTGACTGGTAAACATGCATATTCTATTTGTTAAAAAGTCACTCCGTCTAAATCTAGCTCCAGGTTATAAATATGTTAAGATTAGAATTTATGATCCTCCAACTTATTATATTATGCCATTTAATAATTATAACTTGTGAAGCCTTTGTATAAGAGTTTTACCATTTATAAATTATAATATTGTACAAAACAAGTTATAGTTGATTGGTGATTAGCATGAGTTCTCCCATAAAGTATTTGATCTCTTATCTGTGGTAAGGATATAAACAATGATCTCTATTTATAAATAAGACATAAAACATTTATCTTTATCTATAAATAAGATATGAATGATTGAATTTCTATCTTATTATAACAACCCTGTTTAGAGGAGAGATATGCAACCAATAAAAAATAAGACATAAAATATTTATCTTTATCTATAAATAAGATATGAATTATTGAATTTCTATCTTATTATAAAAACCATGTTTAGAGGAGAGATATGCAACCAATCAAAATGCAAACTTGATATTGTAAAAATAATAACATCATGATTATAGTGGAATGAGTATTATGCAACGAATGATTTCGGGCTTAAACTAAGGTTTAGAAATAATAATCCACGATAGACCAACGTACCCAAAATTGTTGATATTTTAACCTTACACAGCAAATGATATGATGCAAGTTAACATTGGAAAGCATGACAATTATTGGGTTAATGATATAGTTATTCCACGTTCCAATGAGTAAATAATTGGTTTTGTTCTATGCAGGCACCATAGTCTTCAACCCACTGCGTGTTTGATTATTGGGGACCACGTGGTCATCTCCTGACCAAGTGTCGTGGATATAAAACACTGCTTGTGACCTAACCCATATCATTGTTTCTCCACAGTTTGCGCTAGCCCTGGAGGCTGCTCGGCTTGTCCTTTCCATGGCGGCTATCGTTCTTCCTCGCTTTGGTTGTCTTGAGCCTTGATGTAATACTGCAAATGTTATTTGTGTGTGATTTTGAATGACATTGCACATGGCTAGGTTCTCACTCTGCACATAGTGGAGATGTTCGTTACCCTTGGCTCGCTACCTGTGCAATCTCCCATTCGCTGTCTTTGTAGCTTGGTGTCTGCTTCACTTACTGGTTACTATTCTCGTGGCTCGCTGTTGTGTGAGAGATACCCTTGCATGCTGTTAAGTTTTTAAGAAGGTAAAGCCTATAGGTGATAGTGCTTTGTTGAGGCTGCTCGCCGTTCTCTTTTGACAGGTAATAATAACTTGAGTTCAAAAACTTTATTGCTAAATTTACTTTCCTATTACTGAGGTCTATATAAGCATTGTTTAACTGACAGAGTTCTTAATACCTTGCTTGCAGGTTCTCGCCATCGTAAAGCTTTTGGAATTAGAAAAAGACAAACTCCAACAATGGGCATGGCTCGTGATTCGTTTTTGGGTAAGCCTCGTGGTCCGAATGTTGGATTTTTCACTCTACTAGAGTAAGGGTGGTCAATGGATTCACCCAAGGTTTTGGAAAACCCTCCCTCGTCTCGCCATGAGTTATATTGTTGTGTTGTTGTTTCTACAGGTTAATGTTATAATATTTAGAATCAAACCCTCGCTAGGGTAGACTCGGTTTATATTGAGCACTGTAATTAGTTGAAGCTTTGGCTTTACGACCGAGTTTAAGTTTTTAGTTTTTGTATTGACAGTACTGTTGTGAAATTTGTTTTGGTTGATAGAAGTCTATACTATACTCTGTGTAATTCTACGGTTTTTACCCTTCTTGAATATAATGAAGTTTATACTTAGTTGAGTACTCTGTAAGGGTTTATAATTAAAAATTTAAGGCTGATACTTACAGTCGTAACTTAAATCTTGCTTGTTTTGATTGAGGTTATAGATTAGGGTTTGACTTTTAAAAACCCTTGTTTTGATATATATTATTCTTGTTATAATAATCATACAGCTTTTCTATTTTATTCTATTTGTCCTTAAAGGACTGTGAGTAAATTAATATTTTTTCTTCAAAGGACTGTGAATAATTTATTCTAACCTGGTTATTAGTGGTTACATAATTTATGTAAATTAGGTTTTAATGTTTTGGTACTTGTAAATGAATAATTTTAAGGGTTTAACCCTAACATTTATTTCTATAAATGCATGTTGTTAGTAGAAGAAAAGCATGGTTTCTTTTATAAATACATTTATACATGTTGCTCAGTAATGTAATTCATTTCTGTGTATAAAATTTTTTAGTTGGTTCTTTAATAGTTTTTAAAAGAACTAACTTATGTTTAACCTAGGTTACTACAGTATAAAAAAAAATACAAATAGATTACGCTCAGAACATGAGCTAGAGTTTATCCTATTTAACTTTTATAGAGTATTAATTTCTGTAGTATTACTTTGTTAATTCGATTACTGTCACACAGTTTTCTTCAGTTTGTTTTTAAAGAACTAATAATTTATAAACCTCACTGTTTATCATTAATAATATTATTATCTATGAATAATGTATCATCTTAAGTTTATGTTTGTATTTATATATATTAAATAAGGGTGAGAGAAATCTATAGTAATTGTGTTTATTTAATAAAATTATCTTTGTAAGCTTGCTGAAAGAAAATAAGAACTTTCCTATTTGTTAATACTCTTTACATCTATACTGTCTGTAAGTGTATAAGGACATTTTCTTATTAATAATAACTTAAGCATATGTTACTACCGTCCTTTAATTATTAATACTAAGAAAAGAATAATGTAATATTTATCAAGTTCTTATTTAGAGTTCAGATAGTTGCAGGTAAATTAATTAGCACTAATGGAAAAGAGATAAACTATCCGTATTATTTTTACATCTTTTCTTAACATAGATGATAAACATAAACATTCATCTAGTAATACTAGTTCTTCTATTTCAGTATAAATGTACAGTTTATAGAAGTAGATACTGTGTAGAAGAATGAATTATATACTTAAACATACTACTGTCAGTAAATAATATGATTCTTGTTCTTTTCTGATATTCTAATTACATAGTCTAGTTCTGACAACATCTCTACAAAACAGATTAATAATCTTTCTAGAAAACAACTATCTACTGAAAGAAAACATTTCAATACTCTGAAAAAACATAAGTATTCTATTCATTCATATTCCTATCATTACTTCATTCATTTAAACTCACTGCCTGTGCTATGGGGAAAAACACAGGTAGGATTTATCTTTCATCAAAGTACAGATTCAGCCTTGAAACAACTAAGAGATTTCAACTTAACAATTTACAGCATAACATATAATCATTCATTATTTGGTCACACACAGATATAAACTATAACACAGAAATTAAAAGATAATGAAACCTGTTTTTAAAGCTGGATGACAACAGCAATGGGAGGCCGTTCCTTCCTACCAACTCCTGGAGAGCGCTCAAACAACGACTTCTCAGGACCCCCAAGCTTGTTCTGGTCTCCTTTGCTGGAAGTAGGTGGAGTAAACAACAAAGTACTAGTCGTAAGACTCAATACCAACTATGCACACTGCAGTAAGATCTTTCAGCTGCAAGGCTGTACTAGATAACCTTCTTGTAGTTTACCCCTCAACACCTTCCTCAAAATTTCCCTTCCCAATGATTTCCTTGAAGTGCATTCACCTGAATGATTCTTCTCCTGGAATGAGCAGCCTCAACTCTCTACATTGGGTACTTTTATTAAGATTGCCTAGGTCTTTTTGGGTTAGTTGTCATTAATTGAGCCACCTGCTCTGATCCCACTTTCTTGGGGGATCATGACCCCAAATGTAGGGAGGTTGCCACCTGCAACATAGGAAGTGTTTGAGGATGCTGCCACTTTTCTTTTTGCTCTCCACCTAGTTTTCTCCACCAAATTGACCAGTAACACTCTTTTTAATAGCTCTCCCAAGTTGTTGTCTCCACTTTTATTTATAAAAAATTAAAATATTCATAATTACATTCCACATTTTTGACTCTGCTGAGTCATCAGTTTCAACTTAGCATTAAATTTAACATAATGTCTTGGAATAAAATCAAAATAAGATAACATTATTTTACAAAATTGGGGCATGTGACATACACACCCCCTTAGAATATAACATCGTCCTCAATGTTATTTATTCTTCATCCTCCGAAGTCGCTTGGAATAGAATTGGATATGCATCTAGCATTTTATTTTCCAATTCCCAGGTGGCTTCTTTAGGACTAAGGTGCTTCCATTGCACCTTCATCTGTCCAATGGTGCGGTTTCGAAGTGTAATTTTCCTCCTCCCGAGGATACAGTCCGGTTCCATTAGAAATTCTCCTTCTGGTTCCACCTGTACAACATTCCAGTTAACAACATGAATAGCATCATGAACATATTTCTTTAAAACAGAAATGTGAAAAACATTATGTACTCTTAAGTTAAGTGGTAATGCTAATTGATAAGCTATTTGTCCAATCCTAGACAGAATTTCAAATGGGCCACAGTAACGAGGTGCCAATTTTGCACAACTCCCCAATCTTAGAGAGCTCTTTTTGGGCCTTACCTTGATGAACACATGTTCACCTACCTAAAACTCCTTTGGAGTTCTTTTCAAGTCTGCTTAACTTTTCTGTCGATCTTGTGCCACTTTCAGATTTCCCTGCACTTGTTTCACAATTTCTTCAATTTCTTTCAACAGTTCTAGACCTAATACCAATCTATCTACTGGATTACTCCAAGAGATAGGAGTATTACATTTCCATCCATATAAAATTTCAAATGGACTAAATCTAGCTGATGTCTGATAATTATTATTATATGCAAATTCTACCAGATGTAAATAGTCCTCCCATTTACCTGGCTGATCTTTCACATACATTCTCAATAAATCTTTCAGTAGCTGGTTTACCCTTTCAGTTTGTCCATTTGTTTTAGGATGGAAAGAAGTACTAAAATTCAATGTAGTATTTAATCTTTTAAACAAGGACTTTCAAAAGTTTCCTGTAAACTTAGGATCTTTGTTTGAGATTATGACTTTTGGTACTCCATGTAATCGAAAAATCTGCTTTAGAAAAATATCAGCTATGTTGGCAGCTTTGTAACTAGTTTTAACAGGTATAAAATGAGCTTCCTTGTGTAACTTATCAACTACTACCATGATAGAATCATTCTGATTTTGATTTCTAGGTAGTCCAGTAATAAAATCTAGACTAATTACCTCCCATTTCTAGCTAGGGATAGGCAAACCAGCTGGGTGTTGGTGTTCAGTTTGTACCTGTTGACATTCTAAACACCTTGCAATATATTCAACTACTTCAGTTTTCATATTTGGCCAGAAATACTCTTTTCTTAACATGATTATAGTCTTTTGATAACCTGGATGACCTGAATATGGTGTTTTATGAATTTCATCCAGAATTAACAGCTTGACCTTAGGTACATACAGTTTATCTTTATACAGTAAAAATTCTTTTTCATTTAAACTGTAACATTTTATTAAGTTTTTTGTTGGGTTTTCCTTAGCTTTAGCTTGCAATTTCTAGTAAATTTCATCTTGTTTTATTCCTTCTTTAAGCTATTCATTTAAGTCTGAAACATAAGTGCTGATTGCTGTTGCAAAATTCAGCCTTGCGTTCCTACTTAATGCATCAACAACTTTATTTTCTTTACCTTTTATATGCTGGATTTCAAAATCATACTCGCTTAAGAAAGCTAACCATCTAGCTTGTCTGGCATTTAAATTAGGCTGATCTAAAATATACTTCAATCCTTTATTATCAGTCATTAAAACAAATTTTATGCCAATTAGGTGATGTCGCCACATCTTTAAGGCGTGTATTACAGCTGCCAGTTCTAGATCATATGCTGTGTAATTCTTTTCGTGAACTTTTAACTTTCTAGACTCATAGGCAATAACATGCCCTTCTTGAGTCAGAACACCACTTAAGCCATCAATACAGGCATTGGTGCACACTATAAATTCTTTATTAGGATCTGCTATTCTTAAAATAGGTGCACTGGTTAATAAAGTTTTTAACTTTTTAAAGATTTTTTCACACTTCGGATTCCAGTCAAACTTTTTTCCTTTCTTTTGCAAGGAAGTTATCGGATTTGCTATCCTTGAAAAACCTTCAATGAACCTCCGGTAATAACCGGTAATTCCCATGAAAGATCTAACATCCGTCACATCCTTAAGAACAGGCCAATCTTCGATTTCCCGTATCTTTTCAGGATCTATGGAAATTCCTTCCTTGGTCACTATGTGACCTAAATACTGAATCTTATCCTTGAAGAAATCACACTTACTAAACTTTGCGAAGAGTTGATGTTCTCGCAATTCTTGCAAAACAATTTTTAGATATTCTTTATGTTCTTCATCAGTTTTTGAATAGATTAGAATGTCATCGATAAACACGACCACAAACTTATCTAAATACTTATGCATTATGTTGTTCATTAAACACATGAAGACAGTTGGGGTGTTAGTAAGCCCGAATGGCATTACGACAAATTCGTAATGACCATATCTTGTTCTAAAGGCTGTCTTGAAGATGTCTTCATCTTTAATCCTCACTTGATGATATCCAGACCTTAAATCTATTTTCAAAAACACCATGGCTCCACGTAGTTGATCAAACAGATCATCTATGCGGGGCAACAGATATCAATTTTTGATAGTCATCTTGTTTAGCTGACAGTAATCTATGCAAAGTCGCATAGTTTCATCCTTCTTCTTGACGAAGATGATAGGTGCCCCCCAGGGAGACACACTTGGTCGAATATACTTTTTATCAATTAACTCTTTTCATTGCGATTTTAATTCATTAAGTTCCAATATGTTCATTCGATAAGGGGCCTTTGAGCTAGGTACTGCCCCCGGTACCAGCTCAATGGTGAAATCCAATTCGCTTTTTGGAGGTAATCCTGGAATTTCTTCTGGGAATACATCAACATATTCTTTTAAGACTGGGATGTCTTCTACTTTTAACTTATTTGTTTTAATTTTACTTTCCTCATTTGTAATTGTTACTGCGTAAGCTTTACATCCTTTTCTAACAGCTCTTTTAAGTTGTAAAGCAGAAATCTGCCTTATCGTAGTTTTTCTAGGAATACCTTTAACACTTACTGGTTTTTCATCACTGTTTAAGCATGTGAAAGTTTTATCATAACAGTTTAGAATTACTCTATGTTGTTCTAACCAGTCCATACCAATCAACAAATCATAAGAGCCAAGTGGCAAAACATTAAGTTTAACAACAGTTTCAAATTTATCCATAAGTAAAGCACATTCTTTCACAAAACAAGTTATTTTTCTTTTAGCACCAGTGGCTAACTGAACTAACCATGAATTCTCAAACTTATCGACAAATAACTTACATTTTTCCACTATCTGAGGTGCAATATAATTGAGACTAGCTCCTGGATCAATTAAAATAGTTACAGGGGTCTGATTTATCATACCTTCTACTTCCACCATGGAAGTCTTATATTTAGCTTGTTGGTTTTCCAAGGCTGCATTGATTCTGGGCATGCTCCTTGCTAGTTCCCCAACGGTCATCTCTTCCTATACAGTATGAATGTTGCTAACAGTCTTCTTCCAGTTTGGACAGACTGAAGCGTAGTGTGGGCCATTACACTCCCAGCACTTCATACGCTCTTTATGCTCAAAATTCTTGGTAAAGTTTCCATGATAATTTGCAGCTTTCTTACCTTTAGAATTGTTCTGATTGTTAGGTGTACTGTTCCTATTTCCTTGGAAATTATTGTTATTAGAATAGTTTTTGGCCTTATTGTTCTTAAAATTTCTGTTAGGAACAAAATCCTTCTTCTTAGATTCAAAATGATTATTTTTCTTAGCCTTCCAGTTGGTCAAGCTTTCTTTCTTCAGATTCTGCTCAAAACAAAAATTAGCCTTTCTTATCGCTTCCTCCAAGGTCTTTGGGTTATCATATTCAATTCTATCTTTAATATGATAAGGTAGACAGGTAAGGAATCCCTGTACTTTTGGTTTCTCATCTACAAGGTAGGGTACATACCTAAGTAGACTTAAGAACTTGATGTTCAGATCCTTCATTGTCATTGAACCTAACTTCAGTTCATAAAACTCTTTAGCTCTCACCTCATAATATTGCTCAGACATGAATTTCTTTTTGAAATACCTCTGAAAGGTACTCCAGTTAACTTCTTTCTCTTTTATACTCTTAACTCTCTTCAAGTCCTGCCACCAAATGTCAGCCTTTCCTGAGAGGTTATATATAGCCATTCTAGCCTTTAACTGCTTAGAATAATTATGTATTTGGAAGTACTTCTTCATCCCAGATAACCAGGATTCAGCTTCCTCCCCCTTCTCAGTCTCTCCATTAAAAGTTGGTGGTTTTATCTTTTTGAATTCCCCAAAAATTTCCTCATAAGGTTTGTATTTCCTCTTCTTAGCGTACAGATTATCATCACTACTGTCACCAGTAGTATGGAAATTTTGTTTTTCACCAAACACTTCCAAAGACGAACTACTTTCAGTTTTTGTATGCTTCATTTTTTTAGATTTTCGTTGATGATTGGCATCTTCAGATTCTAACCTTCTACCCCTACCCTCAGTTTGAAACTTTTCCATTAGGATCTGATTCAGCTCTTCTTGAGCCCTCAGAATCCTTTCATTCTCTCGCTTTACAGACTCCATTTCAGTTTTTAAATCTTTTACAGTCTGTAACAACTCTGAGGAATTTGTAGTTAAATCCTATGGTATAGGATCTTTAGGTAAATTTCCTGTTTCTGTAGCTGGAGACTCCTCCTGTGCATAGACTTCCATCCTTTCCATATCTGCCTATTAAACTTCAAAAAAAGAAGAAGGACCAAGGTCTAGTGTTTGAACCTTGTGCTCTAATACCACATGTCAAAACCCCAAATTTTCACAAAAATTTAAAATTTTGAGATAGCAATAAATGCTAAAATCTGCGATCTACTAACAGCTAACGGTTTGCAGAAAAAGAAACTGTCAAGTAATTAGTTTCACTAAATTCTAATTTAAAAACTTAACAGTTCATTTTTGTAACAAGAATAAAGTCTTCTTGCGTGTTGTTTTACTTCAGTGTTTTTATTAGTCTTTTCATGTCAAGTAGGTGGAATCTACTTTTGAATCTTGGGCTTACTTAGCAATCGTGCTAACGCAGATGAATACTGATTCTTACAGGTTTACAGGTATGATCGAACGAGTACATATTAAAAGTTCTTTAAAGTGTCAGCAATATTTTATTTACAATTTAAAAGCTTAGTAATTAAGCTGCTAATCTCTAGACAGTTCCTATAAGGTAAAATCATTTGGCTTTCTTCAGTTTTTCTAGTAGTCTCATTCAAAAGTAAGTAACCACTGTAAGATATTTTTGTGACTTTAAGCTTTAGAATCTCAGTTACAAAGTATTTCTACTTTTGTCTATGTAATTTGTAAAGTTATAATGATTGTTTTTATCAGCGTTTAAGTAATAGTACATTATCTTCACTGAGTAACAATTATCCCACGATTCTCTTCTGCAATAAAACTTACAGTCTGATAACTTGGACAGTATAAGTTCGATTGTATAAGCTGCAAGCCATTAAGCCTTCCTTCATAAGATCGTGGTTTTACCTATACTTTAATTTTCATATTAAACCCTGAGGTTCTAATAACTTTTAGACTAAAAAGATTCATTCCTATTCTAGTTATCTTGTTTAGTTTTATACCTACTTATTGCCCATTTGACCTGGTGAATCTTTTAGTAATTTCCAATTTGATTCGTAACTCAAAATTCATCAACGTAATGTTTCTATGAACTTTGCAACATAATTACATAAAAGTGTTCTTATGAAACGTTTGTCCCCTTCACAGTTCTACTATCAAAGAGTTATCAATTCTTAAGTGACTGGTAAACATGCATATTCTATTTGTTAAAAAGTCACTCCGTCTAAATCTATCTCCAGGTTATAAATATGTTAAGATTAGAATTTATGATCCTCCAACTTATTATATTATGCCATTTAATAATTATAACTTATGAAGCCTTTGTATAAGAGTTTTACCATTTATAAATTATAATCTTGTACAAAAGAAGTTATAGTTGATTGGTGATTAGGATGAGTTCTCCCATAAAGTATTTGATCTCTTATCTGTGGTAAGGATATAAACAATGATCTCTATTTATAAATAAGACATAAAACATTTATCTTTATCTATAAATAACATATGAATTATTGAATTTCTATCTTATTATAACAACCATGTTTAGAGGAGAGATAAGCAACCAATCAAAATGCAAACTTGATATTGTAAAAATAATATCATGATTATAGTGGAACGAGTATTATGCAACGAATGATTTTGGAATTAAACTAAGGTTTAGAAATAACAATCCATGATAGACCAACGTACCCAAAATTGCTGATATTTTAACCTTACACTAGCAAATGATATGATGCAAGTTAACATTGGAAAGCATGCCAATTATTGGGTTAATGATATAGTTATTCCATGTTCCAATAAGTAAATAATTGGTTTTGTTCTACGCAGGCACCATAGTCTTTGACCCACTGCGTGTTTGATTATTGGGGACCACGTGGTCGTCTCTTGACCAAGTGTCGGGGATATAAAACACTGCTTGTGACCTAACCCTTATCATTGTTTCTCTGCAGTTTGCGCTAGCCCTTGAGGCTGCTCGGCTTGGCCTTTCCATGGCGGTCGTCGTTCTTCCTCGCTCTGGTTGTCTTGAGCCTTGATGTAATACTGCAAATGTTATTAGTGTGTGATTTTGAATGCCATTGTACATGGCTAGCTTCTCACTCTACACATAGTGGAGATGTTCGTTACCCTTGGCTCGCTGCCTGTGCAATATCCCATTCGCTGTCTTCATAGCTTGGTGACTGCTTCATTTACTGGTTACTGTTCTCATGGCTCACCATTGTGTGAGAGATACCCTTGCATGCTGTTAAGTTTTTAAGAAGGCAAAGCCTGTAGGTGACAGTGCTTCATTGAGGCTGCTCGTCGTTCTCTTTTGACAGGTAATAATAACTTGAGTTCAAAAACTTCGTTGCTATATTTACTTTGTTGTTACTGAGGTTTATATAAGCATTGTTTAACTAACAGAATTCTTAATACCTTGCTTGCAGGTTCTCGCCATCGTAAAGCTTTTGCAATGAGAAAAAGACAAACACCAACAATGGCTGTGGCTTGTGATTCGTTTTCGGGTAAGCCTCATGGTTCGAATGTTGGATTTTTCACTCTATTAGAGTTAGGGTGGTCAATGGATTCGCCCAGGGTTTTGGAAAACCCTCCTTTGTCTTGCCACAAGTTATGTTGTTGTGTTGTTGTTTCTACAGGTTAATGTTGTAATATTTAGAATCAAACCCTCTCTAGGGTAGACTCGGTTTATATTGAGCAGTGTAATTAGTTGAAGCTTTGGCTTTACGGCTGGGTTTAAGTTTGTAGTATTTGTATTGATAGTACTGTTGTGAAACTCGTTTTGGTTGAAAGAAGTCTATACTATACTCTGTGTAATTCTAGGGTTTTTACCCTTCTTGAATATAATGAAGTTTATGCTCAGTTGAGTACTCTATAAGGGTTTATAATTAAAAATTTAAGGCTGATACTTACAGCCATAACTTAAATCTTGCTTGTTTTGATTGAGGTTATAGATTAGGGTTTGACTTGTAAAAACCCTTGTTTTAATATATATTATTCTTGTTATAATAATTATACAGTTTTTTTTATTTTATTCTATTTGTCCTTAAAGGACTGTGAGTAAATTAATATTTGTCCTTCAAAGGACTGTGAATAATTTATTCTAACCTGGTTATTAATGGTTACATAATTTATGTAAATTAGTTTTTAATGTTTTGGTACTTGTAAATGAATAATTTTAAGGGTTTGACCTTAACATTTATTTCTATAAATACATGTTGTTAGTAGAAGAAAAACATGGTTTCTTTTATAAATACATTTATACATGTTGCTCAGTAATGTAATTCATTTCTGTGTATAAAATTTTTTAGTTGGTTCTTTAATAGTTTTTAAAAGAACTAACTTATGTTTAACCTAGGTTACTACAGTATAAAAAAAAATACAAATAGATTACGCTCAGAATATGAGCTAGAGTTTATCCTATTTAACTTTTATAGAGTATTAATTTATGTAGTATTACTTTGTTAATTCAATTACTGTCACACAGTTTTCTTCAATTTGTTTTTAAAGAACTAATAATTTATAAACCTCACTGTTTATTGTTAATAATATTATTATCTATGAATAATGTATCCTCTTAAGTTTATGTTGGTATTTATATATATTAAATAAGGCTGAGAGCAATCTATAGTAATTGTGTTTATTTAATAAAATTATCTTTGTAAGCTTGCTGAAAGAAAATAAGAACTTTCCTATTTGTTAATACTCTTTACATCTATACTGTCTGTAAGTGTATAAGAACAGTTTCTTATTAATAATAACTTAAGCATAGGTTACTACTGTCCTTTAATTATTAATGCTAAGAAAAGAATACTGTAATATTTATCAAGTTCTTATTTAGAGTTCAGATAGTTGTAGGTAAATTAATTAGCACTAATGGAAAAGAGATAAACTATCTGTATTATTTTTACATCTTTTCTTAACATAGATTATAAACATAAACATTCATCTAGTAATACTAGTTCTTCTATTTCAGTATAAATGTACAGTTTATAGAAGTAGATACTGTGTAGAAGAATGAATTATATACTTAAACATACTACTGTCAGTAAATAATATGATTCTTGTTCTTTTCTGATATTCTAATTACACAATCTAGTTCTGACAACATCTCTACAAAACAGATTAATAATCTTTCTAGAAAACAACTATCTACTGAAAGAAAACATTTCAATACTCTGAAAAAACATAAGTATTCTATTCATTCATATTCCTATCATTACTTCATTCATTTAAACTCACTACCTGTGCTAGAGTACGATCTGGATTACTCTAGATGGGGGAAAACACAGCTAGGATTTATCTTTCATCAAAGTACAGATTCAGCCTTGAAACAACTAAGATATTTCAGCTTAACAATTTACAGCAGAACATATAATCATTCATTATTTGTTCACACACAGATATAAACTATAACAAATAAATTAAAAGATAATGGAACCTGTTTTTAAAGTTGGATGACAACAACAATGGGAGGCCGTTCCTCCCTACCAACTCCTGGAGAGCGACCAAACATCGACTTCTCAGGACCCCCGAACTTGTTCTGGTCTCCTTGGCTGGAACTAGGTGGAGCAAACAACAAAGTACTAGTCCTGAGACTCAATACCAACTTTGCACATTGCAGCAATATCTTTCAGCTGCAAGGCTGTACTAGATCACCTTCCTGTAGTTTACCCCTCAACACCTTCTTCAAAATTTCCCTTCCCAATGAATTCCTTGAAGTGCATTCACCTGAATGATTCTTCTCCTGGAATGAACAGCCTCAGCTCTCTACATTGGGTACTTTTATTAAGATTTCCTAGGTCTTTTTGGGTTAGTTGTCATTAATTGAGCCACCTGCTCTGATCCCACTTTCTTGGGGGATCATGACCCCAAATGTAGGGAGGTTGCCACTTGCAACATAGGAAGTGTTTGAGGATGCTGCCACTTGTCTTTTTTCTCTCCACCTAGTTCCCTCCACCAACTTGACTAGTAACACTCTTTTTAACAGCTCTCCCAAGCTGTTGTCTCCACTTTTATTTATTAAAAACTAAAATATTCAGAATTACATTCCACATCTTTGACTCTGTTGAGTCATCACTTTCAACTTAGCATTAAACTTAACATAATGTCTTGGAATAAAATCAAAATAAGATAACATTATTTTACAAAATTGGGGCATGTGACACCTAGATTCTTAGATTCATCTCTATGCTAGTGGGCTTCCACATGCACCTAGAAGTCACTAATTGCTAAACTGGGTCACGGGGCGCTTTGGAATCATCTTGGAAACATTTTTAGCGTGTCTGTTTTTATTCATGGTTCTCAAAAGCATAGTTCTGCTTTTTCTGAAAGTTGCCTTGCTTTACAGCAGTTTTAAGGCAAAAACAAAAAGCTAGTCTAGGAGTAACTGCCTTGCTTTTTTCCCACATCCTCCTCCTTCCTTTTCTCCAAACAAAAGCATGGATCTGATCTCTTTCCATCACTTATTATCTAACCTATCTGATTTATCCAATTCGTGAGCATCTTCATAGTTTTGGAAAGTCTTTCTTGCACCTATGAGGAATTTTACTAGTTTTAGTAAGCCTGCTTTTTGACCAATTCGAATAGCGACCTTGTGTTTTCGAATATCTGATGTAATTATATATTTGAGAAGCCTATTATTTCATATGGTTGGCTGATGTACACTTATTCAATACATGATTAAGTTATGCTCCAATTTCAGTCTCTTTTTGTGTGAATTTTGCATGTTTGATTAACAATTTTGTGAGTGTAATTGATTTATCACTTGGGTTCAATTTCCACAATTTTTTTTATAAATGCCCCAAACTTTCAAGAGAAAATATTTACAAAGTTTATAGCATTGTTCCATTCACATTAGTTGCAATTTGTTTCTACTTGATACGAATGAAGTTTTTTGCTACTCCCTAACTAATAATTTATTGCTTTTTTCATTATCTTCAAACACTTGCCACTTTATGATATTATCAGGGGAATCAAATCTATGCATGACCTTTATGTAGTAGAAGAGGTGATCCAAGTTGGGGGGGAATAAATTGATAGCAGATATGGCTAGGTTGTTGGTTCTATGGTTCAGCTCCCTTAGCATAGCAACAATGTTATTAGCATCAAAGAAGTTTTCAAACATATCCCATGCAACATGTTTATATTGTATTAAACTGGGATGCCTAATTTTACCCTTATATCTCACTTGACTTACCACCAAGTCAAATTTCCTACCCCATTGACAAATGGGATAGTTCCTTCTCTAGTTTTGGAAATTTGCATATTTCTAGGAGCCTTAGATAATAT
This sequence comes from Pseudotsuga menziesii, assembly GCA_001517045.1. Classification (NCBI taxonomy): domain Eukaryota; kingdom Viridiplantae; phylum Streptophyta; class Pinopsida; order Pinales; family Pinaceae; genus Pseudotsuga; species Pseudotsuga menziesii. The sequence continues at coordinate 167,090 of LPNX011174845.1, forward strand.
ATGTTTTTAAGATTATAATTTTTTTATAATTGCTCCAAACTTTCAAGAGAAAATATTTACAAAGTTCATAGCAACGTGCCCTTCACATAAGTTGCAATTTGTTTCTATGTTTCTACAACAATGGAAAGGATGTTGAATCATTTGTCTTTTATCTATCTGAACCGCATTCCATCATTATAAACTATTTGTAAAGCATGTGCAAGCTCTATCCCAATATGTTGAGTTAAAGTTTCTACAAAGGAAGCTTGACACTACTAGTGTGATGTAATGGATGATTGTAATAATTTGTTTTAAAATGTAAGTTATGTCCTTATTTCATTTTAAAAACCACATAAGAAGGATTTAAACCATTAAAAAAATCCCTAAGTTACCATTTTTTTGGTTTGTATGGTTTAAATGATACATTATAAACAGGTTGTGATCAAAGACATGCCTAGGATTTTAGAAAACATAATACTAATAATGATACTTTATAAATAGTTTGTGATCAAAGACAAGTCTCCGCGATTTTAGGAAAAATAATATTAATAGCATTTCATCAATTGAGCGTAGGAAATACTGAACTATGTATATATCATTGGAAATTAAATACAATGTCAATCTTATGTTTAACTTTACAAAATTCAGGTTAAAGAGACACAAGTTTACTTTTTCGAAAATCTTAATTCATCAAATAATTAAGTAATTGAATATACAAAACAATCATATTGAAGATAAATTAAATATCAAGAAATACATATACTACACCCAATCATGATCTCCAAACCGAGCATAACTATATATCTAAATTGAATATCTACCAGAACGATAACATAGACTGTAAAGAATATCAATTGGGACAGTGTACTAAATTCGTCACCTCCCTTCACTCCATAATTGAAAATACCATTCTAATCATGAAATGGATAATTCCATAGAACAGCTGCATAACTATGGAAATCAAATGGAGTAAATTATTGACCAAAAGGAGATTTCTAGGATGTTAAGATGGATACCTCTGAGAGTTGTCAAACTAAATTTTAAATATTCTTTGTGATTTGTGACTATGGAAATCTATTGTTGAATGCTCGAGGATAATGAACGGAAAACATTTACTTTAACCGGGAAATAATCCCATCATCATGTCGGTTGCAATGGCAAGTACACATCTATCATAGCACTATTTCGAGGAAGAAGTAAATGATTGAAATTTCATATGAAGATTTATAATTGGCCATGCAACCTATAACAACATGTTTAGGAGTGTTTTTGGTAAATTCACTAGACCACAATGTATCTCCATGGATTTGGAATTAATCTAACTCGGGTATATACATGGCTGCTATATATTAGTGGGGATAAATTCACCTTCAAAATAAGTCTCTTTTTTTATGGTTTAAATCGATGAAATCGAGCTAGAAAGCATCCTTTAATGATAGCCTGACCTGAATCCTGACATCTGTAGTATATCTTTCAGTTCTGGTCATATTAGATGCTAAAGGAACAAAATAACATTACTTCCTATCTAGGCACTTGCTGATGAAGGTGTAAGTTGGCTGATCAGTTTACTTGGTATGTATGATAAACAATGAACCTGACTCTGAATTACATTCTTCAAAAGTTCTTTTAACCTTTTCCTTTTCAACCCATGCAATTTCCAAATATCTGCTCTAATTTATCTTTAGAGTTATTGTACCCCATAATAATTCTCTCTTTTTCCTCGAATCCTTGAAAGTTTTTCTTGTATCATAGTAGCGTTCTAAACTATGAATACAAATCTTTTATAATCTTCTCTTTTAACGAGGGTTGAAAGATAATCGTTTCAAAAAACAGAATGACGTCTTTCCTAACATATCAGAATGCCTTTTAAAATTGAATTTTATCTTTATAGCAATGTAAATTAATATCAGAATTAGGACTGACGCATTCACAAAAGATCACCCTAAGCAAGAGTAAAGGAATTCTTGGAGCGGACTTTTAACTTTTGAAAATTGGGACGAGGAAAGTTCCACCTGTCGCTAGGTGAAAACCTCCACACTAGATTTTTATACCAGGTTTCTTTCCTTGACATGGCATACTGTAGGAACTTCACATTAACAAATTCTACAAATATTCTAATGTTGCGGTGAGAGTTGCTATGTCATTCTTTGATTTGCATATCAATCAACATAGTCTGGTCAGACCATAATCTCTGTTACCAAAGTACATGGTGCATGAATATTCACTGATAAATTAAGAAAAATCCAATTCTGATGCCAATGGGATGAGAAGTTGCGCATTACAAATGTGTTATTCAAATAAACAACCCTCAAAACAGTGGATAACACGCCACTTGCATACTGCCCTGTCCATTTCTTCGCTGCAAAGATTATAATAACTTGTAATCATTTAATTATAGAATCAAATCCTCAAAAAAATAGTCTGTATCTGCTCCAAAATAAAACCAGAGAGAGAATGGAAGAGACTACAGAGAAACACCCCATGTAACAAAATGAATGTTGGATGCATAGGTTACAAGATAAACACGCCTATTCCTAACAATATGCATAGACCAAAATGTTAAGTTCTACCTGTTTCGACAGCCTCAACTTCATTTACTTTCCAATGTTTAGCAGTGTTTTCAGAAAGTGGATCATCAGGATTGGGTGCACCCAACAATGCTTGGCTGTTGAATACAAGAAGAATGAATATGGTTTAAGAAACAAATCATATAATTCTTTACTCCAGTAAGGAGAATAAACATCATACAGACCAGAATGACAAACATATTTATAAAACCTAACCTCAGCAAAACTGTTCGAATTTGAAGAGCAGGGATCCATTTATTCTTTAGAACGTCTAGACATATCCGACTTAGCTGTGGGTAATTGCCAATTCTAATATCTGTAGAAGCTGAAAATACATTTAAGTAACTATATTTGATTGAAAGCAACAAACACTAGCTAACCTTATAAAGAGAGTTGTCTGCAAATATACAATTTAATACAGCCCCAAGTTAACATTCCAGTTTATAAAGAGAGTTGTCTGCTTTTTAGCAAAACCTATATTATGAAGAAAATTACAAGCTCCAATAACTGGGAACCAAACAATGCCAACATAAAAATTCAACCCAAAACTACATCACATATCATGAGGTATGTGTCCATGATGTCAATAGCAAAGAAGGCTCAGAAATGAAAAAGGCCACAATTTTTTTAACTAGTCGTATGGAATCATTCAACAGTGCAATAACACATCAAAGAAATAAATTAAATTATGGATGAATATCAGGCTTCATTTTAACAAAACCTATTAAACCTCTACGTATTTCAAACAATTTCCTCCAAATTCTATGTTACAATCAGTGTGTTCATTAACAGTAACATCCAATCCAAATATGAAAAGAGGAAAGAAATACATCTAAAAGAAATAAAATATAATGTAATATGACTAATACGATTGATGATCAATAAGACCTTTCATGACAATAAATATCCACAGTTGAGCATGCTTGAGCCAGAGGAGTTTTGGCATAGGTGATTTTCCAAGAAGCTTTGGTTACCAGGTGCAAGCCCCGGAAATGATGATTGATGCTATGCAATTCATTTCGTTGGTCTCATTCCCACTTCTTCACCCTTGTGAGCATCACCCGATGCAATGAGTGCTAAGTGAACTGTTAAAGAACCACGAGAATTTGATTAGCTGCAACTATACTCATAAGATATGTATCATAGCTTATGACTTACACTATGTAGATAATCTCAAAATAATGGTATATCATATGTTGGACTGCGAAAACCCCTATACTTAGTATAAATATCATTCACTGGTCACGAGGTTGAAAAGTTGTGAACTTTGGTTGGGTTGGCAAGTGCAGGGGATATCAATTTTTTTTTTGAGGAACTCTTGAAATAATCTACACTTGGGGTCTTGAAACTGTAATCAACAATAAAGCTGAGGCCCATGTATTGCTTCGAGGCCTCTAAAGTATTGATTCTTGCAAGGTGAATTCTCTAATGGTAGTTAGGGACTCGTAAATAATAATAAAGCTCCTGAACAAACAACATATTTCAATGGAAAATTCTCTAGGACGATTATTTAAAAGGATCAAAGCCAAAGCTTCTCGATTTAAAAATAGAGTTTTACCACATTTTGAGAGAATCCAACAGTAAAGCAGATAAACAGTGGACTAATGCATTAAAGAAATCGATAACCTATTGATGAATATCGGGCTTCATATCTAACAAAACTTAAGAAGCCTCTATGTATTTTAAACCATTTCGTCCAAATTCTATGTTAGGATTGATGAATGTGTTCGTTGACAGTAAAACCATCCAATCCAAATAGGAAAAGGGGAAATAAATACATCTAAGAGAAATAAAATATATTGTAATATATATAATATTATTGATGATTAATAAGACCTTTCATGACAATATAAATATCATTCACTTGTCACGAGGGTGAAAATTCATGACCTTTGGTAGGGGTGGCAGGCGTAAAGGGGATCATTTTTAATTTTTACCCCGGAAGAACTCTTGAAATATGCTAGAGTTGGGGTCTTGGAATTACAACCAACAATCAAGTTGAGGTCTATGCTTTGCTTAAAGGCCTCCAAAGTATTGACTCTAGCAAAGTGAATTCTCTAGTGGTAGTGGGGGATTCGGCAATAATAATAAAGCTCATGAACAAACAACGTATTTCAACAAAAAATTGTCTAGCCCAATTCATTACTAAGATCAAAGTAGAAGCTTTCCAGTTTAAAAATATAGAGTTTTACCACGTTTTGAGAAAATTGCATAAAAAAGCAAAAACTCAAGCCAATCGAGCAACTCATCTAGCAGAAGGTCATTTGGAAAAAATGAGGTTTCATTTCTCCCAATTGTTGAAGCTTTATCAATGAAATAGGCCATTCAACATTTTATTACTCCATCCAGAAAGTTAGCCACGTTGCAAAGAAAACATGGTCAAAGTTTGTTGCAAGTCTAAGGCATTGATGGAGTGGGACAAGCATAGGGTAGCATCACACAAGCCATCCCTTGACCTTTGGTAGGGGTGGCAGATGTAAAGGGGATCATTTTTAAATTTTTACTCCAGAGGAACTCTTGAAATATGCTACACTTGGGGTCTTGGAACTACAACCAACATTCAAGTTGAGGCCTATGCTTTGCTTAAAGGGCTCCAAAGTATTGATTCTAGCAAAGTGAATTCTCTAGTGGTAGTGGGGGACTCGGCAATAATAACAAAGCTCATGAACAAACAACATATTTCAACAAAAAAATACTCTAGCTAATTCATTACTGGGATCAAATCAGAATCTTTTCAGTTTAAAAATATAGAGTTTTACCACGTTTGGAGAGAATTGCATAAGAAAGCAACAACTCAAGCCAATCGAGCAGCTCATCTAGCAGAAGGTCATTTGGAAAAAAAGAGGTTTCATTTCTCCCAATTGTTGAAACTTTATCAATGAAATAGGCCATTCAACAATTTATTACTCCATGCAGAAAGTTGGCTACGATGCAAAGAAAACATGGTCAAAGTTTGTGGCATTAATGGAGTGGGACAGGCATAGGGTAGCATCACACATGCCATCCCTCCAAGTCTAGTCAATTTGAATAAGCATGTGCTACTTTCAGGGATGAAGGTGGGATAATTGAGCTGCAAGCCCTAGCATAACCCCATTGCTCTTCGAGTTTGGTCTGGTTGCTTCAGCTCATGCAAGAGATCGTTTCAGGGTTCTTCAACAAGTCATTATCTCCTTGGCTTGGTGCTTTAGTGGTATGTTTCTTTGTTCCAAGGTTTAACATGTGGGAAGGACAATGTGATTTTTGGTAGCTTGGTTGGATCTTTCAATGTCATCCTCGATTATGCTCAAGACTGTATATTTATGTGTTTAAAGGCCAAGCGTCTGAGTTTGTTCTGTTACATTGGGAGACCTCCGTCTATTTGAGAAATTTGGGAATTTATTCAATGCCCATGTGCTTTCCTGTGCTTAGCTAAATTCAACATGGTGGAGTAGGCTAGTCTAGTTTCATGTTTGCTTTGCATGTCATTTGGGAAGGATACAGTCATGGTAGTCAACCCATATTGAGTAATAGTTAACTAAAGTCTTGAATCATTTTGCCAATTATGTTTGGGTGAAACTCTCTAGATTTGGCTTATATATAGAGGTATGTAGTTTCTTAGTGATACTTCTTTCACGGTCATCTACAAGCAGTGAAAATTAGGCTAGTTCAATCGATCTTGTGTTAGTTCATTTATTCAACCTCATTGAGCAGCATTGGGCACTACAAAGAATAATAGATTGCTCAGGGTGCCATGGCAAAAGCCAACGAGGCATATATATGACATTCGGAGATTTCTCCATCGTCAAGAAGAATATATCAATGAGAATAGAATCTCAATCCTTTCTCTTACAAATACAGTGCACATCAATGAACATCAATGCGGTTCAAAGAGTTCGGAAGAAATGGGCATTTTAATGCAAGGAGGAAAATTCAAGCACTAGAGGACTAGTGCTTGTCAGCTCAAATCCATTATTGACAATATTACCAAAGGCTCTCCAGTAGCCTCGAATCATCAAATCTCTTTAGGCTCGACTTCGAGGAATACCAAAGAAGAAGATACAGTTTCTTAGTTGTTCAAAGACATGAAGTTGGAGAACCTTGAAATGCAACAAGTGAATGGCAAACCAAAAGAAGCACAAAGATAGCATATATTTCAATAATTTATGTGTATATCAAACCAAAAGAAGCACAAAGATAGCATATCTTTCAGTAATTTATGTGTATATCAATGCTTTTTTTAGGTGCCTTTTATAAATATTGTAATTTCAGTAGTATCAGGGATTCCTTGAAGAAAAAAATTAGACAATTTTTTAAAGTTTTTGTATGATGGTTAAAGTAGTGGTGCTTATTCCTAGGATGACTCTTCTTTTTGGGTTCCTCTGTTTTACAGTTCAACTGTAGCCTTTTTAATACAAAGTCCTTACCCATTATTGTTATAAAAAAATTATGACCTTTGGGGATTAATTATTGTTGTTATTGCTATTATTATGTAAATTATGCATTAGTATATAATGTGTCTTTGTGTACATTACATGTCCTCTCGCTTAAAGGATGTTTTATCATTGAATCATAGTGAGAAGAAGGGTACAACCGTCGATGATCTGAAGCTCAAATAGGAACTTCTGCATAGGTTAGGCATCAAACATGCGAGAAGTCGTCCAAATAAATCTATTTTGTAATTAGTGAAAGTCTTTTAATTAGTTGTTGAGCCTAATAAAGTGCATGTTAATGCACTAGTGATTTAGACTAACCACAACTCTTGATCTCACTGTGAAATTAGATTATTGGTAGATTACGATTTCAGCTAAAGTATAAAGGAAGGTCAAAGTAGAGGGAACATACACATTCATTCTACACGAAGATGGGTTGGTCAAAAAGTGAAGAAACTCGACAAAGAAGCATAGTTAGAGTGCCAAAGAGGAGCCCAGTTGAGCTACAAGGAAAAATTTAGGTTGGAGTTTGTAATGTTCCCAAAAGTGACATGCATGCAAACCCTAAAATAACATGCATGCAAACCCTAAAAGTGACATGCATGACATCTAAACATTATTTAATGATGCATGCACCCAATTAAGTCTCCATGTGCATGCATGCAAGTCAACTGCAAATTAGAAGTTAAAGTGACCTAATTAGGTCAAAAGTTAGGGTTTTCCTAGTTGAAAGTTATAAAAGAAAGATAAAGTGAATGGAGACTTTACTTTTGATTATTATATGATTTTGGAGCTCTTGAGTAGCAACACAGCATGCAGCCACAGCAGTTGGGGTTGAAGACGGCGTCTTCGACTAATGGGGTTTCGGCAGTGAGATATCTGCCCTAGTCTCATCTAGGGTAAACCATCCAGGTTTACCATCCACTCTCCAATTTATTCATTCCTTTACAGTTATCCAGTATCCATCAGAGATTGTTTGCATGTGTGTAGCCGTAAGGAGGGGTTTTTAGCTGGAAAACCCCAAATCATTCGCTGGGTCCTTAGATCTCAGTTTACCTTAAGAACCCAGGCACCATTCTCATCATCGGTATCATATACTCCAGTACCCGATGATTATCAGATCCGATCTTGCTCATCCAGAGTAGTTATCAACAGTTTTGGGATTAGGGGGGCGTGAGTAGCTAAACCTCTAGATCAATTGGCTAGCATGCCTAGAGACCTCAAAACTTCTGCATGTGTCAGGCATCCTCTCCGACACTGGAAGACTACCACTCCTGCAAATTCTCAGCTTCAACGGGCACCTCCTTCACTGAAAACGTCACCCTTAGCTGATTTTGGGTACGTGCTGCTGGGGTATCACCAGAGGCAAAAGTACCAGTTCATCTCCAGATCGACTCTTGATGCATGCATATTCTCTCAAGAGCATTCCAGCCAGCTTATCAGTTGTAAGTGTTACATTCTATCCTACAAACCCTAACCCTAATTTCGGCTATAAAATAGGGAAATTTTGCGTGGCACTTTGCATGCCCGGCTATCTTAGTAACTTTGCATAGAATTAGAGAATATCAGTATTTGGGATATTACAGTGGTATCAGAGCATGATCCTTGCCAGCTGTGGGCACATAACAATTGAATAAAAGTGCATATTGATGCATGCGTGTACATGCAAATGCATGTCAGTGATGTTGGTGAAGTGCATGTCAGAACTGTTGATGAAATTGTCATTGATGCCAACATGGACTTGCAGTGGCCCCACAGGATGTCATTGATGCCACCAAGTCCCACCTGCAGTGCCTTGACCCCTTACAAAATGGGTCTATGCCTTGAAGCGCCTCGTACCTAGTTGACAAGGTCCTTGTACCCACAAGCTTGGATCTTGAAGCCACCATCTGGTTGAAGACATTGAGGAACCTGGAAATGGTCTTGAAGCCTTGATGGACATTGGAGAAACCCTAGATGGGTTAGAGAAGCATTAATGACCCATTTTGTGGTCATTCATTCTATGATGATGTCATGGTACCCCAGGAGAAACCAAGCTACCCCACAGGTGATATCATGCTGGATCATGTGGTTGAGGCAGTTAAAGAAGACCATGAAGCCCCTTGCTTGATGAAGAAGCTCATGAAACCCCTTGGCATGCCAAAGAAGCCTTTGGAACAAAAAATGGTCCAAATGACCCATTCTATGGTCATTTGTGGCTTGCATGGTTATTGATGGTTTGATGGAGTCTTGAAACCCTTGGAGAAGTCTTGGTTGACATGTTGAAGCCTTTGGAACCTTGAAGATGTCCTTATGATAATGAATACTTGTTGATGTGGAGCCCTTGATTGATGAAGCCTCTTCCATGTTGAAGATGATGTCTTGGTTGGAGATGGTATCATGGTGATGGGGTCCTTGATGAAGCCCTTGTGACAACTCTTGGTGACCTTGATGGCCTGAAGACAAACCTTAAAACCCTATCAAATGATGATACAATGACTTGTGATGATGGGATGAATTAAACTCACTTGAAGGTCGGCCCCAAATTAATATTTGAATTCAAATTACAAAATAAAAATAATTCAAATAAAAAAATATATTTGTAGACAAGTCGACTCCAAACTATATCAAAAAATCACTATAAATACGCTAAAAATTTTCATTTTAGGGTGTGAATTTTGAAAGAGCTTTGAGGTCAAATTCGGAGGTTTGACTGAGGCAAATTTCAGAGGAGCAGTCCAAGCTAAAGAAAAATAGCAGTACCGAATTTTTGGTGGGTTATGACAGTCCGATTTTGGACTTGTCTTGGTTTGTTTTTTCCTCATTTTGCAGCAGCAAGTTCGGATTTTTGAGCAGCAGAGATCCGAGGATGAATGAATGAGAAACTTATGGACTGAGATGGAATTCGCTGACTCTGGCAGTAGTGGACCCGGAATTACAGAAAAGGGGAGCAGTCAATTGTGCAAGACAAATTTTTTTTCTTTCTTTCTCTTTTGTGCCTCACGTGTGGACAGTTGATGAAGACACCTTTCATGCTTAGATCTGAACCAGTGAGGATATGTTTGGGATTCAATGTTGTAATTATTTTTGCTGCTAAACAGTCCTACAAACATCACTTTCACACTTTATTTGCAACCAACGAAGGTAAGGGATGAAGGTAGAGCTCGCTGAACTAACTAAGGAAAATTCGTGACTGTTTGGAGCAGCAGAGATGCCCTAAAGTTCAGAAATTGCAGCAGCAGAACATAAAATTTTAATTGATCTTTTCTTTTTATATCAGCAAATCTGAATTCCTTCTTGGGGTTGATCTTTATGTTTGATGCCAAGTTTCTTTTGGAGTTTGACAGGGTGCAGCAAACACAAAAATTGCAGTTAAGGTCATGATGGACTAAGGGAATTCTCCTACAGATTAGAAGCAGTCAACAAGCTTACAATCCCTTCATTCAGTTACACATAACAGTAGTGTGCCACGGTGATGAAGAAGGAATTTGGAGTGACCAGCAGTAGTGGACTAAGGTAGCAAATAAATTCGGTGACTGAAGTTGTGTGAACTTCGGATGAACCAACAAAAGCAGTATGCCCTATCCCTAAATTCAGTGATAAGGCAGCGTTAATATTCACACCTAAAACAGTCCGGTTTTGACAGTGCTTAACCTCCTGAAGAGATGATAGTGTTTTCTTGAAGTATTTTGACAGTCCACTTCTTAAAGACCTTGACAGTTTTTTTTTAAGAAGTTTGACAGTGATATGCTTAAAAGTATGAGAGAGATTAATGATAAAGACATGTGCACATTGATGATGTGACAAATTATAGAAGACATAACAAGTGATGACATTCAGACACTGATTAAGATGATAATGTTGTGTGAACAGCAGTGTACAAGAGTATGAACAGTATGATATACAAGGTATGTGTAATGCTGAGTGTTATCCTAGTGTGATACAATATGAAGATGCATGATGAGGATACAGTGAATCTATTATGATTCTACAAACTTAATACATACTTCACAATGATGATGCCACCCTATACACCATATACACTGTAATAGTACTCTATATGATGATGATTGCCTTAGGATGATGACTGGAATACACAGTCAAGACTAAAATTGATGTACAGTAATGAAGAATTCAATGACATGTATACAGTATATATAGTGATAATGCATTTCAATGTACTGTGATGATGATGACATGTACTCTATACTGATATATGATGTACACCATGCATATAATGGTGATGATGAACACTCCATGCACATAATGATGATAATGAATGCTTTGTACAAGGTGTTATACTCAGGCATGATGATGTTGAGTGTACAAGTTATGAATAGGGATGTATGTACAATGAGTGTACAAGTAATGTACAGTGGCATCTATGTGGTGAGCATACAATGATGTATACAATGGTATAGTACAGCAATACAGTGTTGTTTGAACTACTAGATGATGATGATAGTGCAATATGTACAAGTGAACAAAGATGTTATAGATCCTTGATACTCTATGATAAACAATGAATGATGATGGTGCATACTTAATGATGCATACCCTATAATGATATTGCATGCTTGATAGGCCTTGATGATGATAATGTTGCACACTTGATGCATACTTTCTGACACTCTTGTTGAAGACATGAGGAGAGATGATGTGCAAGGTGATGAACAGATTGATATGATGCGTATGTACAGTAGTAAGAAAGGATGATTGTATGATGCTGGCATAATTTGATGGACAGAATGATGTATTCGTGGGTATGGTCAGAAACTCAGAATGATGTATATGCTGATTAGATATGAATTGGTGAACATGCTGAGAATGCTGAAGATGCTAAACATAATGATGATAAATTGCTGATTCCAGACAGAATGATTTTGGACAAAATGAAGAGGTGCTAGATAAGTGCTGGTGTGATGTGACAATGATGAAAATGTGTTGAGACAGTGAACTTAAATTGTAAATGCAAGCTTGACTTGCATCTGAGGTTAGGATACCTCAAACCCTTCTTAGTAGGGTCTAAGAAAACCAGGCAGGGTCCTGTATGAAGAGTAGGTGCTCTTTGTATCAGTGTGTGCTGATTTTACCTCACGATTGTAGCCGGACCAAAACTAATACAAAAATATTACTAAATTATATGCTGTTGTGTTCTTTTGTGTTATGGTTCTTGATGATTCAAATGCTTATGATATGTGAATGATGAAATGAAAGATGTTTATGAAATGATTATGAAATTGGCAGAATAATGGAATGATGAATTGGTAGTTAATTGTGACAAGCTAGGAAAAGTTTTAAAATTGGCTTTACACTGATTCACCCCCCCTCTTAGTGTCTAACAAGAACAAAGGTTTTTCTTTGCCAGCTTGTGAGAACATGAAGACAATGAGAAGGATCTTGACTGGAAATTGGTAGAGGTTAGCAGTACTTCAACACTTGCCTCGATATCAGGAGTATCTAGCCTTGGGTGATGAGGTATGTGCAGCATTATCCTTTCAAGATTATTACACCATCAAGTTCGGGAGCCAACCTAAGGATTTGGATGAGGATCTACTTAAATGGATAGTTGGGGGAGTGAAGGAAGATGGGATCATGTTCAGATGCCCTCTCTTGTCATATGATGGTTTGGGCCATAAGGAATCAGAGATTGCACCCTTGAGTCTTCTGGATGAGCACAAGGTAGAAGAGAAGGCAGAAGAGGGACCTTAGTTAGATTCACAGGAATGAGTGGAGAGGCATGACATAGAGAGGATTGATTCTATACATGCCGAGCAGTATGGAGGTTATGAGCCACATCTTTTGGAGGAACCATTAATGGTTCAGGTTGTAGATGCAAATGTGTTGATGGGAGACATATTCCAGGGACTAGCCGATAGTGATAGGGACGCGTCCCTTATTTTTCGAAATGGGTATAGTACAGATGTGTGGGATCCTGGTTCAGATGTCACCAGTCGAGTGAGTACCCAAGAGGATATCGCAACCTACACAGGATGCAGGATAGTTGTGACCCATGAGGGCATGAGTGGCACTCATGGTTTGAGGGGAGAGCCTTCAACAATGATTCTGCATGAGCACTCAAAATTGCAGGTGACTGAGGAGAGATCTGACACAAAGGATTTGGATCAGGTATGGGATCACGAGTTGCCTTTGTGGGTTAGTGGTTTAACCATGGAGGAGGTAGTTGAGCACATCCCTTGTGGACCAACCAACAAGGAAGTGTATCCATAAAAATATTGGGTAGACAGGTATATGACAAAGATGGAGACACCGAGGTTTATAGGCTCAGTTGACATCAGTGAAGTTTCTATGGAGGAGAGGGCCAACCTCCTCTTCCAGGATTTTTTTCGAGGGATGCTTAGGTTTGGAGGCATGAAGGAGTAGTCTTCTGAGCAGTTTGTGCAACTTATGATTGCTTGGCTCATTAAGGGCATTTAGATGGATTTTGGTATCAGTCAAAGTGTTGTTTGGGATCCCAGTATCAAGGGTCGTTAGGAGTCCTTTGTATAGTATCACCATGACTTTGCACAAGAGCCTCACACTCATCTTGATCTTTTTGCTGGCCTTTTTCCCCAGGACTCCCTTATGTCAAGTTGTAATTACATTATCATGAGTTTTTCCTGCCTCATTGAGCCTTATGCCGACTTCCCTGACTTTGATTATCAGCCATATAGCCCGAGATTGTCTCATGTCTAGTGACGCAGAGCCATTATATATATCTTTTACAGCTTGGTTCCCCATTTTTATTGGGAGGGGACTTTCCCCCGAGTGTCGTTATCCTACACATGTATCCTTGCATTGAGCATATGTATGTTCCACTGCTTGGAACTAGTTTTTTTTCCCATTGACACTCGTCTCCTCCTAGTCTGTAACTATAAATCACTTTTATTCTTTTTCAAGCTTTTCAAAATATTTGAAAAAGTCCAAAAAAAAAATAAAAAAACCAAAAAGCCGGACAAGAAAAGATGTTATCTTTGGCAGCAGTCGAGTCGTGTTGCCTTCAAACAGAGCACTATATATCACATCCATTGGTTGGGTTAAGAGTTTGACTTTAGGAGCTGTACTCGTTTTTCTGATTTTATCTTCACCAACTGGTTAAGCTTCCAGTCCCTATGGATCCTTTGTCGATGCCTCTTGTGTCGCAGAGATGTCCTAGTTTTGTATATCGAGTCTATGCTACCTACATTCAGTCACCATTCACCTTTATGCTCTTGTTCGAAGGAAGTTAAAACCTGAGTCAGCCATTCCTCAGTTATCTTGACTTTGCATGTCAGCCATTCCCGGTACTGATACTGGTTCCTGCACATTATGATTGAGTCCTTCCACATTATACAGCTTTGCTGAGTACCTCATGTTGGATGATGGGGGATGCCTTAATGCCCTCCTTCCAGTGGATTTCATCCCATCGGCTTCAGATCATTTATTCTGGGATAGGAATCTAGAGTCATTTTTGAGTGCCTTGAGACTTGCAGTTATCAGTGGCAGGTTCTCTCACCATCGACAGTTTTTGGGAATACATCAATGTCCCCTGATCGATGGATCCTTTCAAGTGTTCGACCTCAACACATTTATTCACACTTGTTAGTTTGCACTCTAGTACCTTGATTCCCATTTTCATTATCGGTGGGTGATCTCGCATCTGTTAACGGTATATATCAATGACCAGTAATCAGACGATGGACTACTATGTTCGACCTCAACACCTCTATTCGCATAGTAGGACATGTACTCGTAGCAGATTGTGTAGAAGACCTTCCAGATTGGTGGCATTTCATATATGCTATCTCCTTGATCATGCTGGTGTTCATGAGATTTCAGCTCTCGTGACTTGATTCCAGTATATGTCAGATGTTTCCAGCCATTATGGAGATCTTGATCCATTGTATATCTTCGGCTTGCATGAAGATCATGATCCTTTGTATATCTTCATCATGGAGATTTTGATCTATCTATATTGTACGTGGTGATGACCACACATCATATTTTGTATCATGCCTATTCATGGTCATTGTACTCTTATGTATCCGGGACTGTTATGTCTACTTGCAGTTATGTGCAGAGTTTCATTATTGTATTGTACTATTGGATGGCTGGTTCTTCCACCTGGTTCTTCATCACTCCACTTCTGGGATGGACTTATAATGTATTTCAACTACCGTATGACCCCTCTGACCTCACACATCAGGGGGCATCTGTTACAGTTGATTTTACCACACATGGTGGATCAAACATTTATGGCCTTCCCTGTCCCTCTGCAGACTCTTTAGACCCCATGGACCATTCTTGTACCTTTGATGTTTCGAATATCATCCCTAAAAACATGTCTTATTTGATATACGCGACTTTTAAACCTATTCTCGTGTATATATGCGGGTTTGGCCCTTAAACCCACATACATCGGGATGTGTGCAAAAGGCCAAATAGTTTTGGAGTTTTCCTTGATGTGGATCTGAGTCACTTGTCTCTTGACCTTCCATATGCCTTGAGATCGCTCGGATTCGACGTTCCATTGCCCCATTGAAGCACTATATAAGGAACCCTTTGGATACATTGAAGAGGGGAGGATTTGAAGAGCAAGAAAACTATAGTCCATTGTTGCAGGAGCTTATACTTGAGTCTGCATCCATTTGTCCCTTGGAGCAGTTTGTGTTCTTCCCAAGATTTTCCTTTGCTTGTGAGCTTGCTATCAAGAGATGGAGGATTGAAGTGGTGGAGGCCCAAGTGGAGGACTCAGTTTTTCCGATTCATAGACATGCCGACAGAGGTTGTCACTATTGCAATCTCTATTTTATATTAATAGAAATATCTTTTCCTGTCCAATAATGTGTATTTAAATGAGTATTGAATCCATGGATGTTTTTAAATGCTTATATGTTATTG
>LPNX011174848.1:11126-106897 GCA_001517045.1 Pseudotsuga menziesii
TTTCGTGACGTTCCGAGCTATTTCACTCCCTTTAAGTGCAACCTTAGCGAAAGCGCACGATAAAGTTTCTCTTTTGACCAACTTCTTAGAATTGAAATATTATCATAGATTTAGATGCCCATTTGGTAGATAAGAGTGCATGCCAAATTTAGTGATGTTCAGAGCTATTTTTCCCTCCTTTAAGCCATACCTTAGCGAAACCACGTGACGGAGTTTCACTTTTGACCAAATTCCTAGAATTGAAATTTGATCATAGATTTGGATGCCTATTTGATATACAAGAGTGCATGCCAAATTTTGCAATGTTTTGAGCTATTTGGACCCGCTTTAAGCCGAACTCTAGCGAAAAATGCATGACGAAGTTTCACTTTTGACAAATTTCTTGCAATTGAAATTTGATCATAGATTTGGATGGCCATTTGATAGAGAAGCGTGCACTCCAACGTTAGCAACGTTCCGAGCTATTTTCACCCCCTTTAACCCCAACTTTTGCGAAACCGCACGATAGAGTTTCACTTTTTACAAATTTCTCGGGAATTAAAATTTGATCATATCTTTTGATGCAAATTTGGATGATAAGTGTGAACGCCAACTTTCACGATGTTCAGAGTTATTTTCAGCTCCTTTAATCCAAACCGTAAAAAACTGTACGATGGAGTCTCACTAAAACGTACTTCTTAGAATGGAAACTTGATCATAGATTTGGATGCCTATTGGATAAACAATCATGCACACCAAATTTTGGAACGTTCCAAGCTATTATTTTAACCCCTTTTAATCCCAACCCTAGTGAAACCACACGACAAAGTTTCAATTTTGAGCAGTTTCTAAGAATTGAAATTTGCTCATAGATTTGGATGTCCATTTGATAGACAAGCTTGCACATGATTTTTCATGGCGTTGCAAAATATTTTCACCCGCTTTAAGCCCAACCTTAGCAAAACAACACAAGGGAGTTTCACTTTTGACCAATTTCTCAGAATTAAAATTTGATCATAGATTTATTTGCACATTTGGTAGATAAGAGTGCATGCCAACTTTCACGATGTTTGGAGCTATTTTGGTCATTATTCAAGGCTGGTCAAGCAAAGGTCTAAGAGATCATATTTTTCTGACTTTCTCATAATTAAAATTTGAAAGAGAATTTAGAGACCCATTTGAGAGATAACCATGCATACAAACTCTGAGGGGATTTCGAGCTCTTTTGGACCTTAGTAAAACTTGGTCAAACCAAGGCTTGAAAGCTTGCACTTTTTTCCAATTTCTTAGAAATCAAATGTAAAATTTTATTTAGATACCCATTTAAGAGATAAGTGTGCACACATATTTTTGTGAGATTTCGGGTTATTTCATCCCTTAGTTAAGGTTGGTCAAATGAAGTTCTAAGAAATGCACTTTTCTTTACTTTCTCGAAATTGAAATTTGAAACTGTATTTAGGTATCCATTTGGTAGATAAAGCATACATGTATATTTTTGGGGGATTGCGAGCCATTTTGGACATTGTTCAAAATTCGTCAAGACAAGGCCTAAAACGTTGAATTATTTTCAATTTCTCAAAATTAAAATTTTAAAGTAGATTTAGATACCCATTTCAAATAGGAATTGACAGCTATTTTTATGAGATTTGGATCTATTTGGGCCCTTAATCAAGGGAGGTCAAACCAAGGTTGAAAATATGCACTTTTCTCGACTTTTTAAGAATTGAAATTTGAAAGTGGATTTAGGTACCCATTTCAATAAACAAGCATACACTCCAACTTTCATAACGTTTCGAGCTATTTTCACTCCCTTTAAGTGCAACCTTAGTGAAAGCGCTGATATGCCCATTTGGTCCAGCTAAGGTTTGGTTTAAATGGGGTGAAAATAGCTCAAGACATCGCGCAAGTTGGCATCCATGCTTGTATTTGAATTGTGCATCCAAATAAATGGTCAAATTTCAATTCCGAGAAATTGGTTAAAAGTGAAACACCACTGTGTGATTTCACTAGGGTTGGGTTTAATGAGAGTCAAAATAACTCGAAACGTTGCAAAAGTGGCCGTGCATGCTTGTCTATCAAACGGGCATCCAAATCTACGATCAAATTTCAATTTCGAGAAGTTAGTCAAAAGAGAAACTTTGTCATGTGATTTCACTATGGTTTGGCTTAAAGGAGGTATAAATACCTCTGAAAAATGGTGAAAGTTAGCGTGCATGCTTGTCTACCAAATGGTCCTTTAAATCTATGATCAAATTTTAATTCCGACAAATTGGTCAAAAGTGAAACTTCATCGTGCGATTTCGCTATGGTTGGGTTTAAATGGGGTGAAAATAGCTCAAAACGTCTCAAAAGTTGGCTTGCATGCTTGTCTATCAAATGGGCATCCAAATCTATGATCAAATTTCAATTCCTTGAAATTGGTCAAAAGTGAAACTCCATCGTGCAGTTTCTCTAGGGTTGGGTTTAAAAGGGGTCAAAATAGCTTAAGCGTTGCGAAAGTTGGCATGCACGCTTGTCAATCTATGTTCATTTAAATCTATGAGAAAATTTTAATTCCGAGAAATCTGTCAAAAGTGAAACTTCGTCGTGCTATTTTCCTATGGTATGGCTTAAATGGGGTGAAATTAGCTCAAAACATCACAAAATTTGGCGTGCACGCTTGCCTATGAAATGGACATTCAAATCAATGATCAAATTTAATTCTAAGAAATTGATCAAAGTGAAACTTCGTCATGCGGTTTCACAAGTGTTGGACTCAAAGGGGGTCAAAATAGCTAGGAACGTTGCGAAAGTTAGTGTACATATAAATCTATAGTCAAATTTTAATTCCAAGAAATTGGTCAAAAGTGAAACTCCGTCATTCGGTTTCTCAAATGTTTGGCTTAAAGGGGGTGAAAATAAGTTAAAACATCACAAAAGTTGTCACGCACACTTGTCCATCAAATGGGCATCCAAATATATGATCAAATTTCAATTCAGAGAAATAGGTCAAAAGTGAAACCATTTCATGCATTTTTGCTAGGGTTGGGTTTAAAAGGGCTCTAAATTGCTCCAAACATGGTAGAATTTGTAGTGCATGCTTGTCTGCCAAATTCTCTTCAAAATCTATGATCAAATTTTAATTCTGAGAAATTGGTTTAAGTGAAACTTTGTCATGCAGTTTCGCCAAGGTTGGGCTTAAAGGGGTTGAAAATAACTTGGAACACTGCGGAAGTTGGCATGCACACTTGTCTATCAAATGGGCATCCAAATCTATGTTCAAATTTCAATTCGAAGAAATTGGTCAAAAGTGAAACTTTGTTGTGTGTTTTCGCTAGGGTTGGGTTTAAAAGAAGTCTAAATAGCTCTGAACATGGCAGAAGTTGGAGTGCATGCTTGTCTACCAAATAGTCATCTAAATCTATGATCAACTTTTAATTTCAAGAAATTGGTCTAAAGTGAAACTTTGTTATGCGGTTTCGCTAAGGTTTGGCTTAAAGGGGATGAAAATAGCTCGGAAAATTGCGAAATTTGGCTTGCTTTCTTGTTTATCAAATGAGCATGTGAATCTTTGATCAAATTTCAATTTCAAGAAATTGTTCAAAAGTAAACTCCGTCATGTAGTTTCGCTAGAGTTGGGCATAAACAGGGTCAAAATAGCTTGAAACGTTATGAAAGTTGGCATGTACACTTGTTTATCAAATGATCATCTAAATCTATGATTAAATTGTCGTGAGAGTTGGCGTGCACATTTTTCTATCAATTGGGCATCCAAATCTACGATTAAATTTCAATACTAAGAAATTGCTCAAAAGTGAAACCTCCGTCGTCCGTTTTCGCTAGGGTTAGGCTTAATGGTCCAAATAGCTCAAAATATTTCAAAATTTTGTGTGCATGCTTTTCTATGAAACAAGCATGCAAATATATGATCAAACATCAATTCAGATAAATTTGTCAAAAGTGAAACTATGTTGTGCGGTTTTGTTAGGGTTAGGCATAAAGGGGGTTAAAATAGCTCGAAATGTTGTGAAAGTTGGCGTACACACTTGTCTATCAAATGGGTATCCAAATCTATGATCAAATTTAAATTTCAACAAGTTGGTCAAAAGTGAAACTCGTCAACCGGTTTCGCTAGGGTTTGGATTAAAGGAGGCGAAAATAACTCTAAACATGGTGAAACTTGGCGTTCACTCTTGTCTACCAAATGGGCATCTAAATCTATGATTAAATTTTAATTCTAAGAAATTGGTCAAAAGTGAAATTTCATTGTGCGGTTTCACAAAGGTTGGCCTTAAGGGGGTTGAAAATAGCTTGGAACACCACAAAAGTTGGTGTGCATGGTTTTCTATTAAATGGGCATCCAAATCAACGATCACATTTCAATTCCAAGAAATTGCTCAAAAGCGAAACTTTGTCATGTGGTTTCCCTAGTGTTGGGTTTAAAGTGTTAAAAGTAGCTCAGAATGTTAAAAACGTTGGCGTGTATGCTTGTTTTTCCCGTGTGCATCCAAATTTATGATCAAATTTTAATTTCGAGAAATTAGTCAAAAGATAAACTCCATTCCGCAGTTTCACTAAGGTTTGGCATAAAGGAGGTGAGAATAGCTGTAAACATCGTAAAAGTTGGCATGCACTCTTAATTCTGAGAAATTGGTCAAATGTGAAACTTCGTCGTGTGGTTTCGCAAAGGATGGGTTTAAAGGAGTTGAAATTAAATTGGAACATTGCTAAAGTTGGCCTGCATGTCTATCAAACGGGTATGTAAAGCTATAATCAAATTTCAATTCCAAGAAGATAGTCAATATTGAAACTTCGTCATGCGGTTTCGCTAGTGTTTGGTTTAAAGGAGGTGAACATAGCTATGAACATCGTGAGATTTGGTGAGCACTCTTATCTACCAAATGGTCATCAAATTTTAATTCCAAGAAATTGGTCAAAAATGAAACTTCGTCATGCGATTTCACGAAGTTTCGGCTTAAAAGGGGTGAAAATAGTTCGTGACATCACGAATTTGGTGTGCATGATTGTCTATCAAATGGGCATCCAAATCTATGATCAAATTTCAATTCCAAGAAACTGTTCACAATTGAAACTTCGTTGCACGGTTTCACTAGCGTTGACCATAAATGAGGTCAAAATAGCTTGGAACGTTGTGAAAGTTGGTGTGCACGCTTGTCTATCAAACGAGAAACCAAATCTATCATTAAGTTTTAGTTTTGAGAAGCTGTTCAAAAGTGAATCTTCGCCATGCGACTTCCCTAGGATTTTCCTTAAAGGAGGTGAAATAGCTCTTAACATGGTGAAAGTTTGCGTGCACGCTTGTCTACCAAATGGGAATCTAAATCTATGATTGAATTTTAATTCTGAGAAATTGGTCAAAAGTGAAACTCGATAGTGCAGTTTCACTGGGGTTGGGCTTAAAGGGGGTGAAAATAGCTCATAACTTCGTGAAAGTTGGTGTACATGCTTGTCTATCAAATGGGACTCCGAATGTATTATCCAATTTCAATTACGAGAAATTGCTCAAAATTGAATTCTAAGCTATTTTGAGCCCCTTTAAGCCCAACTCTAGTGATACCGCACAATGGAGTTTCGCCCCCTTTGTGTGTTTTTACTATGGATAGATTTAAAAAGTGTCTAAATAACTCTAAATATGGTGTAAGTTTGAATGCATGCTTGTCTACCAAATGGTCATCTAAATCTATGATCAAATTTTAATTTTGGAGAAATTGGTCTAAAGTGAAACTCCATCATGCGGTTTCACTAAGGTTGGGCTTCAAGGGGGTGAAATAGCTTGGAACGTCGTGAAAGTTGGTGTGCACTCTTGTCTATCAATTGGGCATTCAAATTTTTTTTCAAATCTCAATTCCAAGAAATCACTCAAAATTGAAACTCCATTGTACAGTTTCGATAGGGTTGACTTGAAAGGGGTAAAAAAAGATCCAAATGTTTTGAAAGTTGGTGTGCAAGCTTGTTATCCAATGTGCATCCAAATCTATGATCAAATTTCAATTCTGAGAAGTTGGTCAAATGTGAAACTTTGTCATACGGGTTTGCTAAGGTTTAGCTTAAAGGAGGTGAAAATAGCTCTGAACATCTTGAAACTTAATGTGCACTCTTATATACCAAATGGGAATCTAAATCTATGATCAAATTTTTAATTAAGGGAAATTTGTCAAAAGAGAAACTTCATCATGTGGTCCAACTAAGGTTTGGCTTAAATGGGGTGAAAATAGCTCAGGAAATCAGAAAACTTGGCGTCCACGCTTGTCTTTGAATTGTGCATAGAAATAAATGGTCAAATTTCAATTCCGAGAAATTGGTTAAAAGTGAAACCTCACTGTGTGATTTCACTAGGGTTGGGTTGTATGCTTGTCTATCAAACGGGCATCCAAATCTACGATCAAATTTCAATTTCAAGAAGTTAGTCAAAAGAGAAACTTTGTTGTGCGATTTCACTATGGTCTGGCTTAAAGGAGGTATAAATACCACTAAAAAATGGTGAAAGTTAGCGTGCATGCTTGTCTACCAAATGGTCATCTAAATCTATGATCAAATTTTAATTTCGACAAATTGGTCAAAAGTAAAACTTCATCATGTGGTTTCGCTATGTTTGGGCTTAAATGGGGTGAAAATAGCTCAAAACATCATAAAAGTTGGCTTGCATGCTTGTCTATCAAATGGGCATCCAAATATTTGATCAAATTTCAATTCCGTGAAATTGATCAAAAGTGAAACTCCGTCATGCGGTTTCTCTAGGGTTGGGTTTAAAAGGGGTCAAAATAGCTCAAGCATTGCGAAAGTTGGCATGCACGCTTGTCAATCCATGTTCATTTAAATCTATGATCAAATTTTAATTTAGAGAAATCGGTCAAAAGTGAGACTTCGTCGTGCTATTTTGATATGGTATGGCTTGAATGGGGTGAAATTAGCTCAAAACATCACGAAATTGGCTCAAAACGTCATGAAATTTGTCTTGCACACTTGCCTATGAAATGGACATCCAAATCAATGATCAAATTTAATTATGAGAAATTGATCAAAAGTGAAACTCTGTCATGCGGTTTCGCAACTGTTGGACTCAAAGTAAATAGCTAGGAACGTTGTGAAAGATGGCGTGCATATAAATATATAATCAAATTTTAATTCCAAGAAATTGGTCAAAAGTGAAACTCCGTCATTCGGTTTCTCAAAGGTTTCGCTTAAAGGGGGTGAAAATAAGTTAGAACATCACAAAAGTTGGCACGCACACTTGTCCATCAAATGGGCATCCAAATCTATGATCAAATTTCAATTCAGAGAAATAGGTGAAAAGTGAAACCATTTCGTGCATTTTTTCTAGGGTTGGGTTTAAAACGGGTCTAAATTTCTCCAAACATGGTAGAAGTTGTAATGTATGCCTGTCTTCCAAATTGTCATCAAAATCTATGATCAAATTTTAATTCTGAGAAATTGGTCTAAGTGAAAGTTTGTCATGTAGTTTCACTAAGGTTGGGCTTAAAGTGGGTGAAAATAACTTGGAACATCGTGAAAGTTGGCGTGCACACTTGTCTATCAAATGGGCATCCAAATCTATGTTCAAATTTCAATTCGAAGAAATTGGTCAAAAGTGAAACTCTGTTGTGTGTTTTCGCTAGGGTTCGGTTTAAAAGAATTCTAAATAGCTCCGAACATGGCAGAAGTTTGAGTGCATGCTTGTCTACCAAATAGTCATCTAAATCTATGATCAACTTTTAATTTCAAGAAATTGGTCTAAAGTGAAACTTCGTTATGCAGTTTCGCTAAGGTTGGGCTTAAAGGGGATGAAAATATATTGAAACATCGTGTAATTTGGCATGCTTTCTTGTTTATCAAATGGGCATGTGAATCTATGATCAAATTTCCATTTCAAGAAATTGTTCAAAAGTGAAACTCCGTCATGCAGTTTTGCAAGAGTTGGGCTTAAAGGGGGTCAAAGTAGCTCGAAACGTTGCGAAAGTTGGCGTGCACGCTTGTTTATCAAATGATCATCTAAATCTATGATTAAATTGTCGTGAAAGTTGGCGTGCAAACTTTTCTATCAATTGGGCATCCAAATCCATGATTAAATTTCAATACTAAGAAATTGCTCAAAAGTGAAACCTCCGTCGTGCGTTTTCGCTATTGTTGGGCTTAATGGTCCAAATAGCTCAAAATATTTCAAAAGTTGGCCATGCTTTTCTATGAAACGAGCATGCAAATATATGATCAAACATCAATTCAGAGAAATTAGTCAAAAGTGAAACTATGTTGTGCGGTTTCATTAGGGTTAGGCATATAGAGGGTCAAAATAGCTCGAAATGTTGTGAAAGACACATTCGTCTATAAAACAGGCATCCAAACCGATGATCAAATTTAAATTTCAACAAGTTGGTCAAAAGTAAAACTCGTCACCCGGTTTCGCTAGGGTTTGGCTTAAAGGAGGCAGAAATAACTTCGAACATGGTGAAAGTTGGCGTTCACTCTTGTCTACCAAATGGGCATCTAAATCTATGATTAAATTTTAATAATGAGAAATTGGTCAAAAGTGAAATTTCATCGTGCAGTTTCGCCAAGGTTGGCCTTAAGGGGGGTGAAAATAGATTGGAACACCACAAAAGTTGGCGTGCATGCTTTTCTATGAAATGGGCATCCAAATCAATGATCACATTTCAATTCCAAGAAATTGCTCAAAAGTGAAACTACGTCGTGTGGTTTCCTTGTGTTGGGCTTAAAGGGTTAAAAGTAGCTCAGAATGTTAAAAACGTTGGCGTGTATGCTTGTTTATCCCACGTGCATCCAAATTTATGATCAAATTTTAATTTCGATAAATTAGTCAAAAGATAAACTCCATTCCGCGGTTTCGCTAAGGTTTGGCTTAAGGGAGGTGAGAATAGCTCTAAACATTATAAAATTTGGCATGCACTCTTATCTACTGAATGGGCATTTAAATATTTGATCAAATTTTAATTTTGAAAAATTGGTCAAATGTGAAACTTCGTCATGTGGTTTCGCAAAGCTTGGGTTTAAAGGAGTTGAAATTAAATTGGAACATTGCTAAAGTTGTCCTGCATGTCTATCAAACGGGTATGCAAAGCTATAATCAAATTTTAATTCCAAGAAGATAGTCAATATTGAAACTCCCTCGTGAAGTTTCACTAGTGTTTGGCTTAAAGGAGGTGAACATAGCTATGAACATCATGAAATTTGGTAAGCACTCTTATCTACCAAATGGTCATCAAATTTTAATTCCAAGAAATTGGTCAAAAATGAAACTCCGTCATGCAATTTCACTAAGTTTCGCTTTGAAAGGGGTGAAAATAGTTCGTGATATCATGAATTTGGTGTGCATGCTTGTCTATCAAATGGGCATCCAAATCTATGATGAAATTTCAATTCGAAGAAACTGTTCACAAGTCAAACTTTGTTGCACGGTTTCACTAGCGTTGACCTTAAATGAGGTCAAAATAGCTTGGAACGTTGTGAAAGTTGGTGTTCATGCTTGTCTATCAATCGGGAAACCAAATCTATCATCAAATTTTAGTTTCGAGATGCTGTTCAAAAGTGAATCTCTGCCATGCGACTTCCCTAGGGTTTGGCTTAAAGGAGGTGAAAATAGCTCTTAACATGGTGAAAGTTTGTGTGCATGCTTGTCTACCAAATGGGAATCTAAATCTATGATTGAATTTTAATTATGAGAAATTGGTCAAAAGGGAAACTTGATAGTGCAGTTTCACTAAAGTTGGGCTTAAAGGGGATGAAAGTAGCTCATAACGTCATGAAAGTTGGTGTCTAGGATTGTTTATCAAATGGGACTCCAAATCTATTATCCAATTTCAATTACGAGAAATTGCTCAAAATTGAATTCTAAGCTATTTTGACCCCCTTTAAGGCCAACCCTAGCGATACCGCACAATGTAGTTTTACCCCCTTTGTGTGTTTTTACTATGGATGGGTTTAAAAAGTGTCTAAATAACTCTGAACATGGTGTAAGTTTGAATGCATTCCTATCAACAAAATGGTCATCTAAATCTATGATCAAATTTTAATTTTGGAGAAATTGGCCTCAAGTGAAACTCCATCATGCAGTTTCGCTAAGATTGGGTTTCAAGGGGGTGAAATAGATTGGAACATCATGAAAGTTGGTGTGCACTCTTATCTATCAAATGGGCATTCAAATTTATTTTCACTCAAAATTGAAACTCCATTGTACGATTTCGATAGGGTTGGGATTAAAGGGGTCAAAGCAGATCCAAATGTTGTGAAAGTTGGTGTGCAAGCTTGTTATCCAACATGCATCCAAATCTATGATCAGATTTCAATTCTGAGAAGTTGGTCAAATGTGAAACTTTGTCATGCGGGTTTGCTAGGGTTTGGCTTAAAGGAGGTAAAAATTGCTTAGAGAAATTGGTCAAAAGTGAAACTATGTTGTGCGGTTTCGTTAGGGTTAGGCATAAAGGGGGTCAAAATAGCTTGAAATGTTGTGAAAGTTGGCATGCACACTCATCTATCAAACGGGAATCCAAATCTATGATCAAAATTAAATTTCAACAAGTTGGTCAAAAGTGAAACTCGTCGCCCAATTTCGCTAGGGTTTGGATTAAAGGAGGCGGAAATAACTCCGAACCTGGTGAAAGTTGGTGTTCACTCTTGTCTACCAAATGGGAATCTAAATCTATGATTAAATTTTAATTATGAGAAATTGGTTAAAACTGAAATTTCATTGTGCGGTTTCACCAAGGTTGCCCTTAAGGGGGTTGAAGATAGCTTGGAACACCACAAAAGTTGGCGTGCATGCTTTTCTATGAAATGGGAATCCAAATCAATGATCACATTTCAATTCCAAGAAATTGCTCAAAAGTGAAAGTCCGTCGTGTGGTTTCCCTAGTGTTGGGTTTAAAGGGTTAAAAGTAGCTCAGAATGTTAAAAACATTGGCGTGTATGCTTGTTTATCCCATATGCATCCAAATTTATGATCAAATTTTAATTTCAAGAAATTAATCAAAAGATAAACTCCATTCAGTGGTTTCACTAAGGTTTGTCTTAAAGGAGGTGAGAATAGCTCTAAACATCGTAAAAGTTGGGATGCACTCTTATCTACTGAATGGGCATCTAAATATATGATCAAATTTCAATTTTGAGAAATTGGTCAAATGTGGAACTTCGTCGTGTGGTTTCACAAAGGTTGGGTTTAAAGGATTTGAAATTAAATTGGACCATTGCTAAAGTTGGCTTGCATGTCTATCAAATGGGTATGCAAAGCTATAATCAAATTTCAATTCCAAGAAGACAGTCAATATTGAAACTCCCTCGTGCAGTTTCGCTAGCGTTTGGCTTAAAGGAGGTGAACATAGCTATGAACATCATGAAATTTGGTGAGCACTCTTATCTACCAAATGGTCATCAAATTTTAATTCCAAGAAATTGGTCAAAAATGAAACTTCATCATGCGATTTCACCAAGTTTCGGCATAAAAGGGGTGAAAATAGTTCATGACATCACGAATTTGGTGTGCATGCTTGTCTATCAAATCGGCATCCAAATCTATGATCAAATTTGGTCAAAATAGCTTGGAACGTTGCGAAAGTTGGTGTGCACATTTGTCTATCAAACGGGCAACCAAATCTATCATCAAGTTTTAGTTTCGAGAAGCTATTCAAAAGTGAATCTCCGCCATGTGACTTCCCTAGGGTTTGGCTTAAAGGAGGTGAAAATAGGTCTTAACATGGTGAAATTTTGCATGCATGCTTGTCTACCAAATGGGAATGTTAATCTATGATTAAATTTTAATTCTGAGAAATTGGTCAAAAGTGAAACTCGATAGTGCAGTTTCACTAAGGTAGGGCTTAAAGGGGGTGAAAATAGCTCATAACGTCATGAAAGTTGGTGTCCATGCTTGTCTATCAAATGGGACTCCAAATCTATTATCCAATTTCAATTACGAGAAATATCTCAAAATTGAATTCTAAGTTATTTTGACCCCCTTTAAGCCCAACCCTAGCGATACCGCACAATGGAGTTTCATCCCCTTTGTGTGTTTTTACTATGGTTGGGTTGAAAAAGTGTCTAAATAACTCTGAACATGGTGTAAGTTTGAATGTATTCTTGTCTACCAATCGGTCATCTAAATTTATGATCAAATTTTAATTTTGGAGAAATTGGTCTAAAGTGAAACTCCATCGTGCGGTTTCGCTAAGGTTGGGCTTCAAGGGGGTGAAATAGCTTGGAATTTCATGAAAGTTGGTGTGCACTCTTGTCTATCAAATGGGCATTCTCAAAATTGAAACTCCATCGTACGGTTATGAAAGTTGGTGTGCAATCTTGTTATCCAACGCGCATCCAAATCTATGATCAGATTTCAATTCTGAGAAGTTGGTCAAATGTGAAACTTTGTCATCTAGGTTTGCTAGGGTTTGGATTAAAGGAGGTGAAAATAGCTCTGAACATTGTGAAACTTAGTGTGCACTCTTATCTACCAAATGGGTATCTAAATCTATGATCAAATTTTAATTAAGGGAAATTGGTCAAAAGAGAAACTTCGTCGTGTGGTCCAGCTAAGGTTTGGCTTAAATGGGGTGAAATTAGCTTAGGACATCACAAACGTTGGCGTCCATGCTTGTATTTGAATTGTGCATCCAAATAAATTGTCAAATTTCAATTCCGAGAAATTGGTTAAAATTGAAACTCCACTGTGTGATTTCACTAGGGTTGGGTTAAAAGAGAGTCAAAATAACTTAAAATGTTGCGAAAGTGGGCATGCACGCTTGTCTACCAAATGAGCATCCAAATCTTCGATCAAATTTCAATTTAGAGAAGTTAGTCAAACGAGAAACTTTGTCATGCGGTTTCGCTATGGTTTGGCTTAAAGGAGGTATAAATACCTCTGAAAAATGGTGAAATTTAGTGTGCATGCTTCTCTACCAAATGGTCCTCTAAATCTATGATTAAATTTTAATTCCGATAAATTGGTCAAAAGTGAAACTTCAACGTGCGGTTTTGCTATGGTTGGGCTTAAACGGGGTGAAAATAGCTCAAAACATAGCAAAAGTTGGCCTACATGCATGTCTATCAAATGGGCATCCAAATCTATGATCAAAGTTTCAATTCCATGAAATTGGTCAAAAGTGAAACTCTGTCGTGCGGTTTCTCTAGGGTTGGGTTTAAAAGGGGTCAAAATAGCTTGAGCATTGCGAAAGATGGCATGCACACTTGTCAATCTATGTTCATTTAAATCTATGATCAAATTTTAATTCCGAGAAATCGGTCAAAAGTGAAACTTCATCGTGCTATTTTGCTATGGTATGGCTTAAATGGGGTGAAATTAGCTCAAAACATCATGAAATTTGGCGTGCGCTTGCCTATGAAATGGACATTCAAATCAATGATCAAATTTAATTCTGAGAAATTGATCAAAAGTGAAACTCCGTCATGCGGTTTCGCAAGTGTTGGACTCAAAGGGGGTCAAAATAGCTAGGAACATTCTAGAAGTTGGCGTGCATATAAATCTATAATCAAATTTTAATTCTGAGAAATTGGTCAAAAGTGAAACTCCGTCATTCAGTTTCTCAAATGTTTGGCTTAAAGGGGCAGAAAATAAGTTAGAGCATCACAAACGTTTGCGCATACACTTGGGCATCAAATGGGCATCCAAATATATGATCAAATTTTAATTCAGAGAAATAGGTCAAAGTGAAACCATTTTGTGCATTTTTGCTAGGGTTGGGTTTAAAAGGAGTCTAAATTGCTCCAAACATGGTGGAAGTTGTAGTGCATGCTTGTCTGCCAAATTGTCATCAAAATTTATGATCAAATTTTAATTCTGAGAAATTGGTCTTAGTGAAACTTTGCCATGCAGTTTCGCTAAGGTTGGGTTTAAAGGGGGTGAAAATAACTTGGAACGTCGCAAAAGTTGGTGTGCACACTTGTCTATCAAAGAAATTGGACAAAAGTGAAACTCTGTTGTGTGTTTTCGCTAGGGTTGGGTTTAAAAGAAGTCTAAATAGCTTTGAACATGGCAGAAGTTGGAGTGCATGTTTGTCTACCAAATAGTCATCTAAATCTATGATCAACTTTTAAATTCAAGAAATTGGTCTAAAGTGAAACTTCGTTATGTGGTTTCGTGAAGGTTGGGATTAAAGGGGATGAAAATAGCTCAGAACAAGTGATTTCTTGTTTATCAAATGGGCATGTGAATCTATGATCAAATTTCAATTTCAAGAAATTTTTCAAAAGTGAAACTCCGTCATCCTATTTCGCTAAAGTTGGGCTTAAACGGGGTCAAAATAGGTCTAAACGTTGCGAAAGTTGGCGTGCATGCTTTTTTATCAAATGATCATCTAAATCTATGATTAAATTGTCGCGATAGTTGGTGTGCACACTTTTTCTATCAATTAGGCGTCCAAATCTATGATTAAATTTCAATACTAAGAAATTGCTCAAAAGTGAAACCTCCATTATGCATTTTCGCTAGGGTTGGGCTTAATGGTGCAAATTGCTCAAAATATTTCAAAATTTGGCGTGCATGCTTTTCTATGAAATAAGTATGCAAATATATGATCAAACATCAATTCAGAGAAATTGGTCAAAAGTGAAACTGTGTGTGCAGTTTCGTTAGGGTTAAGCATAGAGGGCGTCAAAATAGCTCGAAATGCTATGAAAGTTGGCGTGCACATTCATCTAACAAATGGGCATCCAAATCTATGATCAAATTTAAATTTCAACAAGTTGGTCAAAGGTGAAACGCCTTGCCCAGTTTCACTAGGGCTTGGCTTAAAGGAGGCAGAAATAACTATGAACATGGCGAAAGTTAGCGTTCACTCTTGTCTACCAAATGGGCATCTAAATCTATGATTAAATTTTAATTCTGAGAAATTGGTCAAAAGTGAAGTTTCATCATGCGGTTTCGCCAAGGTTGGCCTTAAGGGGGTTGAAAATAGCTTGGAACACCACAAAAAGTTGGCATGCATGCTTTCCTATGAAATGGGCATCAAAATCAAGGATCACATTTTAATACCAAGAAATTGCTCAAAAGTGAAACTCCATCATGTGGTTTCCCTAGTGTTGGCATGCATGCTTTCCTATGAAATGGGCATCCAAATCAAGTATCACATTTTAATAGCCAAGAAATTGCTCAAAAGATAAACTCCATTCTACGGTTTCGCTAAGGTTTGGCTTTAAGGAGGCGAGAATAGCTCTAAACATCATAAAAGTTGGCATGCACTCTTATCTACCGAATGGGCCTCTAAATATATGATCAAATTTCAATTTTGAGAAATTGGTCAAATGTGAAACTTCGTCGTGTGGTTTCGCAAAGGTTGGGTTTAAAGGAGTTGAAATTAAATTGGAACATTGCTAAAGTTGGCCTGCATGTCTATCAAACGGGTATGCAAAGCTATAATCAAATTTCAATTCCAAGAAGATAGTCAATATTGAAACTCTGTCGTGCAATTTCACTAGTGTTTGGCTTAAAGGAGGTGAACATAGCTATGAACGTCGTGAAATTTGGTGATCACTCTTATCTACCAAATGGTCATCAAGTTTTAATTCTAAGAAATTGGTCAAAAATGAAACTTCGTCATGCGATTTCACTAAGTTTTGGCTTAAAAGGGGTGAAAATAGTTCGTGACATCATGAATTTGGTGTGCATGCTTGTCTATCAAATGGGCATCCAAATCTATGATCAAATATCAATTCCAAGAAACTGTTACAAGTGAAACTTCGTTGCACGATTTTTGCCAGTGTTGCCATAGCTTGGAACGTTGCGAAAGTTGGTGTGCACGTTTGTCTATCAAACGGGCAACCAAATCTATCCTCAAGTTTTAGTTTCAAGAAGCTATTCAAAAGTGAATCTTTGCCATGCGACTTCCTTAGGGTTTGGCATAAAGGAGGTGAAAATAGCTCTTAACATGGTGAAAGTTTGCGTGCACGCTTGTCTACCAAATGGGAATCTAAATCTATGATTGATGTTACAAAGAGAAATTCCTATGGCTTGGGGTACGACAACAAACAGATTAACTCCAGAAATCAATCCTTTCCTATATGCAAGAGAAACCAAATATCTAACACTAAAGATCTCGATTTGTACCTTATTTTGAAAATAGCTCTTAACATGGTGAAAGTTTGCGTGCACGCTTGTCTACCAAATGGGAATCTAAATCTATGATTGATGTTACAGAGAGAAATTCCTATGGGTTGGGGTACAACAACAAACAGATTAACTCCAGAAATCAATCCTTTCCTATATGCAATAGAAACCAAATATCTAACACTAAAGGATCTTGATTTGTACCTTATTCTGGACGGTTGATAAGAATGCTATATATAATTGTGTTAGACCTACTCTAGCATATATAATAAATAACATATAAGCCTTTAAAAGCATCCATGGATCAAATACTCATTTAAATACACATTATTGGATAGGAAAATATATTTCTATT
Source organism: Pseudotsuga menziesii (assembly GCA_001517045.1). Taxonomy (NCBI): domain Eukaryota; kingdom Viridiplantae; phylum Streptophyta; class Pinopsida; order Pinales; family Pinaceae; genus Pseudotsuga; species Pseudotsuga menziesii. The sequence continues at coordinate 27,521 of LPNX011174848.1, forward strand.
GATATAAAACAAAGATTACAATAGTGACAAACTCTGTCGGCAGGTCTGCGAATCGGAGAAACTGAGTCCCCCACTTGGGCCTCCACCACTTCAATCCTCCATCTCTCGATAACAAGATCACAAGCAAAAGGAAAGCTTGGGAAGAAAACAAAGTTCTCCAAGGGACAAAGGGATGTAGACTCAAGTATAAGCTCCGGCAACAATGGACTATAGGTTTCTTGCTCTTCAATTCCTCCCCTTTCAATGTATCCAAAGGGTTCCTTATATAGCTCTTCAATGGGGTAATGGAAGATCGAATCCTAGTGATCTCAAGGCATATGGAAGGCCAAGAGACAGGTGATTTGGATCCACATCAAGGAAAACTCCAAAATAATTTGGCCTTCTGCACATGTCTCGATGTACACGGGTTTAAGGGTCAAATATGTGTATATACGCAAGAAAGGGATTAAAAGTCACGTATGGAAATTATTGCATGATTTTAGGGATGATCTTGGAAACATCAAAGGTACAAAAATGGTCCATGGGGTCTAAAGAGTCTGCAGAGGGATAGGGAAGGCCATAAAGGTGTGATTCACCATGTGTGGTAAAATTAGTTGTAACAGATGCCCCCTAATGTGTGAGGTTAGAGGGGTCATACGATGGCCAAAATACATTATAAGTCCATCCCAGAAGTGGAGTGATGAAGAACCCAATGGAAGAACCAACCATCCAATCAGTACAATATAATGATCAAACTCTGCACATAACTGCAAGTAGATGTAGCAGTCCCAGATACATAAGAGTACAATGGCCATGAATAGGCATGATACAAAATATGACATGTGTGGTCATCACCATGTACAATATAGATAGATTAGAATCTCCATGATGAATATATACAAAGGATCAAGATCTCCATGAAAGCTGAAGATATATAATGGATCAAGATCTCCATAATGGCTGGAAATATCTGACATATACTGAAATCAAGTCACGAGAGATGAAATCTAATGGACACTGGCATGATCAACGAGGTATCATATAAGAGATGCCACCAATCTAGAAGGTCTTATACACAAACCGCTACGAGTACATGTCCTACTATGTGAATAGAGGTGTCGAGGTCGAACATAGTAGTCCATCGTCTGATTACCGACCAATGATGTATACCGTTAACATACGCAAGATCACCCACCAATAATGAAAATGGGAATCAAGGTACTAGAGTGCAAACTAACAAGTGTGAATAAATGTGTTGAGGTCAAACATTTGAGAGAATCCATCGATAGGGAGACATTGATGTATTCCCAAAAACTGTCGATGGCGAGAGAACCTGCCACTGATGACTACAAGTCTCAAGGAACTCAAGGCATTAAGGCATGCCCCATCATCCAACATGAGGTACTCAGCAAAGGTGTATAATATGGAAGGACTCAATCATAATGTGCACGAACCAGTAACTGTACCGATAATGGATGACATGCAAAGTGAAGATAACTGAGGAATGGTCGATTCAGGTTTCAACTTCCTTCGAACAATAGCATAAAGGCAAATGGTGACTGAATGTAGGTAGCATAGACTCGACATACAAAACTCAGACATCTCTGCGACATAGGAGGCATCGACAGAGGCTCCATAGGGACTGGAAACTTAACCAGTTGGTGGAGATAAACTCAAATAAACAAGTACATCTCCTAAATTCAAACTACTAACCCAACCAACGGATGTGATATACAGTGATCTATTCGAAGGCGACACGACTCGACTGATGCCAAAGATAACATCTTTTCTTGTCCGGATTTTTGGTTTTTTATTTTTTTTCTTGGACTTTTTCAAATATTTGAAAAGCTTGAAAAAGAATAAAATCGCTTTAAAGTTACATACTAGGAGGAGACGAGTGTCAAATGGGAAAATAAACTAGTTCCAAGCGGCAAAACATACCTATGCTCAATGCAAGGACATATGTGTAAGATATCGACACTCGGGGGAAATTCCCCTCTTGGTAAAAATAGGGAATCAAGCTGCAAAGGATATATAAAATGGCTCTGTGTGGCTAGACATGAGACAAGCCCAGCCTATATGGATGATACTCAAAGTCAGGGAACCTGTAGGCAAAGCTTATGACAATGCAATTACAACTTGACATAAGGGAGTCTTAGGGAAACAAGCCAGCAAAAAGATCAAGAGGACTATGAGGATCTTGCGAAATGACATGGCGATACTATACAATGGACTCCCACACCCTAAAGGACAAACTATCAGCATGGGTAACAAATGTAAATAAGGAGCTAACCAAGGTAACCATGTAAGGTCAAGCTCTACCATTCAGATCATGTCACTTCTAAAACAACAAGAAGGTTCCATGACAGGATAGATGGCTTCGTACCTAAGGTTATAATGAAATGGTCCTAAGGTCATGCAAAATGCAAATGAAGGTGAAATTTAACCTATATGCTAGTTTAAACATCATACCTGAAATCGGCACGACTAGGTCAAAACAACAGTTGAAATGACACTCAAAATGGTCTCCTACATCATCATATTAGTCAAAAACATTCCAAAAGGGTCAGAAATGGTTCAAAACTATAGAAAGGGGGTAAAAAATTTCAAAAATTTGAAATTTTTTCTATAAATAGTAAAAAATTCAAAAATTATATATCATTTGAAATTTTTACCCAATTGAGCTCAGAACTTCAAACGTGAATTCCAAGAGTTTCGTCTGGCGAAATTCGACACCGTTTTTTCCAGGTAACTTCCCCTACCCTGCTATTCCATTTGCATGTAATTTTTTTCAATTTCCATGGTCAAAATCAATTTCTAGGCCGGTATAAGATGGTCGCTTCAGCCCACGTGGAAATTGGGGCTTTTTCCGCATATAGGGCTGGCTACACGCAAAAAAATCACCCAAACCCATGTACATATGCGGTTGTTTTGCAAACAGTCACGTATGCGGTTATGTTTATGGTTTTTTAAGGCAAATATTGACCAAAACTTAATTTAAATGTGCAGGATGGTTCTAGAATGGAAGGAGAGAGAACATGGGGATGTAGAAGAAGCTGTACAGGGCGATCTAACGGCTCAACAAGCTCTACGTGCATGTGGGCTATATAAGTTTTGCTGTATTGGCAGCCTAAGGGTCAAACCAAGATTGCTGCAGATGCTATTAGACTACTGGGATCCTAACTCAGAGTCTTTTCAGATCGACGGGATGCCCCTCACTATAGATGGGGAGGACATATATTTCATTACTGGATTGTCCCGACGGGGAGAGGTAGTGAACCTACGCTCTCGCGGGCCGGGAGGTGGCCTCACCATAGATGAGTACATTGTAGTATACTATTTTTCAGACACGAAAAAGGTTGGGAGTCAAATCTCGATAAACTCCATACAGGTGCTTGGATTGAAAGCCATACTATTGGCACTCGATAGGATAGCTAGTCTAGCATCACTCCACCAGGCCTCACGACCATTGATATTCTATGCAGTGGAGTACATGAGAACTATATTTTATGACTAGAGCACTGCACTGTTGATTAACATGAAGCAGCAGCTCAGTTACTGCAAGATGGGTAGGGTACGAAACTTCAATTTCAACAGTATACTGAGCACGTTCTTCTTTGAATGTGTTCCGGGGCTAAGCCCTGAAGTTGGTGTTCCTCCTCATGGGGTTCCAAATCCGACCCAATGATGTTGGGCAGATGCGATGTGCAGACTGGGCGGAGGTACGGTGTCTAACCCCTACCTAGCTGATTTCTTTCCATGGTGGCAGCGGTAGATAGTTACCATTGATGATTATCCCTATGCGAGGATAGATTTTCAGGGAGATCCTGACATGCCTCTACCACCAAGAGCAGCATACGGTGACATTGGTAGCGAATCCCGACCGTCTTTTAAAAGTTTTTTGAGTTATTAAATTTTTTTGTGTTTTTTGATATATGGAACCAAAAGACATGTTTTTATGTGACGACACATAGTGGCAATCTATCATATGTATGCAGATGTAGGACCATAGCGGCCTGACGGTTTCCCTTTTCATATACGAAGGGGAAGAGGAGATGACATCATGGGTGTGGATGCGAAGCGAATGCTCTAAAGCATCCACACAAACTTTGTGCGGTTGACACATAGAGTACCCATGGCACAAGTTGAGGACTTGCCTAAGGCCATGCAACATCAGGTGGTGGGTGTACCACGAGCATGGATGTGGTTGTTTCAATGCATAGCTAGAGCCGTGGTGTGCGTCCATCAGCAGAACCCCCCTCCTCCTCCATAGGCTTAGATACCTGGGAGTGATTCATTTTTGTACTACCGTGTATTATATTTTGGTGGCTTGGAAGCCCCATTTTTGTATTATGACACTTATGTATTATGACGTCACTTTTTGGATGTTTTATAATGATTTATTTATTTATTTACATATGTAAAAATTTATGTTTGTGATGTGCTTATGGTCTATGAAACAAATGCCAATTTAACACATAGTTAGCATATGAGTCAGCAATTTGATTATAAATTCTTGAAACATGTATGTATGTTATGTTGTCAAATTGTCGTTCTAACAATCTCACACGTAAGAATCTTTGTAATAATGTTGGATCCCTAACATGATACAAGCCATTAAGCTGTGACACTACTAACTATGAATCAAGACGTACCTCAAGAGAGAGAACACCATGTGAAATGGAATCTCATAAAAGCTCAATAACAGCACTATACTCAACAACATTGTTTGAAGAGGGTCGTAAACATACGCCTCCTGAAGACAATACCTGACCCATAGGAGTATAAATCACCCAAGCAGTAGAGGCTAAGTGTTGAGTGTGACGGCTAGCACCATTAGTGAATCCTATATAGGTGGAAGACTCCATTGACATCTGCCATAAGAAACGAAAGCTAATCAGCAAACCCGATCACCATAAGAAAAAAGCTAACTATGCAAAAAACTGTATAATAATATACAATGATAAGCCCTCGCTGAGGATCATGCATAGTACTTTTTAAGATAGAGCCCATTTCTAGGCTCCGCCAGGGCTGTCCCCTCGTAATCTACTAGCTCATAGGCACCCTTCTCTAACACACGTTTGACAACGTAAGGACCATGCCACATGGGATTAAACTTTACTACCCCCAAGGGTTCTTTAGCTTGATCCCACAAAATGACCAAATCTGTAATATCCCAAATCCTGATATTTTCTATTTCTAAACAATTATGCTGATACAACTAGGCATGCAAACTACCATGTAAAAATCCCTATTTTATAGGAAAAATTAGGGTTAGGGTTTGCGAGATAGAATGAACACTTACCACTGATAAGCCGGTCGAACTGCTACAGAGAAAGTATGCTAGTACTGAGAATTGGATCGGAGATGAGCTGATCTCCTCCGCTTTAGGTGATCCCCCAGCAGCAAGACGCCTAATCAGAAAAGGGTGACGCCCTCAAGGAAGGAGGTGTCCGATGGGACTGAGAATTTGCAGGGCTGATAGCTGTTCAGTTTCGGAGAGAATGCCTGGTGCATGCGGAGGTTCTGATACCTCTAGGAAGGGTAGCGAATTGCTTCAGAGAGGCAGCTACTCACCCCCTGGAACCCCGAAACTGCTAATAACTACTTCGGATGAGCACTGATGGATCTGATAATCACCAGGTACCGGAGTATGAAGCTGATGATGAGAATGGTGCCTAAGTTTCGAAAGGAAACTGAGATCTAAAGGCCCAACAACTAATTAGGGATTTCTGGCTGAAAACCCCCCCTTATAGCTGCACATGTGTCCCTACAACGATCTATACCATGTACTAGATAACTGATGAATGAATGAAGAACAAGTGGTGAACCTGTATGACTTACCTGGAATAAGACTAGGACAAATGTTTCACTGCCGAAATCTTGTTAGCTGAAGACTTTGTCACCAACCCCAACTGCTGTGCTGCTATCCAAGAGCTCCCAAAATAATCATAATCAAAAGTGAAGTCTCCTTTCGCTTTATCCTCTATTTATAAAGTTCAACTACGCAAAACCTAATCTTTGACCTAATTAGGTCACTTTATCTTCTAATTTGCCGTTGACTTGCATGCATGCAGATGGAGACTTAAAAAGTGCATGCATCATTAAATAATGCTTGGATGGCATGCCCGAAGGTGGCCTTTGGCCCTGGTGGCCCTTCTTGACCAAATGATGATGCCTTAGATCTTCTATGGATGGCATCAGTCCTTAGCTGATTCCCTAGCTGTCAGTAACCGTTCGAACCCACAGGAATCACATAGGTTAGCGGTTTTAGGCTTCAAGGCCTATTTGGAAGAGGACATTATAGTCCTCCCTGCTCGAGATTGCTTGTCCTCAAGCAACTTCAAATTGGGATGATGCAATACGTGTTCACCTTCCCAGGTGGAATCTTCTGGCGGTAGTTCCTTCCATTGAACTAAGTATTCCCTGATTACCTTGTTCCTGAGATTCCTCTCTCTAGTATGTATGATCCGCTCGGGAATCAGTATCAGCAGTCCTTCATCATCCAAAGGAGGCAATTTGGTGGATGGAGCAATGTGTTGCCCAAGGGTCTTCTTCAGGATAGATACATGGAACACATTGTGAATTTTGCTTTCCCGAGGAAGTTCTATTTCATATGCCACCTCTCCCAATTTATGGATTATTTTGTAGGGTCCATAGAAGCGGGGTTTTAAATTCTCTGCTCCTTTATTTTTAAGTGAGGAATGTTTGTAAGGATGGAGCCTTTAAGTACACTAAATCCCCTACCTCGAAGCTCCGCTCAATCCTGTGTTTGTCGGCATACACCTTCTATTGATTCTGGTCTGTCTGTAAACTTTCCTTCAATATTTTTAGGATGTCCTGACTGTCCTGTATCCAATCCTTAGCCTTAGGATCCCTGCTGTCTCCAAATGCCAAATATTCATAGTCCAAGGCCTCGTAACCATATAGTGCCTTAAAAGGAGTCATCCTAATAGACATGTGATAAGTAGTGTTGTAGCAATACTCCCCTAAGTGTAGCCATTTGATCCAGGTGCGCTGCTGCCCTGCTACATAGTTCCTTAGGTATCCCTCGATCCACTTGTTGACTATTTCTATTTTCCCGTCACTCTGGGGATGATAACTTGTACTAGTAGCCAGTTCGGTCCCCACCAATCTGAATAGTTCCTGCCAGAAGGCACCCGTGAATCTGCTATCCCGATCACTAACAATGGTCTTAGGTAACCCGTGTAACCTGAAGACCTCCCTAAAGAATAACTCAGCTACTTGAGCTGCCAAGTAGTTTGATGATATCGAGAAGAAATGTACAAACTTGGTCAGTCTGTCAACTACTACGTATAAACAATCTCGCCCTTGGACCTTGGGCAAGCCTGTAATAAAGTCCATGGAGATGCTTTCCCACTTCTGTTTTGGAATTGGTAGTGGCTGGAGTAACCCCGCTGGATGGGTATTCTCAATATTGTTCTGCTGATAGATGCTACATTCCTAGACATGTTGCATAATCTCCCCCTTGAGGCCCTTCCATGAGAACCTCTCTTTGATTTGCCTGTAGGTCTTTAAGAAACCTTGGTGCCCTAATAAAGGAGAATCGTGGGTTGCCTGAATGATATTTTTCCTCAATGTGGATTCTGGAACAAGGTATATTCTATTTTTGTAGTAGATGATGTCATCCATGATTCTGTACCTATCATCCTGAATTTTCCCGTCCAGTAATTCGCAAGCGAATTTATTTTTGGAGTATTCCACTAAGAGAAGTGCCCTCCAATCCGTGGATATACTACTGAGAGATAATGGGGCTGGACGCCTGGATAATGCATCAGCTACTACATTAGTCTTACCTTTCACATACTCGATCTTGAAATCGTAGGCTTGTACCTTGTTGACCCATTTCTGCTGTCACTCATTCAGTTCCTTCTGCTCGAGGAAATACTTGAGGCTGTTATGATCGGTTTTGATTTTGAGCTTACTACCCACCAGGTACTGTCTGAATTTGGTGAGAGCATGCAAGATGGCTAGCATCTCTTTGTCATATATGGAGTAATGGCGCTCATAGTTCTTCAGTTTACGGCTCTCAAATGCAATAGGGTGATGATTCTTCATCAATACTGCTCCTAACCCTTCCCCTGAGGCATCACATTCTACTACAAAGGGTTGTGAGAAGTTGGGTAATGCTAGAACTGGACAAGAACTCATAATAACCTTCATCTCCTTGAAATTTTTATGTGCTAAGTCTGTCCAAGTGAATGCCCCCTTCTTGGTGAGATCTGTGAGGGGTGCTACAAACTAGGAGATTCCCTTAACGTACCATCGGTAATAAGTGCACAGACCTAGGAACCCTCTCAATTCTGTAACTGTTTTTGGCGCGGGCCAATATCTTATAGCTCAGATTTTCTCCATGTCAACCTGTACTCCTTCTGCATTGATTATATGTCCTAAATACAACATTTCCTTCATGCCAAACTCACACTTGGACATTTTCACGTAAAGAGACTGGTCTTCTAAAATACTCAATGTCTCATCCAGGTGTTTCAAGTGCTCTTCCCATGTTTTGCTGTAAATCAGGATGTCATCAAAGAATATAAGCAAAAACTTACGTAGCTGTGCCCTGAAGGTGTGGTTCATGCATGACTGAAAAGTGGCTGGAGAATTGGTAAGCCCAAAGGGCATGACCAAAAACTCATAGTGACCATAGTGACAGCGAAAAGCTGTTTTGGGGATGTCCTATTCCCTTACCCTGATCTGATGGTATCCCAAGCGAAGATCGATTTTGGAGAAGTATTGAGCTCCCCGAAGCTCATCCATGAGTTCGTCAATTCTGGGAATGGGATACCTGTTCTTAATGGTCTTTTTGTTGAGTGCTCGATAGTCGATGCACATACACAGCGTACCATCCTTATTCTTAACCAGAACTACTGAAGATGCAAAGGGGCTAGAACTGGGCCGTATATAACCAAGCTCCAGTAATTCTTTGATGGTTTTCTTGATCTCATCCTTGTACCTTTTGGGATTCCTGTAAGGATTGGTGATGACTTCTTGTGTTCCCTCCTCTAGCTCGATGATGTGTTTAAAACCTCGGTCTGGTGGTCTGTCTGATGGAAGGTCTTGAAAAACCTTTTCATGTTTCTGTAGCAAGGCTTGAATGTCACTTGGGTGTTGTGTGCTGGTCTCTGGGGGTTTCCTGAATGTGACAAAACATTCCGTAGCCCATTTTATATCATCCTGTCGAATAACTGCCTCCATCCTCTGTGACGAGACCGGTTTTGGGGGATAAGTGTTCATGCCCCTCAAAACTACCAGTTCGCCATCTAGCCCCTGGAACTCCATTTCCATTGCCCTGTAGTCTGTAGTGTATTTCCCTATAGAATAAAGCCACTGAACACCCAATACCACATGAGTATCTGCTACATCCACTACATAGAAAGAGTCTGTCATCTGATAGTTACCTAAGGCAACATTCAATTTTGGGATCTAGTAGTTGCACTCCATGCTGGAGTTCCCGACTACTGCTACAGTGAATCCCTCGAACTTCTCTGTCTGAATACCTCTCTTGGATACCCAAGCGGAGTCAATGAAATTGTGGGTGGCTCCCCCATCAATCAATACTCCTACTCTATGACCCTGCACTACTCCCCTGACCCTGAGAGTATGGAATCTTGGTACTCCAGATAATGTAGCAATGACTCCCTCTGGTGTATCACCTTGGTGTGATTCCTGTTCTGTGGCCTCCTACTCATAGTCGTCCTCATCACTGTTTGAATACACCTCAATGTAGTGAGCCTTTGCTTTCCCTGCACACCTGTGTCCTGGTACCCATGGTTCCTGGTGGGTGAAGCATAGCTTCTTCTTTCTCAAGTCTTTCCTGGTGTCCTTGTCTAACCAGGTCTTCTTGGGCACATCCTGCTGGAAAGGTTTCCTGTCCTTGTATCTAACAGGAAAATTGGTTTTCAGAGGGAATTTGTTTTTGGGAACGGAATCCTGAAGATCCCTTTCCCTGCTAATAGCATCCTGCAAAGTGATGGTTTTGTAGGCTTTCACCCATCCCCGTAGTGGCTCTATGAGGGCCTCAGTGAATAACATAGTCAATCTGCTCTCTGACACATCTGTTACCATAATAGCTAGCCTCTAAAATTCTGAAATGAAAGCTTCTGCACTACCAGTCTGCTTGAGTTGAGCCAACTCCCTGAAATGGATCTCTGGATCTTTCCTGCCAAACCTCTCTATGAGTTTCTGAGTGAACTCACCGTAAGAATGTATGGTGTTGTGACCCAATGTCACCAATCCATGGTACCACCACTCATGAGCTTCTCCATCCAAGTGAAGTGTAGCCAACTTAATTGCATCTGCCTCTGTCATGGGGTTGAGTTGGAAATAGGTATCCAACTTTTGAACCCATGTTCTCGCTGATCCTCCGCAAGTCCCATCAAAGTTTGGGATGGTTAACCTGCCCAAAATATTCTGCAGCTCATAGTTGTGATTGAAACCCTTGTTGAAATTCCTAGGCCTGTTCCTACTCTTCATGTTGCAAAAATCTGAGAAAGACATGGCAGCATGAAATTCATCCCCTAAGTCTCTGTACTCCTGTAGATAAGCCCCAAAAGGCTCGCTAGGTTCTACCTGCATGACCGGGCCCCCTACTGTATCTGCCAAGAAGTGAGGCATGGTAGGCCTAATAGAAGGTCTGCTGTATATGTGCGGAGTGTTCTGGATGTTAGTGTATGCCATCTTTCCATTGCTGCTTGTAGATCCCCGATCTACCAGTGAGGGAGGTGTACTGTGGATACCTGTTTCCGGTTTCACTGATAGTCTGTTGATGGCATTGAGGACTTAGTTTTGTCCTTTGGCTAAGTCTTGCAATGCAAAGACCAAGCTATGAAACTCCATCCGATCCTCCTCTTATACCATTCCTTTTCCCCTATCCGAATGTATACCTATTTGTTCCATGTTTGAATTGGTATCTTCTAGTTGGATATCTTCAAATTATTCTGTGTATCTACTCTTCCTCCTCCTATAGGTTACAAAAGGATCTCCTTCTGTATTCATCTACTTTTCATCTCTTAAGCCCACAGCTGGCCAAGAAAATAGCTCTGATACCACTGTAATATCCCAAATCTCGATATTTTCTATTTCTAAACAATTATGCTGATACAACTGGGAATGCAAACTGCCATGCAAAATCCCTATTTTATAGGAAAAATTAGGGTTAGGGTTTGCGAGATAGAATGAACACTTACCACTGATAAGATGGCTAAACTGCTCCGGAGAAAGTATGCCAGTACTGAGAACTGGATCAGAGATGAGCTGATCTCCTCAGCTTCAGGTGATCCCCCAGCAGTAAGACGCCCAATCAGAAAAGGGTGACGCCCTCAAGGAAGGAGGTGTCTGATGGGACTGAGAATTTGCAGGGCTAATAGCTGTTTAGTGCCGGAGAGAATTCCTGGTGCATGCGGACGTTCTGAGAACTCTAGGAAGGGTAGCGAATTGCTTCAGAGAGGCAGCTACTCACCCCCTGGAACCCCGAAACTGCTAATAACTGCTTCGGATGAGCACTGATGGATCTGATAATCACCGGGTATCGAAGTATGAAGCTGATGATGAGAATGGTGACTGAGTTTCGGAAAGAAACTGAGATCTGAAGGCCCAACAGATGATTAGGGATTTCTAGCTGAAAACCCCCCCTTACGGCTGCACACGTGTCCCTGCAACGATCTATACCATGTACTAGATAATTGATGAATGAATGAAGAACAAGTGGTGAACCTGTATGGCTTACCCGGAATAAGACTAGGACAGATGTTGCACTGCCGAAATCTTGTTAGTTGAAGACTCCGTCTCCAACCCCAACTGTTGTGCTGCTATCCAAGAGCTCCCAAAATAATCATAATCAAAAGTGAAGTCTCCTTTCACTTTATCCTCTATTTATAAAGTTCAACTACGCAAAACCTAATCTTTGACCTAATTAGGTCACTTTATCTTCTAATTTGCCATTAACTTGCATGCATGCGGATGGAGACTTAAAAAGTGCATGCATCATTAAATAATGCTTGGATGGCATTCCCGAAGGTGGCCTTTGGCCCTGGTTTCCCTTCTTGACCAAATGATGATGCCCTATATCTTCTATGGATTGCATCAGTGTTTAGCTGATTCCCTAGCTGTCAGTAACCGCTCGAACCCACAGGAATCACATAGGTTAGCGGTTTTGGGCTTCAAGGCCTATTTGGAAGAGGACATTACAAAATCTCCTTCACTAAACCTCCTCGGATAGATAGATTTATCATATTGGACCTTAACGCAACACTTATTTACCTCAAGAGCCACTAAAGCATCTCGTCGCTGCTCATCAAGCTGCTCTATGTGGACCAAACACTCCTCCAATGCGGAAGTGTCTGGTAGGAGCTCTGCAGCTAGCTTCAAAGAAGGGATTTTGCATTCAATTGGCAATACAGACTCCACTCCATGTACAAGCGGATATGGAGAAAAATAGGTGGCAATCTTAACCATGGTCCTATAAGCCCACAAAGCATGATATAACATAATATGCCAATTGGTATTGCTTTATGCTATGGTTCATTGGAGAATGGACTTAAGTGGTTTGTTCACTACTTCAACCTGTCCATTCGCTTGAGGGTAATAAGAAGAGGAATGCTCCTACTTATACCCTAACTTCAAGGCCAACTCTTCCATCATTTGATTCCGAAAGTGCCTACCATGGTCAATGATGAGCTCCTTCGAAATGCCAAACCAAGTAATGATCTGGTTGAATATGAAATGTGTGGCTATCTCACCATCATATTTAACCGTGGGCATAGCCTCAGCCCATTTCATGAAATAGTCAACAACCACTATAATATAATGATGCTCCCCACCTAAAGCTGGGTTGCAATCCATGAATTCAAGCCCCCACTTAGTGAAGGGAACAACGGTGATAATTGGATGTAACGAGGTAGGATGTAAGCACATATTACGTGCAAACACCTAGCAAGGGTGGCACTTCATGACCACATTGACACAATCTTTAAAGATCGACGGCCAAAAATAACCCTCTCTTAATATTTTTTCGGTTGTAGAAATCCCGTATAAATGACCACCACACGCCCCTCCGTGGCAATCATTCGGCACAAGCTCAGCCTCCTCATGAGTTAAACAATGACATAGAATGCAATCTACCCCACAACGGTACAATGTGTTATCCACTATAAGGTAGTTCTTGGATACGTGATATAACTGTCATCATTTAACCCATGAAAGGTGAGTAGGGACCTTCAATGTTTGTAAATATATGATGATATCCCCATACCATGGATCCAAAGTTGAGATCAGGAAAATGTGCTCATTGATAAACATATATTCACAAACTTCCTCCTCCTCCTTGCTTGGGAAATCAAAAATAAGCTCCACAAAAATCAATGATTTTTTCGATTTTGCCGAAATAAACTCGAGATCGAATTCTTACAAGATGAAAATCCACTTATTATACTTTCCCCCGATCATCCTTATAGTGGGGAGAAACTGAAATGGATTGACATGGGCTACCAACAAGGTCTGGCGAAGCAGAATGTAGTGTCTCAATCTTTGAACTGCATAAACGGTAGCTAAGGAAAGTTTCTCCACATGGGAATAATGGATCTCCGCATCTACAAGGTTTTGGATAAAATAATATATGACATGCTCATGGAGCTCCTCATCCTCTTGAACTAAAACCATACCAATCGTCTCCATGGAAGCGGCCACATAAAACAAAAAGTCATGGCTATAGTCGGGTGGACTAATCACGGGGGTCGATGCTAAGGCTCGTTTAAGTGCATCAAAGGACACTTGTCTACCAAATGGTCATCTAAATCTATGATCAAATTTTAATTTTGGAGAAATTGGTCTAAAGTGAAACTCCATCATGCGGTTTCACTAAGGTTGGGCTTCAAGGGGGTGAAATATCTTGGAATGTCGTGAAAGTTGGTGTGCACTCTATCAATTGGGAATTCAAATTTATTTTCAAATCTCAATTCCAAGAAATCACTCAAAATTGAAACTCCATTGTATGGTTTCGATAGGGTTGGGTTGAAAGGGGTCAAAAAAGATCCAAGTGTTGTGAAAGTTGGTGTGCAAGCTTGTTATCCAATGTGCATCCAAATCTATGATCAGATTTCAATTCTGAGAAGTTGGTCAAATGTGAAACTTTGTCATGCAGGTTTGCTAGGGTTTAGCTTAAAGGAGGTGAAAATGGCTCTAAACATCTTCAAACTTAACGTGCACTCTTATATACCAAATGGGCATCTAAATCTATGATCAAATTTTTAATTAAGGGAAATTGGTCAAAAGAGAAACTTCGTCGTGTGGTCCAACCAAGGTTTGGCTTAAATGGGGTGAAAATAGCTCAGGACATCGCGAAAGTTGGCATCCACGCTTGTCTTTGAATTGTGCATCCAAATAAATGGTCAAATTTCAATTCCAAGAAATTGGTTAAAAGTGAAACTCCACTGTGTGATTTCACTAAGGTTGGGTTTAAAGAGAGTCAAAATAACTCAAAACGTTGCAAAAGTGGGTGTGCACGCTTGTCTATCAAACGGGCATCCAAATCTATGATCAAATTTCAATTTCGAGAAGTTAGTCAAAAGAGAAACTTTGTCATGCGATTTCACTATGGTTTGGCTTAAAGGAGGTATAAATACCACTAAAGAATGGTGAAAGTTAGCGTGCATGCTTGTCTACCAAATGGTCATATAAATCTATGATCAAATTTTAATTCTGACAAATTGGTCAAAAGTGAAACTTCATCATGCGGTTTCACTATGTTTGGGCTTAAATGGGGTGAAAATAGCTCAAAACATCACAAAAAGTTGGCCTGCATGCTTGTATATCAAATGGGCATCCAAATCTTTGATCAAATTTCAATTCTATGAAATTGGTCAAAAGTGAAACTCCGTCGTGCGGTTTCTCTAGGGTTGGGTTTAAAAGGGGTCAAAATAGCTCGAGCGTTGCGAAAGTTGGCATGCACGCTTCTCGATATATGTTCAATTAATTCTATGATCAAATTTTAATTCCGAGAAATCGTTCAAAAGTGAAACTTCGTTGTGCTATTTTCCTATGGTATGGCTTGAATGGGGTGAAATTAGCTCAAAACGTCACGAAATTTGTCCTGCACATTTGCCTATGAAATGGACATCCAAATCAATGATCAAATTTAATTCTGAGAAATTGATCAGAAGTGAAACTCCGTCATGCGGTTTCACAAGTGTTGGACTCAAAGGGGGTATAAATAGCTAGGAACGTTGCGAAAGATGGCATGCATATAAATATATAATCAAATTTTAATTCCAAGAAACTGGTCAAAAGTTATGGCAGCATCTATAAGGTTTTGGCTCGAATAATATATGACATGCTCATGGAGCTCCCCATCCTCCAGAACCAAAACCATACCAATCATCTCCATGGACACGGGCACATAAAGCAAAAAGTCATGGCTAAAGTCAGGTGGACTAATCATGGGGGTTGATTGTGAGGCTCTCTTAAGCGCATCAAAGGACTCCTGTGCTCGCTCATCCCAGCAAAAGGTAGTGTCCTTCAAAAGACGCATAAAGCCTTTAGTCAAATTGGCAAAGTTAACCACGAATCTCTATAAGAAATTCGCCATGTCTTGCAAACATTGAAGATGTCTAATGTTTCTTAGGGGAGACAATTGAAGTATTGCCTCAACCTTTAATTGATCGACTCTTATACCCTCCTTTGAGACAATGAACCCTAACAAGCGACCAGACTTCATGCAAAAGATGCACTTATGAGGATTTAGCCTAACCAAGTAATGGTAGCATCTTTCAAAAACTAATCTCAAATGGTAGGAATGACGCATCCTCTGATGAGAATGAGCAGCAAGGTCATCCAAAAAGACTTCAATAATCAATTTGAGATCATGGAAGATCAAGGTCATAGCCCGCTGAAATGTGGCTCTAGAATTTTTAAGGCTGAAAGGAATCTTTCGATATGCAAAGGTACCCCAAGGACAGATAAATGCAGTTTTATGTTGGTCCTCAGGTTTAATATGGATCTAATTGTATCCAGAAAAGATGTCCATAAAGGGAAATACCTCGTTTCTTACACACTCATCCAAAATTTGATCAATAAATGGTGCGAGAAAATTATCCTTAGGACAGGCACGATTCAAGTCACAGAAATTAGTGCATATATGGATTGCTCCCTACTTCTTATCAATCAGAATGGGGTTTGAAACCCACTCCGTCAAGGGAATGAGATAGATAAAATCGACATTTAACAGCTTTTCTATCTCAGCCTTAATTGCGGGTGCTTTTCTAGGATTCACAACACATAATCATTATCGAATAAGATTCGCATTTGGATAGGTCTTGATTTCATGTTCAACAATATGAGGGTCGATACCTAGAATTTCCCCATATGACCAAGTAAATATATCACAAAACTCTTTGAAAAGCTCGGTATACTTTTGAATCTCAACATGGGAACATTCTGCCCCAATATAGACATTCTCAATCTTGCCAGGATTGCGAGAGATATTGAGATGAATGGTAGGAGATATATTCTCCATGTTTCCATCAGTCATTGGACCAGGAGGGCTCAATGGAACCATGGGACTACCAATTGTCTCATTAAGAATCTCCCTAAATTTCTCACACTCCAAATGGTCAAGCTCAGGAAGAAAATAAGATCTATGATGTAACTCTTCTCAAGGTGGCTCAACCCCAGACATGGCCTCAATAATAGCTTCATCTGATGGAAAAACACTATCAAGGCAATCGTGTGTGTGAGAAGACTCAACTACCTATGCAGGAAGCACATACGGGTCCTCCTCCTTCGTCTGCAAAGAGGAAGGACTGGGCTCTGCAACACATTGAATTCAATGAAGATGAAGCCCCACTGAAACTAGACCCGATCATAAGAATGGGTGTAGGACAACTAAAGTTTCCCATAAGGGATGGATACATGCCAACACCCACACTCCTAGTTGCCAGCTGAGAATGATCGATAATTGGGATAAAGGTTCCCAATGATGCAATAACACTCAAATTTTTGAATGATGTCTGATCAATCGTAACAATATTCCCATTAAATGGAAAACATACAACTCGAAATAGAGAAGAAGCTACGGCTTGCATACTATACATCCAATTCCTACCTAGTAATAGATTGTAATCAAGGGGCACATCAACCACCTCGACATCGATCGCGACGATCTTCCCTCCCAAACAGACCTTAAGAGAAGAAAGAATCCCATGCGGCTGAAATGATCTACCATCAAAGGTAGTCAACATGGTAGCGGATTTAGACAACTCAGGGGAACCCAAACCCTTCCAACACAACAAAGACATCACGGAAGCAGCAGCGCCTTCGTTAATCACAGTGCACTTGACGATCATGTTAAGACATTCTACATGAATCAAGAGAGGCAAGCGAGGTTGTAGTCCCGTAGTTTCAAATTTAATGACGAAGGAAGAGTTATCATCGTTAACACCAAGATTAGAAAGCAAAGCCTTCCTTTGCGAAGGACAACTCTAAAGTACTTCAAGTGCAAACATTGCACAAGGAGTGTGGCCCAAATCCTCAACAACTGAATAGTTCTAGGTGGCTCGGGCATTATGATTTTGCTCCGAACGCTTTAGGACTCCCTTAGGAATGCGAGGTGCAACTTCAGGTTTATCCATAGGGTTTTCAATACGCAAAGGAATCCCAGGTGGAGTAGGTTCCTTTCCAAGGTCTGGTTGTGATGAACCATAGTCCTTCGCATGAGTCACAACCTTAGTAGCATGCACCATGTTGATGCAACCATGACCACTACTTGCTTCCAGTGGATCTTGATCTCGGGTCCTCGAGTTCATGTTTTGATTATGGAGTAAAGGTTTGGTCAGCACAGCTGGGCCCTGTGCTATGAACCTCGAGGCATCTTCCATACGAGGGCACCAGTGAGTGAGGTGGTCATCCTTACATAATTTACAAGGAAACTTAACCTTATGTTTATATTACTTGTCCACTCGAGCATTGCGGGCATTCTTGTCATTAAAATTGGCATTTTCATTCCTTTTCCCACCCTTACGATTGTTTTTACCCTTTTTCTTATTCCTTCCGGATTGCTGGTTACCCTTCTGGTTTGACGATTGCACCAAAAGCACACTCACCATTTGGGTGGGTTGAGACGAAGTCATGGCTTGTCCAGAGGCAGATTGGTTGATAGACAATTGACTCACCTATTGCACAACTGAATCTGTAGGTTTGGTACTTATACAACCAACAATGCCATTGGCATATAGTCCAGGTTTGACCTTAGGGTTGAAACTAGAATGCAGAGCATTAGGAATGATCTCATATAACAATATGGATTGAGCATAAATCAAATCCAATTCCTATGCCCTAAAAATGGCTTGTTCCTCCTTCTGAAATCTGGATCTAGAAACATCCTTCGTTATTTAAGGTAGTGACGATTTAAGGAAACACTCAAGGAGAAACTCCAGCAGTATGAAGGATTTAATCAATCTCTTCCATCTACGCCACTCTTGGATATGGTCCAAGATATGTGAGGCTTTGTCTTGCTGAAATGTCGACAAGAGTTCTATACTAATGTCATAATGCACTGGTAGTTGGAAGTGATTGAGAAAATTCATATCTAGGTCATCAAACAAAACGAATGCCCCCCTAGGTATTTCTATGTACCATTTTGTTGCAGGCCCGGTGAGGGTGCATTGAAATAGACTTAAATGGATCGAATCATCATGTAAGGAGTTAGAAGAGCACCAAAGGTGAAATGTAGTAACATGCTCACTAGGATCTTCTCCTGGTTTGCCCTCGAATTTGGGAATGTCCGAGGGAAGCTTGTTAGGGACAGCTGGCCAAACTGAGTCATGAGATACCAGATCGTTCATTAGTCTCGACAAGTCAGGTAAATTTAACATTGTGGGGAAAGGGAGCCTAGGTTGAGCATGTCAATGCAATGCTTCCTAATAATTTTTGTTCACATAAGGTTGAGTACCATAAAAACCATGGCCATGGCCATAATACCCTCCTCCCGTTTTACCCATGTAGGGTGGTATGGAAGCACCATAATGTGGTGTACCTTGAATATGTGGAGCTGCATAGCCATAATTCAGGGAGTAAGCGGGTTGCTGATACCCGTACCCATAAGGTGAATAACTCTGTCCATACTGCGGTCCATAATATTGTCCATGAGAAGCTCCACAAGATGTCCCATGAGATGTCCCATAAGAAACTCCATAAGTAGGAATATTGGGAACTCCATGTGATAGACCATAAAACATTCCAGAAGTAGGAATATGACCTCCTGAGACAATAGGAGGTACTTGACTCTGAGACATGAGTACATGAGTAGCTGCAGTATGAACATGACTAGTAGCAACATTCTGGCTCGAAGGACCACGTGAATGGGGGGGAAGAATAGCATTCAAAGAACTAGGAATAGAGGACGAAGGGACATGTGAAGTGACGTAAGTGGTATTCCCTATAGTCACTCATCTTGGTTCTAGTATCTGAATAGGACTACTAACACTAGGTCTAGGATGAACATGTGATGTAGCTTCCACCACCGGGATGGAAGGTGCAATGTGACTCATGTTCCCAAATCTCTCCACATGGAAAGGAATAGGAGTGCCCCTAGGCGTAGTGTTAGGTTCAAATTATGACTTGGCATGTTGTGCCGGATCATGTGTAGGGATACCAGACATGCCATAACTAACATAACTAGTGCTTGCAGGTTCATGATGAGTCTCATTGCCCGAAACCCGATACCAGTGACCTGTGAATGAGGGATCATACCCATAGTGTGTAGGTATATGAGGTGAAGGATCATATACAGGAATAGGATATTCTTCCCCGACCTCATGAGGTGAAGAAGACAACTCAGGAATTTCATTTTCTGGATCTCCCATCATGTGTGAATCAATGTGAGAAGTAGTCCACCTAGACTGTCTGTTTCTCTCTCCCAAAGGAGGAGGAGATGTAGAAGGCAGAATTCCTTCTAAACAACAAGAACATCGAAGCACTGCACTTGAATCCACAATGATTCAAAAAATGAAAAAGACTCTTCTAATTATGCAAACCCTAAATAAGCTAGCGTGCACAGAGCATACACCTATATAATATAAAGCCAATCACAAGCAAACAAGGGTAGGATATGTGAGCTCCCAAATGAAGCAGGTATGTCTTATGTAGGAGAGGCTTGAGACTCCCATACACAATAAGCGGAGGTTTGTAACCAATTATTGTGGCCCTCAGCTTCAACACATATAGCGACTGTGCTATCCGACCCCAACCTGGCTGGGACACCCACATAATAACCCTTGCGAAGTACCCCCTTGATAACCTAGGTAAGAAAACTATAACCTAGGTAAGAAAACTAAGGTCACCTCAATATAATCAATGCTCAGGTGGACAGTCGCAGGCGGGATTGACCGTATGGGCAGAGTAGTAAAGCCCAAAACTCTCAAAAGAGCCCCCAGATATGAATACAATCCTGAAAATATCTTCGGTGCTACTCAGTTATGACCAGGGGTCATCCCAATCATTAACCGCTCACACTACCTCGTGCTTAAATCCCTTGTAAGAGGAGGATCTTGAGAAACACTAATTATACCAAGGAATTTCACACTCTCACCTGGACAGACACATACATGTTTTGTTTAGTGGTCTTAGAGAATTTACTCACAATGAACTATTCCAAGACCCTAAAACCTAATATTGTTGGTGTACCCTATAAAAGAAAATAGTGTAATCCATTTTAATTAAGTGTTGATTTTATTTAGGTTATTACTCAAAAAGGTAGATGATCGTGCAACCAATTGTGTTATGACACAACATGAAGTAAATGCACACCTAACAATAAATGGAAATGCATTGTGTTGAATGAAAAACAGGGCATGCCACTACGTGAAATGTAGAATTTTTTTCAAATGACAAATGCAATCATTCCTATATGAAATCCTGACTAATACTTCTCTAAGCAAACCTAGTGTAAGTACCATGCAAAATGCAAGTACAATGATGCATAATGATGCAAAGAAGCAAATATTTTTGTATTTTTTGAATAAAAATGAGATAATAAAGGAAAAGAATGACTCTATCAGCCCCAAACTCTGCTAGCCCTATCAAACAACACCCACGCAAAGCACTAAGGTAAAATAGACCTAATGCACTAATCCCAAAACAAAAAATAAAAAATGCAATGACAAGAACATTCTAAAAAAAAAAATTACCTTAAAAAGTGTCTCTGGTAAAAAACAGAGGTGTATACAGACTCTAGAAGCATCTAAGGAGACTCAACAATCATCAAAACTCACCAAGCAACAGTCAATCTTCCTCTAAAAGGAAAAACTCAGGGCATATGCAAATGTGTACAGAAAACCCGCATATATACACGGATATCGCAGTCAAAACCACATGTACATGTGATTCTGAGGAAAAAACTCACGTATAGGAAGAAAAAGAGATAAAAATGAAGGCAAAAAGATAAGCTGAGAAAAAATTTACTCCTATCAGACACTACCAGGAAAACATGCCGCTAGACCCGACTCAGAAACAGAGAAACCAGAGAAATTCAAGAACATTGAATGTCGACAAAAACCCCCAAAGGAAAATTACTAGGAACTCCCCAGCGGAGTCACCAATTCTGTTACGAAGATAAATTCCTATGGCTTGGGGTACCACAACAGACAGATTAACTCCAGAAATCAATCCTTTCCTATATGCAATAGAAACCAAATATCTAACACTAAAGGATCTCAATTTGTACCTTATTTCGGACGGTTGATGTAGATTCTCACTGAGCTTTTCCACTCCCACTTGTATCGGCAATTTCCTTCCTTAACCTTCAGCAAACAAGACAAGCATGCTATATATAATTGTGTTAGACCTACTCTAGCATATATAATCAATAACATATAAGCATTTAAAAGCATCCATGGATCAAATACTCATTTAAATACACATTATTGGACAGAAAAAGATATTTCTATTGATATAAAACAGAGATTACAATAGTGACAACCTCTATTGGCACATCTACGAATTAGAGAAATTGAGTCCCCCACTTGGGCCTCCACCACTTCAATCCTCCATCTCTTGATAGCAAGCTCACAAGCAAAACACACACTTGGGAAGAACACAAAGTGCTCCAAGGGACACAGGGATGCAGACTCAAGTATAAGCTCTGGCAACAATGGAATATAGTTTTCTTGCTCTTCAATTTCTCCCCTTTTAATGTATCCAAAGGGTTTCTTATATAGCTCTTCAATGGGGTAATGGAAGGTTGAATCTGAGTGATCTCAAGACATATGGAAGGCCAAGAGACAAGTGATTCGGATCAACATCAAGGAAAACTCCAAAATAAATTTGTCCTTTTGCACACATCCAGATGTACATGGGTTTAAGGGTCAAATCCACGTATATATGGGAGAAAGGGAGTAAAAGTCACGTATGGCAATTATTGCATGTTTTTAGGGATGATATTGGAAACATCAAAGGTACAAAAGTGGTCCATGGGGTCTAAAGAGTCTGCAAAGGGACAGGGAAGGCCATAAAGGTGTGATTCACCATGTGTGGTAAAATCAGCTGTAACAATTGAATTTTAATTCTGATAAATTGGTCAAAAGTGAAACTCAATAGTGCAGTTTCACTAAGGTTGGGATTAAAGGGGGTGAAAATAGCTCATAACGTCGTGAAAGTTGGTGTCCAGGCTTGTCTATCAAATGGAACTCCAAATCTATTATCCAATTTCAATTACCAGAAATTGCTCAAAATTGAATTCTAAGCTATTTTGACCCCCTTTAAGCCCAACCCTAGCGATATCACACAATGGAGTTTCACCCCCTTTGTGTGTTTTTACTATGGTTGGGTTTCAAAAGTGTCTAAATAACTCTAAACATGGTGTAAGTTTGAATGCATGCTTGTCTATCAAATGGTCATCTAAATATATGATCAAATTTTAATTTTGGAGAAATGGGTCTAAAGTGAAACTCCATCGTGCGGTTTCGCTAAGGCTGGGCTTCAAGGGGGTGAAATAGCTTGGAACGTCATGAAAGTTCATGTGCACTCTTGTCTATCAAATGGGCATTCAAATTTATTTTCAAATCTCAATTCCAAGAAATCACTCAAAATTGAAACTTCGTCGTACGATTTCGATATGGTTGGGATTAAAGGGGTCAAAATAGATCCAAATGTTTTGAAAGTTGGTGTACAATCTTGTTATCCAACGCAAATCCAAATCTATGATCAGATTTCAATTATGAGAAGATGAAGTGCATGCTTGTCTGCCAAATTGTCATCAAAATCTATGATCAAATTTTAATTCTGAGAAATTAGTCTAAATGAAACTTTGTCATGCAGTTTCGCTAAGGTTGGGCTTAAAGGGGGTGAAAATAACTTGGAATATCATGAAGGGTTTCATGCACACTTGTCTATCAAATGGGAATCCAAATCTATGTTCAAATTTCAATTTAGAGAAATTGGTCCAAAGTGAAACTATGTTGTGTGTTTTCGCTAGGGTTGGGTTTAAAAGGAGTCTAAATAGCTCCAAACATGGAAGAAGTTGGAGTGCATTCTTTTCTACCAAATAGTCATCTAAATCTATGATCAACTTTTAATTTCGAGAAATTGGTCTAAAGTGAAACTTCGTTATGTGGTTTCGCTAAGGTTTGGATTAAAGGGGATGAAAATAGCTCGGAACATCGTGAAATTTGGCGTGCTTTCTTGTTTATCAAATGGGCATGTGAATCTATGATCAAATTTCAATTTCAAGAAATTGTTCAAAAGTGAAACTCCATCATGCAGTTTCGCTAGAGTTGGGCTTAAACGGGGTCAAAATAGCTCGAAATGTTGCGAAAGTTGGAGTGCACGCTTGTTTATCAAATGATCATCTAAATCTATGATTAAATTGTCATGAAAGTTGGTGTGCATGCTTTTCTATCAATTGGGCATCCAAATCTATGATTAAATTTCAATACTAAGAAATTGCTGAAAAGTGAAACCTTCGTTGTGCGTTTTCACTAGTGTTGGGCTTATTGGTCCAAATAGGTCAAAATATTTCAAAAGTTGGCATGCCCACTTTTCTATTAAACGAGCATGCAAATATATGATCAAACATCAATTCATAGAAATTGGTCAAAAGTGAAACTATGTTGTGCGGTTTCATTAGGGTTAGGCATAAAGGGGGTCAAAATAGCTCAAAATGTTATGAAAATTGGCGTGCACACTCATTTATCGAACGGGCATCCAAATCTATGATCAAATTTAAATTTCAACAAGTTTGTCAAAAGTGAAACTTGTCGCCCGGTTTCACTAGGGTTTGGCTTAAAGGAGGCGGAAATAAATCCGAACATGGTGAAAGTTGGCGTTCACTATTATCTACCAAATGGGCATCTAAATCTATGATTCAATTTTAATTCTAAGAAATTGGTCAAAAGTGAAAATTCATCGTCTGGTTTCACCAAGGTTGGCCTTAAGGGGGTTGAAAATAGCTTGGAACACCACAAAAGATGGCGCGAATGCTTTTCTATGAAATGGGCATCCAAATCAACGATCACATTTCAATTCCAAGAAATTGCTCAAAAGTGAAACTTCGTCATGTGGTTTCCCTAGTGTTGGTTTTAAAGGGTTAAAAGTAGCTTAGAATGTTAAAAACGTTGGCGTGTATGCTTGTCTATCCCATGCGCATCCAAATTTATGATCAAATTTTAATTTAATTGAGAAATTAGTCAAAAGATAAACTCCATTCCGCGGTTTCGCTAAGGTTTGGCTTAAAGGACGTGAAAATAGCTCTAAATATTGTAAAAGTTAGCATGCACTCTTATCTACCGAATGGGCGTCTAAATATATGATCAAATTTTAATTATGAGAAATTGGTCAATTGTGAAACTTCGTCATGTGGTTTCGTAAAGGTTGCGTTTAAAGGAATTGAAATTAAATTGGAACATTGCTAAAGTTGGCCAGCACGTCTATCAAACGGGTATGCAAAGCTATACTCAAATTTCAATTCCAAGAAGATAGTCAATATTGAAACTCCATCGTGGGGTTTCACTAGTGTTTGGCTTAAAGGAGGTGAACATAGCTATGAACATCGTCAAATTTGGTGAGCACTCTTATCTACCAAATGGTCATCAAATTTTAATTCCAAGAAATTGGTAAAAAATGAAACTTCATCATGCGATTTCACTAAGTTTCGGCTTAAAAGGGGTTAAAATAGTTCATGACATCATGAATTTGGTGTGCATGCTTGTCTATCAAATGGGCATCCAAATCTATGATGAAATTTAAATTCCAAGAAACTGTTCACAAGTGAAACTTCATTGCACGATTTCGCTAGCGTTGACCTTAAACGAGGTCAAAATAGCTTGGAACGTTGCGAAAGTTGGTGTGCACGCTTGTCTATCAAACAGGGAACCAAATCTATCATCAAGTTTTAGTTTCGAGAAGCTGTTCAAAACTGAATCTCCGCCATGCGACTTCCCTAGGGCTTGGCTTAAAGGAGGTGAAAATAGCTCTTAACATGGTGACTTCCCTAGGGCGTGCACGCTTGTCTACCAAATGGGAATCTAAATCTATGATTGAATATTAATTCTAAGAAATTGGTCAAAACTGAAACTCGATAGTGCAGTTTCACTAAGGTTGGGCTTAAAGGGGGTGAAAATAGCTCATAATGTCATGAAAGTTGGTGTCCAGGCATGTCTATCAAATGGGACTCCAAATCTATTATCCAATTTCAATTACGAGAAATTGCTCAAAATTGAATTCTAAGCTATTTTGACCCCCATTAAGCGCATCCTTGGTGATACCGCACAATTGAGTTTCACCCTCTTTGTGTGTTTTTTCTATGGCTGGGTTTAAAAAGTGTCTAAATAACTCTGAACATGGTGTAAGTTTGAATGCATGCTTGTCTACCAAATGGTCATCTAAATCTATGATCAAATTTTAATTTTGGAGAAATTGGTCTAAAAGGAAACTCCATCGTGCGGTTTCACTAAGGTTGGGCTTCAAGGGGGTGAAATAGCTTGGAACGTCGTGAAAGTTGATGTGCACCCTTGTCTATCAAATGGGAATTCAAATTTATTTTCAAATCTCAATTCCAAGAAATCACTCAAAATTGAAACTTCGTCGTAGGGTTTCGATAGGGTTGAGATTAAAGGGGTTAAAACATATCCAAATGTTGTTAAAGTTAGTGTGTAAGCTTGTTATCCAACGTGCATCGAAATCTATGATCAGATTTCAATTTTGAGAATTTGGTCAAATGTGAAACTTTGTCATGTGGGTTTGCTAAGGTTTGGCTTAAAGGTGGTGAAAATAGCTCTGAACATCGTGAAACTTAACGTGCACCCTTATATACAAAATGGGTATCTAAATCTATGATCAAATTTTAATTAAGGGAAATTGATCAAAAGAGAAACTTCGTACATGCTTGTCTATCAAACGGGCTTATGATCAAATTTCAATTTCGAGAAGTTAGTCAAAAGAGAAACTTTGTCGTGCGGTTTCACTATGGCTTGGCTTAAAGGAGGTATAAATACCTCTAAAAAATGGTGAAAGTTAACGTCAATGCTTGTCTACCAAATGGTCATCTAAATCTATGATCAAATTTTAATTCCAGCAAATTGGTCAAAAGTGAAACTTCATCATGCGGTTTCGCTATAGTTGGGCTTAAATGGGGTGAAAATAGCTCAAAACATCCCAAAAGTTGGCCTGCATGCTTGTCTATCAAATGGGCATCCAAATCTATTATCAAATTTCATTTCCATGAAATTGGTCAAAAGTGAAACTTCATCATGCGGTTTCTCTAGTGTTGGGTTTAAAAGGGGTCAAAATAGCTCAAGCGTTGCGAAAGTTGGCATGCACGCTTGTCAATTTATGTTCATTTAAATCTATGATCAAATTTTAATTCCGAGAAATTGGTTAAACATGAAACTTCGTCGTGCTATTTTGCTACGGTATGGCTTAAATGGGCTGAAATTAGCTCAAAACGTCACGAAATTTGGCGTGCACGCTTTCCTATGAAATGGACATCCAAATCAATGATCAAATTTAATTCTGAGAAATTGATTAAAAGTGAATCTCTGTCATGCGGTTTCGCGAGTGTTGGACTTAAAGGGGGTCAAAATAGTTAGGAACGTTGCGAAAGGTGGTGTGCATATAAATCTATAATCAAATTTTAATTCCAAGAAATTGGTCAAAAGTGAAACTCCGTGATTCGGTTTCTTAAAGGTTTGGCTTAAAGGGGGTGAAAATAACTTAGAACATCACAAAAGTTGGTGCACACACTTTTCCATCAAATGGACATCCAAATCTATGATCAAATTTCAATTCAGAGAAATAAGTCAAAAGTGAAACCATTTCGTGCATTTTTGCTAGGGTTGGGTTTAAAAGGGGTCTAAATTGCTCCAAACATGGCGGAAGTTATAGTGCATGCTTGTCTGCCAAATTGTCATCAAAATCTATGATCAAATTTTAATTCTAAGAAATTGGTCTAAGTGAAACTTTGTCATGCAATTTTGCTAAGCTTAGGCTTAAATGGGGTGAAAATAACTTGGAACATCGCGAAAGTTGGCATGCACACTTGTTTATCAAATGGGAATCCAAATCTATGTTCAAATTTCAATTCAAAGAAATTGGTCAAAAGTGAAACTCGGTTGTGTGTTTTCGCTAGGGTTGGGTTTAAAAGAAGTCTAAATAGCTCCGAACATGGAAGAATTTGGAGTGCATGCTTGTCTACCAAATAGTCATCTAAATCTATGATAAACTTTTAATTTTGAGAAATTGGTCTAAAGTGAAACTTCGTTATGCGGTTTCGCTAAGGTTGGGATTAAAGGGAATGAAAATAGCTCAGAACATCGCAAAATTTGGCGTTCTTTCTTATTTATCAAATGGGAATGTGAATCTATGATCAAATTTCAATTTCAAGAACTTGTTCAAAAGTGAAACTCCGTCATGCAGTTTCGCTAGAGTTGGGCTTAAACGAGGTCAAAATAGCTCAAAATGTTGTGAAACATGGCGTGCACACTTGTTTATCAAACGATCCTCTAAATCTATGATTAAATTGTCGTGAAAGTTGGTGTGCATGCTTTTTTATCAATTGGGCATCCAATCTATGATTAAATTTCAATACTAAGAAATTGCTCAAAAGTGAAACCTCCGTCGTGCGTTTTCACTAGGATTGGGTTTAATGGTCCAAATAGCTCAAAATATTTCGAAAGTTGGTGTGCACGCCTTTCTATGAAACGAGCATGCAAATATATGATCAAACATCAATTCATAGAAATTGGTCAAAAGTGAAGCTATCTTGTGCGGTTTCGATAAGGTTAGGAATAAAGGGGGTCAAAATAGCTCAGAATGTTGTGAAAGTTGGCATGCACACTCGTCTATCGAACATGCATCCAAATCTATGATCAAATTTAAATTTCAACAAGTTGGTCAAAAGTGAAACTCGTTGCCTAGTTTCGCTAGGGTTTGGCATAAAGGAGGCGAAAATAACTCCGAACATGGCAAATGTTGGCGTTCACTCTTGTCTACCAAATGGGCATCTAAATCTATGATTAAATTTTAATTCTGAGAAATTGGTCAAAAGTGAAATTTCATTGTGCGGTTTCACCAAGGTTGGCCTTAAGGGGGTTGAAAATAGCTTGGAACACCAAAAAAGTTGGTGTGCATGCTTTTCTATGAAATGGGCATCCAAATCAACGATCACATTTGAATTCCAAGAAATTACTCAATAGTGAAACTCCATCGTGTGGTTTCCCTAGCATTGGGTTTAAAGGGTCAAAAGTAGGTCAGGATGTTAAAAAATTTGGCGTGTATGCTTGTTTATCCCATGTGCATCCAAATTTATGATCAAATTTTAATTTCGAGAAATTAGTCAAAACTCCATTCTGCAGATTCGCTAAGGTTTGGCTTAAAGGAGGTGGGAATAGCTCTAAACATCTCAAAAGTTGGCATACACTCTTATCTACCGAATGGGCATCTAAATATATGATCAAATTTTAATTCTGAGAAATTGGTCAAATGTGAAACTTTGTCGTGTGGTTTCGCAAAGGTTGCATTTAAGGGAGTTGAAATTAAATTGGAACATTGCTAAAGTTGGCCGACATGTCTATCAAATGGGTATGCAATGCTATAATCAAATTTCAATTCCAAGAAGATAGTCAATATTGAAACTCTGTCGTGCGATTTCACTAGTGTTTGGCTTAAATGAGGTGAACATAGCTATGAACATCATGAAATTTTGTGAGCAAATTTTGTGAAATGGTCATCAAATTTTAATTCCAAGAAATTGGTAAAAAATGAAACTTCGTCATGCGATTTCACTAAGTTTTGGCTTAAAAGTGGTGGAAATAGTTCGTGACATCACGAATTTGGTGTGCATGCTTGTCTATCAAATGGGCATCCAAATCTATGATCAAATTTCAATTCCAAGAAACTGTTCACAAGTGAAACTTCCTTGCACGGTTTCGCTAGCGTTGACCTTAAACGAGGTCAAAATAGCTGGGAACGTTGTGAAAGTTGGTGTGCACGCTTGTCTATCAAATGGGCAACCAAATCTATCATGAAGTTTTAGTTTCGAGAAGTTGTTCAAAAGTGAATCTTCGCTATGCGAATTCCCTAGGGTTTGGCTTAAAGGAGGTGAAAATAGCTCTTAACATGGGGAAATTTTGTGTGCACACTTGTCTACCAAATGGGAATCTAAATCTATGATTGAATTTTAATTCTGAGAAATTGGTCAAAAGTGAAACTTGATAGTGCAGTTTCACTAAGGCTGGGCTTAAAGGGGGTGAAAATAGCTCATAACGAAGTGAAATTTGGTGTCCAGACTTGTCTTTCAAATGGGACTCCAAATCTATTATCCAATTTCAATTACAAGAAATTGCTCAAAATTGAATTCTAAGCTATTTTGACCCCCATTAAGCCCAACCCTAGCGATACCGCATAATGGAGTTTCACCCCCTTTGTGTGTTTTTGCTATGGCTGGGTTTAAAAAGTGTCTAAATAACTCTGAACATGGTGTAAGTTTGAATGCATGCTTGTTTACCAAATGGTCATCTAAATCTATGATCAAATTTTAATTTTGGAGAAATTGGTCTAAAGTGAAACTCCATGGTGCGGTTTTGCTAAGGTTGGGCTTCAATGGGGTGAAATAGCTTGGAACGTCGTGAAAGTCGATGTGCACTCTTGTCTATCAAATGGGGATTCAAATTTATTTTTAAATCTCAATTCCAAATCTATAATCAAATTTCAATTCAGAGAAATAAGTCAAAAGTGAAACCATTTCGTGCATTTTTGCTAGGGTTGGGTTTAAAAGGAGTCTAAATTGCTCCAAACATGGCGGAAGTTGTAGTGCATGCTTGTCCACCAAATTGTCATCAAAATCTATGATCAAATTTTAATTTCAAGAAATTGGTCTAAGTGAAACTTTGCCATGCAATTTTGTTAAGGTTGGGCTTAAAGGGGGTGAAAATAACTTGGAACATCATGAAAGTTGGCGTGCACACTTGTCTATCAAATGGGCATCCAAATCTATGTTCAAATTTCAATTCAAAGAAATTGGTCAAAAGTGAAACTTTGTTGTGTGTTTTCAGTAAGGTTGGGTTTAAAAGAATTCTAAATAGCTCCGAACATGGAAGAAGTTGGAGTGCATGCTTGTCTACCAAATAATCATCTAAATCTATGATCAACTTTTAATTTTGAGAAATTGGTCTAAAGTGAAACTTCGTTATGCGGCTTCACTAAGGTTGGGCTTAAAGGGGATGAAAATAGATCGGAACATCATGAAAATTGGCGTGCTTTCTTGTTTATCAAATGGGCATGTGAATCTATGATTAAATTTCAATTTCAAGAAATTGTTCAAAAGTGAAACTCCGTCATGCAGTTTTGCTAGAGTTGGGCTTAAACGGGGGTCAAAATAGCTCGAAACATTGTGAAAGTTGGCGTGCATTCTTTTCTATCAATTGGGCATCCAATCTATGATTAAATTTCAATACTAAGAAATTGCTCAAAAGTGAAACCTCCATCGTGCATTTTCCCTATGGTTGGGCTTAATGGTCCAAATAGCTCAAAATATTTCAAAAGTTGGTGTGAATGCTTTTCTATGAAACGAGCATGCAAATAGATGATCAAACATCAATTCAAAGAAATTGGTCAAAAGTGAAACTATGTTGTGCGGTTTCGCTAGGGTTAAGTATAAAGGGGGTCAAAATAACTCGAAATGCTGTGAAAGTTGGCGTGCACACTCGTTTATCAAACAAGCATCCAAATCTATGATCAAATTTAAATTTCAACAAGTTGGTCAAAAGTGAAACTCGTTACCCAGTTTTGCTATGGTTTGGCTTAAAGGAGGTGGAAATAACCCCGAACATGGCAAATGTTGGCGTTCACTCTTGTCTACCAAATGGGCATCTAAATCTATGATTAAATTTTAATTCTAAGAAATTGGTCAAAAGTGAAATTTCATCATGCAGTTTCACCAAGGTTGGCCTTAAGGGGGTTGAAAATAGCTGGGAACACCACAAAAGTTGGCATGCATGCTTTTCTATGAAATGGGAATCCAAATCAACGATCACATTTCAATTCCAAGATATTGCTCAAAAGTGAAACTTCGTCGTGTGGTTTCCCTAGTCTTGGGTTTAAAGGGTTAAAAGTAGCTCAAAATGTTAAAAACATTGGCGTGTATGCTTGCTTCTCCCATGTGCATCCAAATTTATGATCAAATTTTAATTTCGAGAAATTAGTCAAAAGATAAACTCCATTCCGCAATTTCGCTAAGGTTTCGCTTAAAGGAGGTGAGAATAGCTCTAAACATCATAAAAGTTGGCATGCACTCTTATCTACCGAATGGGTATCTAAATATATGATCAAATTTTAATTCTAAGAAATTGGTCAAATGTGAAACTTCATTGTGTGGTTTCACAAAGGTTGCATTTAAAGGAGTCAAAATTAAATGGGAACATTGCTAAAGTTGGCCTGCATGTCTATCAAACGGGTATGCAAAGCTATAATCAAATTTCAATTCCAAGAAGATAGTCAATATTGAAACTCCGTCGTGGGGTTTCACTAATGTTTGGCTTAAAGGAGGTGAACATAGCTATGAACATCGTGAAATTTGGTGAGTACTCTTATCTACCAAATGGTCATCAAATTTTAATTCCAAGAAATTAGTCAAAAATGAAACTTCGTCATGCGATTTCACTAAGTTTCAGCTTAAAAGGGGTGAAAATAGTTCGTGACATCACGAATTTGGTGTCCATGCTTGTCTATCAAATGGGCATCCAAATCTATGATCAAATTTCAACTCCAAGAAACTATTCACAAGTGAAACTTTGTTGCAGGGTTTCACTAGCGTTGACCTTAGACGAGGTCAAAATAGCTTGGAACGTTGCGAAAGTTGGTGTGCATGCTTATCTATCAAATGGGTAACCAAATCTATCATCAACTTTTAGTTTCGCTGTTGAAAAGTGAATCTCCACTGTGCAACTTCCGTAGGGTTTGGCTTAAAGGAGGTGAAAATAGCTCTTAACATGGTGAAAGTTTGCATGCACGCTTGTCTACCAAATGGGAATCTAAATCTATGATTGAATTTTAATTCTGAGAAATTGGTCAAAAGTGAAACTCGATAGTGCAGTTTCACTAAGGTTTGGCTTAAAGGGGGTGAAAATAGCTCATAACGTCGTGAAATTTGGTGTCCAATCTTGTCTATCAAATGGGACTCCAAATCTATTATCCAATTTCAATTACGATAAATTGCTCAAAATTGAATTCTAAGCTATTTTGACCCCCATTAAGCCCAACCCTAGCGATACCGCATAATGGAGTTTCACCCCCTTTGTGTGTTTTTGCTATGGCTAGGTTTAAAAAGTGTCTAAATAACTCTGAACATGGTGTAAGTTTGAATGCATGCTTTTCTACCAAATGGTCATCTAAATATATGATCAAATTTTAATTTTGGAGAAATTGGTCTAAAGTGAAACTCCATGGTGCGGTTTTGCTAAGGTTGGGCTTCAAGGGGGTGAAATAGCTTGGAATGTCATGAAAGTTGATGTGCACTCTTGTCTATCAAATGGGTAGTCAAATTTATTTTTAAATCTCAATTCCAAGAAATCACTCAAAATTGAAACACCGTCGTACGGTTTCGATAGGGTTGGGATTAAAGGGGTCAAAACTAATCAAAATGTTGTGAAAGTTGGTGTGCAAGCTTGTTATCCAACGCACATCCAAATCTATGATCAGATTTCAATTCTGAGAAGTTGGTCAAATGTGAAACTTTGTCATGTGGGTTTGCTAGGGTTTGGCTTAAAGGAGGAAAAAATAGTTGTAAACATCGTGAAACTTAGCATGCACTCTTATATACAAAATGGGCATCTAAATCTATGATAAAATTTTAATTAAGGGAAATTGGTCAAAAGAGAAACTTCGTCGTGTGGTACAGCTAAGGTTTGGCTTAAATGGGGTGAAAATAGCTCTAGACATCATGAAAGTTGTTGTCCACGCTTGTCTTTGAACTGTACATCCAAATAAATGGTCAAATTTCAATTCTAAGAAATTGGTTAAAAGTGAAACTCCACTGTGTGATTTCACTAGGGTTGGGTTTAAAGAGAGTCAAAATAACTCGAAACGTTGCGAAAGTGGGCATGCATGCTTGTCTATAAAACGGGCATCCAAATTTACGATCAAATTTCAATTTCGACAAGTTAGTCAAAAGAGAAACCTTGTCGTGCGGTTTCACTATGGTTTGGCTTAAAGGAGGTATAAATACCTCTAAAAAATGGTGAAAGTTAGCGTGGATGATTATGTACCAAATTGTCATCTAAATCTATGATCAAATTTTAATTCCAGCAAATTGGTTAAAAGTGAAACTTCATCATGTGGTTTCACAATGGTTGGGGCTTAAATGGGGTGAAAATAGCTCAAAACATAGCAAAAGTTGGCCTGCATTCTTGTCTATCAAATGGGCATCCAAATCTATGATCAAATTTCAATTCCGTGAAATTGGTCAAAAGTGAAACTTCGTCGTGCGGTTTCTCTAGGGTTGGGTTTAAAAGGGGTCAAAATAGCTCGAGCGTTGCGAAAGTTGGCATGCACGCTTCTCGATATATGTTCAATCAATTCTATGATCAAATTTTAATTCCGAGAAATCGGTCAAAAGTGAAACTTCGTTGTGCTATTTTCCTATGGTATGGCTTAAAAGGGGTGAAATTAGCTCAAAACGTCATGAAATTTGGTGTGCCACACTTACCTATGAAATGGACATCCAAATCAAAGATCAAATCTAATTCTGAGAAATTGATCAAAAGTGAAACTCCTTCATGCGGTTTCGCAAGTGTTGGACTTAAAGGGGGTCAAAATAGCTAGGAACATTGTGAAAGTTGGCGTGCATATAAATCTATAATCAAATTTTAATTTTGAGAAATTGGTTAAAAGTGAAACTCTGTCATTCAGTTTCTCAAAGGTTTGGCTTAAAGGGGGTGAAAATAACTTAGAACATCGCAAAAGTTGGTGCGCACACTTGTCCATCAAATGGGCACCCAAATCTAAGATCAAATTTCAATTCAGAGAAATAGGTCAAAAGCGAAACCATTTCGTGCATTTTTGCTAGGGTTTGGTTTAAAAGGGGTCTAAATTGCTGCAAACATGGCGAAAGTTGTAGTGCATGCTTGTCTGCCAAATTGTCATTAAAATCTAGGTCAAATTTTGATTCTGAGAAATTGCTCTAAGTGAAACTTTATCATCAAGTTTCGCTAACGTTGGGCTTAAAGGGGGTGAAAATAACTTGGAACATCGTGAAAGTTGGTGTGCACACTTGTCTATCAAATGGGCATCCAAATCTATGTTCAAATTTCAATTCGAAGAAATTGCTCAAAAGTGAAACTCTGTTCTGTGTTTTCGTTAAGGTTTGGTTTAAAAGAAGTCTAAATAGCTCCGAACATGGAAGAAGTTGGAGTGCATGCTTCTTTACCAAATAGTCATCTAAATCTATGATCAACTTTTAATTTCAAGAAATTGGTCTAAAGTGAAACTTCATTATGCAGTTTCACTAAGGTTGGGCTTAAAGGGGGTGAAAATAGCTCGGAACATCGTGAAATTTGGCGTGCTTTCTTGTTTATCAAATGGGCATGTGAATCTATGATCAAATTTCAATTTCAAGAAATTGTTCAAAAGTGAAACTCCGTCATGCAGTTTCGCTAGAGCTGGGCTTAAACGGGGTCAAAATAGCTCGAAACGTTGCGAAAGTTTCCTTGCACGCTTGTTTATCAAACGATCCTCTAAATCTATGATTAAATTGTCATGAAAGTTGGTGTGCATGCTTTTCTCTCAATTGGGCATCCAATCTATGATTAAATTTCAATACTAAGAAATTGCTCAAAAGTGAAACCTCCGTCGCGCGTTTTTTCTAGGGTTGGGCTTAATGGTCCAAATAGCTCAAAATATTTCAAAAGTTGGTGTGCACACTTTTCTATGAAATGAGCATGCAAATATATGATCAAACATCAATTCAGAAAAATTGGTCAAAAGTGAAACTATGTTGTGCGGTTTCGTTAGGGTTAGGCATAAAAGGGGTCAAAATAGCTCGAAATGCTATGAAAGTTGGTGTGCACACTCGTCTATCAAACGGACATCCAAATATATGATCAAATTTAAATTTCAACAAGTTGGTCAAAAGTGAAACTCGTCGCTCGGTTTCGCTAGGGTTTGCCTTAAAGGAGGCAGAAATAACTCCGAACATGGCAAATGTTGGTGTTCACTCTTGTCTACCAAATGGGCATCTAAATCTATGATTAAATTTTAATTCTGAGAAATTGGTCAAAAGTGAAATTTCATCATGTGGTTTCGCTAAGGTTGGCCTTAAGGGGGTTGAAAATAGCTTGGAACACCACAAAAGTTGGCGTTCATGCTTTTCTATGAAATGGGCATCCAAATCAATGATCACATTTCAATTCCAAGAAATTGCTCAAAACTGAAACTCTGTCATGTGGTTTCCCTAGCGTTGGGTTTAAAGGGTTAAAACTAGCTCAGAATGTTAAAAAAATTGGCGTGTATGCTTGTTTATCCCATGTGCATCCAAATTTATGATGAAATTTTAATTTCAAGAAATTATTTAAAAGATAAACTCCATTCCACGGTTTCGCTAAGGTTTGGCTTAAAGGAGGTGAGAATAGCTCTAAACATCGTAAAAGTTGGCATGCTTTCTTATTTACCGAATGGGCATCTAAATATATGATCAAATTGTAATTCTGAGAAATTGGTCAAATGTGAAACTTCGTCATGTGGTTTCACAAAGGTTGCGTTTAAAGGAGTTGAAATTAAATTGGAACATTGCTAAAGTTGGCCTGCATGTCTATCAAATGGGTATGCAATGCTATAATCAAATTTCAATTCCAAGAAAATAGTCAATATTGAAACTCCATTGTGCAGTTTCACTAGTGTGTGGCTTAAACGAGGTGAACATAGCTATGAACATTGTGAAATTTGGTGAGCACTCTTATCTACCAAATGGTCATCAAATTTTAATTCCAAGAAATTGGTCAAAAATGAAACTTCGTCATGCGATTTCACTAAGTTTCAACTTAAAAGGGGTGAAAATAGTTCGCGACATCACAAATTTCGTGTGCATGCTTGTTTATCGAATGTGAATCCAAATCTATGATCAAATTTCAATTCCAAGAAACTGTTCATAAGTGAAACTTCGTTGCACAGTTTCGTTAGCGTTGACCTTAAACAAGGTCAAAATAGCTTGGAACGTTGCGAAAGTTGGTGTGCATGCTTGTCTATCAAACGGGAAACCAAATCTATCATCAAGTTTTAGTTTGGAGACGTTGTTCAAATGTGAATCTCCGCTGTGGGACTTCCCTAGGGTTTGGATTAAAGGAGGCGAAAATAGCTCTTAACATGATGAAATTTTGCGGGCATTTCTTATCTACCAAATGGGAATCTAAATCTATGATTGAATTTTAATTCTGAGAAATTGGTCAAAAGTGAAACTCGATAGTGCAGTTTCACTAAGGTTGGGCTTAAAGGGGGTGAAAATAGCTCATAACGTCATGAAATTTGGTGTCCATGCTTGTCTATCAAATGGGACTCCAAAACTATTATCCTATTTCAATTACGAGAAATTGCTCAAAATTGAATTCTAAGCTATTTTGACTCCCATTAAGCCCAACCCTAGCGATACCGCACAATGGAGTTTCACCCCCTTTTTGTGTTTTTGCTATGGCTGGGTTTAAAAAGTGTCTAAATAACTCTAAACATGGTGTAAGTTTGAATGCATGCTTGTCTACCAAATGGTCATCTAAATCTATGATCAAGTTTTATTTTTGGAGAAATTGGTCTAAAGTGAAACTCCATCGTGCGGTTTCGCTAAGGTTGGGCTTCAAGGGGGTGAAATAGCTTGGAATGCCATGAAAGTTGATGTGCACTCTTGTCTATCAAATGGGCATTCAAATTTATTTTCAAATCTCAATTCCAAGAAATCACTCAAAATTGAACATTCGTCATACGGTTTCGATAGGGTTGGGATTAAAGGGGTCAAAACAGATCCAAATGTTGTGAAAGTTGGTGTGCAAACTTATTATCCAACGTGCATCCAAATCTCTAATTAGATTTTAATTCTAAGAAGTTGGTCAATTGTGAAACTTTGTCATGCGGGTTTTCTAGGGTTTGGCTTAAAGAAGGAGAAAATAGCTCTGAACATCGTGAAACTTAGCGTGCACTCTTATATACAAAATGGGCATCTAAACCTATGATCAAATTTTAATTAAGGAAAATTGGTCAAAAGAGAAACTTCGTCATGTGGTCCAGCTAAGGTTTGGCTTAAATAGGGTGAAAATAGCTCAGGACATCGCGAAAGTTGGCGTCCACACTTGTCTTTGAACTGTACATCCAAATAAATGGTCAAATTTCAATTCCGAGAAATTGGTTAAAAGCGAAACTCCACTGTGTGATTTCACTAGGGTTGGGTTTAAAGAGAGTCAAAATAACTCGAAAAGTTGCGAAATTGGGCATGCACGCTTGTCTATCAAATGGGCATCCAAATCTACGATCAAATTTCAATTTCAGGAAGTTAGTCAAAAGAGAAATTTTGCCATGTGGTTTTGCTATGGTTTCACTTAAAGGAGGTATAAAGACCTCTGAAAATTGTGAAAGTTAGCGTGCATGCTTATCTACCAAACGGTCATCTAAATCTATGATCAAATTTTAATTACAACAAATTGGTAAAAGTGAAACTTCATCTTGCGATTTCGCTATGGTTGGGCTTAAATGGGGTGAAAATAGCTCAAAACATTGCAAAAATTCGCCTGCATGCTTTTCTATCAAATGGGCATTCAAAGCTATGATCAAATTTCAATTTCGTGAAATTGGTCAAAACTGAAACTCCGTCGTGCGATTTCTCTGGGGTTGGGTTTAAAAGGGGTCAAAATAGCTTGAGCGTTGCGAAAGTTGGCCTACGTGCTTATCGATCTATGTTCATTTAAATATATGATCAAATTTTAATTTCGAGAAATTGGTCAAAAGTGAAACTTCGTCGTGCTATTTTTCTATGGTATGGCTTAAATGGGGTGAAATTAGCTCAAAACGTCACGAAATTTGGCATGCACGCTTACCTATGAAATGGACATCCAAATCAATGATCAAATATAATTCTAAGAAATTGATTAAAAGTGAAACTCCGTCATGTGGTTTCGCAAGTGTTGGACTTAAAGGGGGTCAAAATAGCTAGGGACATTGCCAAAGTTGGCGTGCATATAAATTTATAATCAAATTTTAATTCCGAGAAATTGGTCAAAAGTGAAACTCCGTCATTTGGTTTCACAAAGGTTTGGCTTAAAGGGGGTGAAAATAACTTAGAACATCACAAAAGTTGGCGCGCACACTTGTCCACCAAATGGGCATCTAAATCTATGATCAAATTTCAATTCAGAGAAATAGGTCAAAAGTGAAACCATTTCATGTTTTTTTGCTAGGGTTGGGATTAAAAGGGGTCTAAATTGCTCCAAACATGGCGAAAGTTGTAGTGTATGCTTGTCTGCCAAATTGTCATCAAAATCTATGATCAAATTTTAATTCTGAGAAATTGGTCTAAGTGAAACTTTGTCATGCAGCTTCGCTAAGGTTGGGTTTAAACGGGGTGAAATTAACTTGGAACATTGTGAAAGTTGGCCTACACACTTGTCTATCAAATGGGCATCCAAATCTATGTTTAAATTTCAATTCGAAGAAATTGGTCAAAAGTGAAACTCTGTTGTGTGTTTTCGCTAAGGTTGGGTTTAAAAGAAGTCTAAATAGCTCCGAACATGGAAGAACTTGGAGTGCATGCTTGTCTACCAAATAGTCATCTAAATCTATGATCAACTTTTCATTTTGAGAAATTGGTCTAAAGTGAAACTTCGTTATGCAGTTTCGCTAAGGTTGGGCTTAAAGGGGATGAAAATAGCTTGGAACATTGTGAAATTTGGCGTGCTTTCTTTTTTATCAAATGGGCATGTGAATCTATGATCAAATTTAAATTTCAAGAATTTTTTCAAAAGTGAAACTCTGTCATGCAGTTTCTCTAGAGTTCGGCTTAAACGGGGTCAAAATAGCTCAAAACATGCGAAAGTTGGCGTGCACGCTTGTTTATCAAATGATCATCTAAATATATGATTAAATTGTCATGAAAGCTGGTGTGCATGCTTTTCTATCAATTGGGCATCCAATCTATGATTAAATTTCAATACCAAGAAATTGCTCAAAAGTGAAACCTCCATCGTGCGTTTTCGCTACGGTTGGGCTTAATGGTCCAAATAGCTCAAAATATTTCAAAAGTTGGTGTGCACACT
The DNA here is from genome assembly GCA_001517045.1 of Pseudotsuga menziesii. Classification (NCBI taxonomy): domain Eukaryota; kingdom Viridiplantae; phylum Streptophyta; class Pinopsida; order Pinales; family Pinaceae; genus Pseudotsuga; species Pseudotsuga menziesii. Next base: position 67,285 of record LPNX011174848.1, read on the forward strand.
TTTCTATGAAATGAGCATGCAATTATATGATCAAACATCAATTCAGAGAAATTGGTCAAAAGTGAACGAAACTATGTTGTGCGCTTTCGTTAGGGTTAGGCATAACGGGAGTAAAAATAGCTTGAAATGCTGTGAAAGTTGCCTTGCACACTCGTCTATCAAACAGGCATCCAAATCTATGATCAAATTTAAATTTCAACAAGTTGGTCAAAAGTGAAACTCGTCGCCCGGTTTCACTAGGGTTTCGCTTAAAGGAGGTGAAAATAACTCCGAACATGGCGAATGTTGGTGTTCACTCTTGTCTACCAAATGGGCATCTAAATCTATGATTAAATTTTAATTCTGAGAAATTGGTCAAAAGAGAAATTTCATTGTGCGGTTTCGCCAAGGTTGGCCTTAAGGGGGTTGAAAGTATCTTCGAACACCACAAAAGTTTGCATGCATGCTTTTCTATGAAATGGGCATCCAAATCAACGATCACATTTCAATTCCAAGAAACTACTCAAAAGTGAAACTCCATCGTGTGGTTTCCCTAGCATTGGGTTTAAAGGGTCAAAAGTAGCTCAGAATGTTTAACACGTTGGCGTGTATGCTTGTTTATCCCATGTGCATCCAAATTTATGATCAAATTTTAATTTCGAGAAGTTAGTCAAAAGATAAACTCCATTCCACGGTTTCACTAAGGTTTGGCTTAAAGGAGGTGAGAATAGCTCTAAACATCGTAAAAGTTGCCATGCACTCTTATCTACCGAATGGTCATCAAATTTTAATTCCAAGAAATTGGTCAAAAATGAAACTTCGTCATGCAATTTCACTAAGTTTTTTCTTAAAAGGGGTGGAAATAGTTCATGACATCACGAATTTGGTGTGCATGCTTGTCTATCAAATGGGCATCCAAATCTATGATTAAATTTTAATTCTGAGAAATTGGTCAAAAATGAAACTTCGTCATGCAATTTCACTAAGTTTTTTCTTAAAAGGGGTGGAAATAGTTCATGACATCACGAATTTGGTGTGCATGCTTGTCTATCAAATGGGCATCCAAATCTATGATTAAATTTCAATTCCAAGAAACTTTTCACAAGTGAAACTTCATTGCACGATTTTGCTAGTGTTGACCTTAAATGAGGTCAAAATAGCTTGGAACGTTGCAAAAGTTGGTGTGCACACTTGTCCATCAAACAGGAAACCAAATCTATCATAAAGTTTTAGTTTCGAGAGGCTGTTCAAAAGTGAATCTCCGCTGTGCGACTTCCCTAGGGTTTGGCTTAAAGGAGGTGAAAATAGCTCTTAACATGGTGAAAGTTTGCGTGCACGCTTGTCTACCAAATCGGAATCTAAATCTATGATTGAATTTTAATTCTGAGAAATTGGTCAAAAGTGAAACTCGATAGTGCAATTTCACTAAGTTTGGGCTTAAAGGGGGTGAAAATAGCTTATAACGTTGTGAAAGTTGGTGTCTAGGCTTGTTTATCAAGTGTGACTCCAAATCTATTATCCAATTTCAATTACGAGAAATTGCTCAAAATTGAATTCTAAGCTATTTTGACCTCCATTAATCCCAACCCTAGCGATACCGCACAATGGAGTTTCAACCCCTTTGTGTGTTTTTGCTATGGATGGGTTTAAAAGGTGTCTAAATAACTCTGAACATGGTGTAAGTTTGAATGCATGCTTGTCTACCAAGAGGTCATCTAAATCTTTGATCAAATTTTAATTTTGGAGAAATTGGTCTAAATTTAAACTCCATCGTGCGGTTTCACTAAGGTTGGGCTTCAAGTGGGTGAAATAGCTTGGAACATCGTGAAAGTTGATGTGCACTCTTGTCTATCAAATGGGAATTCAATTTTATTTTCAAATCTCAATTCCAAGAAATCACTCAAAATTGAAACTTCGCCGTACGGTTTCGATAGGGTTGGGATTAAAGGGGTCAAAATAGATCCAAATGTTGTGAAAGTTGGTGTGCAAGCTTGTTATCCAATGTGCATCAAAATATCTAATCAAATTTCAATTCTAAGAAGTTGGTCAAATGTGAAACTTTGTCATGCAGGTTTGCTAGGGTTTGGCTTAAAGGAGACAAAAATAGCTCTGAACATCGTGAAACTTAGTGTGCACTCTTATATACAAAATGGGCATCTAAATTTATGATCAAATTTTAATTAAGGGAAATTGGTCAAAAGAGAAACTTCGTCATGTCCTCCAGCCAAGGTTTAGCTTAAATGGGGTGAAAATAGCTCAGGACATCGCAAAAGTCGACGTCCACGCTTGTGTTTGAACTGTGCATCCAAATAAATGGTCAAATTTCAGTTCCGAGAAATTGGTTAAAAGTGAAACTCCACTGTGTGATTTCACTAGGGTTGGGTTTAGAGAGAGTCAAAATAACTCGAAACGTTGTGAAAGTGGGCATGCACGCTTGTCTATTAAACGTGCATCCAAATCTATGATCAAATTTCAATTTCAAGAAGTTAGTCAAAAGAGAAACTTTGTCGTGCGGTTTCGCTATGCTTTGGCTTAAAGGAGGTTTAAATACCTCTGAAAAATGGTGAAAGTTAGCGTGCATGCTTGTCTACCAAATGGTAATCTAAATCTATGATCAAATTTTAATTCTGGAAAATTGGTCAAAAGTGAAACTTCATCGCACAGTTTCGCTATGGTTGGGATTAAATGGGTGAAAATAGCTCAAAACATCGCAAAAGTTGGCCCACATGCTTGTCTATCAAATGGGCATCCAAATCTATGATCAAATTTCAATTCCGTGAAACTCCATCGTGCGGTTTCTCTAGGGTTGGGTTTAAAAGGGGTCAAAATAGCTCGAGCGTTGCGAAAGTTGGCATGCACACTTGTCGATCTATGTTCAATTAAATCTATGATCAAATTTTAATTTCGAGAAATCGGTCAAAAGTGAAACTTCGTCGTGCTATTTTGCTATGGTATGGCATGCACACTTGCCTATGAAATGGACATCCAAATCAATGATCAAATTTAATTCTGAGAAATTGATCAAAAGTGAAACTTCGTCATGTGGTTTCACAAGTGTTGGACTTAAAGGGGATCAAAATAGCTAGGAACGTTGTGAAAGTTGGCGTGCAAATAAATCTATAATCAAATTTTAATTCTGAGTAATTGGTCAAAGGTGAAACTCCGTCATTCGGTTTCTCAAAGGTTTGGCTTAAGGGGGGTGAAAATAACTTAGAACATCACAAAACTTGGCGCGCACACTTGTCCATCAAATGGGCATCCAAATCTATGATCAAATTTCAATTCAGAGAAATAGGTCAAAAGTGAAACCATTTTGTGCATTTTTGCTAGGGTTCGGTTTAAAAGGGGTCTAAATTGCTCCAAACATGGCGGAAGTAGTAGTACATACTTGTCTGCCAAATTGTCATCAAAATCTACGATCAAATTTTAATTCTAAGAAATTGGTCTCAGTGAAACTTTGATATAAAAACGTGCACAACAAGATTTGCAATGGTTCGAGCTATTTGGACCCCCTCGAGCCCAACCCTAGTGAAAATGCACGACAGGGTTTCACTTCTGACCAATTTCTCAGAATTGAAATTCGATCATAGATTTGGATGCTCATTTGATAGATAACCGTGCACTCCAACTTTCACGATGTTTTGAGCTATTTTCACCCACTTTAACCCCAATCTTAGTGAAACCGCATGACAGAGTTTCACTCTTGACCAATTTAACTGTGCACTCCAACTTTCACGACATTTTGAGCTATTTTCACCCACTTTAACGCCAATCTTAGTGAAACCGCATGACAGAGTTTCACTCTTGACCAATTTCTCGGAATTAAAATTTGATCATAGATTTAGATGTGCATTTGGAAGATAAGAGTGCATGCCAACTTTCATGATGTTCATAGTTATTTTCGACTCCTTTAAGCCAAACCCTAATGAAATTGCACGAAACTTGATCATATATTTGGTTTCCCATTAGATAAACAAGCATGCACTCCAACTTTCGCAACATTCCAAGCTATTTTGACCAACTTTAAGCTCAACCCTAGAGAAAATGAATGACGAAGTTTCACTTTTGAGAAGTTTCTTATAATTGAAATTTGATCATGGATTTGAATGCCTAATTGATAGACAAGCGTGCATGTGAAATTTCGAGACGTTCCAAAATATTTCACCCCCTTTAATCCCAACCTCAGCAAAACCATACAACAGAGTTTCAGTTTTGACTAAGTTCTCAGAATTAAAATTTGATCATAGATTTATCTTAGCATTTGGTAGATAACAGTGCACACCAACTTTCACGATGTTCGAAGTTATTTTGGTCGTTATTCAAGGTTGGTCAAGCAAAGGTCTAAGAGATGCTATTTTTTTTACTTTCTTGTAATTGAAATTTGAAAGAGAATTTAGGTACCCATTTGAGAGATAACCACTTTCAGGGGATTTTGAGCTATTTCACTCCCTTTAAGTGCAACCTTAGCGAAAGCACATGATAAAGTTTCTCGTTTGACCAATTTCTTAGAATTGAAATATCATCATAGATTTAGATGCCCATTTGGTAGATAAGAGTGCATACCAAATTTAGTGATGTTCAGAGCTCTTTTTCCCTCCTTTAAGCCAAACCTTAGTGAAACGGCATGACGGAGTTTAACTTTTTACCAAATTCTGAGAATTGAAATATGATCATAGATTTGGATGCTCGTTTGATATACAAGCGTGCACACCAAATTTTGCAATGTTTCGAGCTATTTGGACCCACTTTAAACCGAACTCTAGTGAAAATGCACGATAAAGTTTCACTTTTGACTATTTTCTCGCAATTCAAATTTGATCATATATTTGGATGCCCATTTGATAGACAAGCGTGCACTCCAACTTTCGCGAAGTTCCGAGCTATTTTCACCCCCTTTAACCCCAATCTTTGTGAAACCACACGACGAAGTTTCACTTTTTACAAATTTCTAGGAATTAAAATTTGATCATATATTTTGATCCGCATTTGGATGATAAGTGTGCATGCCAACTTTCACAATGTTCAGAGTTATTCTCATCTCCTTTTAAGCCAAACCCTAACAAAACTGTACGATGGAATTTCAATTTTGACGTACTTCTTAGAATGGAAACTTGATCATAGATTTGGATGCCCATTGGATAAACAATCATGCACACAAAATTTTGCAACGTTTCGAGCTATTATTTTGACCTTTTTTAAGCCCAACTGTAGTGAAATCGCACAACAAAGTTCCACTTTTGAGCAGTTTCTCAGAATTGAAATTTGCTCATAGATTTGGATGTCCATTTGATAGAGAAGCTTGCACATGAACTTTCATGACGTTAAGAAATATTTTCACCTGCTTTAAGCCCAACCTTAGCAAAACAACATAAGGGAGTTTCACTTTTGACCAATTTCTTAGAATTAAAATTTGATCATAGATTTATCTGTGCATTTGGTAGATAAGAGGGCATGCCAACTTTCACAATTTTTAGAGCTATTTTTGTCGTTATTCAAGGCTAGTTAAGCAAAGGTCTAAGAGATCATCTTTTTATGACTTTCTCATAATTGAAATTTGAAATAGAATTTAGATACACATTTGAGAGATAACCATGCATACAAACTTTTAGGGGATTTCGAGCTATGTTGGACCTTAGTCAAACTTGGTCAAACCAAGGCCTAAAAGCTTGCCCTTTTTTCCAATTTCTTAGAAAACAAATGTAAAAGTATATTTAGATACCCATTTAAGAGATAAGTGTGCACACATATTTTTGTGAGATTTCGGGTTATTTCAGCCCTTAATTAAGGTTGGTCAAACAAAGTTCCAAGAAATGCACTTTTCTTGACTTTCTCGAAATTGAAATTTGAAACAGTATATAGGTATCCATTTGGTAGATAAAGCATACATGTATATTTTTTGGGGATTACGAGCCATTTTGGACATCGGTCAAACTTCGCCAAACCAAGGCCTAAGACGTTGCATTATTTCCAATTTCTCAAAATTCAAATTTTAAAGTAGATTTAGATACCCATTTCAAATATAGGCATTGACACCTATTTTTATGAGATTTGGAGCTATTTTGGGCCTTAATCAAGGATGGTCAAACCAAGGTTGAAAATATGCACTTTTGTCAACTTTTTCAGAATTGAAATTTGAAAGTGGATTTAGGTACCCATTTCAATAAACAAGTGTACATGCCAACTTTCGTAACGTTCCAAGCTATTTTCACTCTCTTTAAGTGCAACCTTATCGAAAGCACGTGACCAATTGGTAGATAAGTGTGCACACATATTTTTGCAAGATTTCTAGTTAGATAAGTGTGCATGAAAAATTTCATGATGTTCAGAGCTATTTTCCCGTCCTTTAAGCCAAATCTTAGCGAAATCGAATGATGGAGTTTCACTTTTGACCAAATTCTCGGAGTTGAAATTTGATCATAGATTTGGATGCCCATTTGATATAAAAATGTGCACGCCAAATTTTGCAATGTTCTGAGCTATTTGGACCCCTTTGAGCCCAACTCTAGGGAAAATTCATGACAGAGTTTCACTTCTGACCAATTTCTCGGAATTGAAATTTGATCATAGATTTGGATGCCCATTTGATATAGAAGCATGCACTCCAACTTTTGCTACACTCCGAGCTATTTTCACCCCCTTTAACCCCAACCTTGGCGAAACCACACAACGGAGTTTCACTTTTAACCAATTTCTTGGAATTAAAATTTAATCATAGCTTTAAATGTGATTTTGGAAGATAAGAGTGCATGCTAACTTTCACAATGCTTAGAGCTATTTTCTGCATATTTAAGCCAAACCCTAACAAAACTACACGATGGAGTCTTAGATTTGACCAAATTCTCAGAATTGAAACTTGATCATAGGTTTGGATGCATATTGGATAGAAAAGTATGCACGCCAACTTTCACAACAATCCGATCTATTTTGACTGCCTTTAAGCCCAGCCCCGTCGAAACCGCACGACGGAGTTTCACTTTTGAGCAGTTTCTTAGAATTTAAATTTGATCATAAATTTGGATGCCCATTTGATGAACAAGCATCCATGCAAATGTTTGAGACATTCCAAAATATTTTCAGCCCCTTTAAGCCCAACCTTAGCAAAACCACACAATGGAGTTTCACATTTGACTAATTACTCAAAATTAAAATTTATTCGTAGATTTATCGACGCATTTGGTAGATAAGAATGCATGCTAACTTTCATGATGTTCGTAGCTATTTTGGTCGTTATTAAAGGTTGGTCAAGTAAAGGTCTAATAGATGTTATTTTGTCGGCTTTCTTGTAATTGAAATTTGAAAGAGAATTTAGGTACCCATTTGAGAGATAACCATGCATACAAACTTTCTTTGGATTTCGAGCTATTTTGGACCTTCGGCAAACTTGGTGAAACCAAAGCCTAAAAGGTTGCATTTGTTTCCAATTTCTCAAAGCGATTTTCCCCTCCTTTAAGCCAAACCTTAGTGAAATCGAATGATGGAGTTTCACTTTTGACCAAATTCTCGAAGTTGAAATTTGATTATAGATTTGGATCCCCGTTTGATATAAAAATGTGCACGCCAACTTTTGTAATGCTCTGAGCTATTTGGACCCCTTCGAGCCCAACTCTAGCGAAAATGCACGACGGAGTTTCACTTCTGACCAATTTTTCAGAATTGAAATTTGATGATAGGTTTGGATGCCCGTTTGAAATATAACCATGCACTCCAACTTTCACGATGTTTTGAGCTATTTTCACCCCCTTTAACCCCAGTCTTAGCGAAACCACATGACAGAGTTTCACTATTGACCAATTTCTTGAAATTAAAATTTGATCATAGATTTAGATATGCATTTGGAAGATAAGAGTGCACACCAACTTTCATGATGTTGATAGTTATTTTCAACTCCTTTAATCCAAACACTAACAAAACCGCACGATGGAGTTTCGCTTTTGACCAACTTCTAAGAATTGAAACTTGATCATAGATTTGGATGCCCATGAGATAAACTAGCATGCACTCAAATTTCACAATTTTCCATGCATGCACTCAACTTTCACAACGTTCCATTTGATAGACAAGAGTGCACGTGAAATTTCGAGACGTTCCAAAATATTTCACCCCCTTTAATCCCAACCTCAGCAAAGCCATACAATAGAGTTTCACTCTTGACTAATTTCTCAGAATTAAAATTTGATCGTAGATTTATATTAGCATTTGGTAGATAACAGTGCACACCAAATTTCACGATGTTTGAAGTTATTTTGGTCTTTATTCAAGGTTGGTCAAGCAAAGGTCTAAGAGATGCTATTTTTTCGACTTTCTTGTAATTGAAATTTGAAAGACAATTTAGGTACCCATTTGAGAGTTAACCATGCATACACACTTTTAGGGGAATTCGAGCTTTATTGGACCATGGTCAAACTTGGTCAAACCAAGGCCTAAAAGGTTGCACTTTTTTCCAATTTCTTAGAAATCAAATTTAAAAGTAGATTTAGATACCCATTTAAGAGGCATACATATTTTTGCGAATTTCGAGTTATTTTGACACTTAGTTAAGGTTGGTCAAACCAAGTTCTAAGAAATGCACTTTTCATGACTTTCTCGAAATTGAAATTTGAAACTGTATTTAGGTACCCATTTGAGAGATAATCCCTACATGTAGATTTTTTTTTATTGAAAGCCATTTTGGACCTCGGTCAAAGATAGGCATGGACACCTATGTTTATGAGATTTAAAGCTATTTTGGCCCTCATTCAAGGATGGTCGAACAAAATTTGAAAATATGCACTTTTGTTGACTTTCAAAAGTGAAATTTGAAAGTGGATTTAGGTACCCAATCCAATAAATAAGCGTACACGCTAACTTTTGCAATGTTTTGAGCTATTTCACTCCCTTTAAGTGCAACCTTAGTGAAAGCACACGAGAAAGTTTCTCTTTTGACCAATTTCTTAGAATTGAAATATGATCATAGATTTAGATGCCCATTTGGTATATACAAGTGCATACCAAATTTAGTGATGTTCAGAGTTCTTTTTCCCTCCTTTAAGCCAAACCTTGCGAAACTGCATGATGTAGTTTCACTTTTTACCAAATTCTCATAATTGAAATTTGATCATAGATTTGGATGCCCGTTTCTTATACAAGTGTGCACGCCAAATTTTGCTATGTTTCAAGGTATTTGGACTCGCTTTAAGCTGAACTCTTTTGAAAATGCACGACGAAGTTTCACTTTTGACAATTTTCTCGCAATTGAAATTTGATCATAGATTTGAATGCCCATTTGATAGACAAGCATGCACTCCAACTTTCACAAATTTTTGAGATATGTTCACCCCCTTTAATCCCAACCTTTGCGAAACCGCACGACGGAGTTTCACTTTTTACAAATTTCTCATAATTAAAATTTGATCACATCTTTTGATGCGCATTTGGATGATAAGTGTGCATGCCAATTTTCACGAGGTTGAAAGTTATTTTCAGCTTCTTTAAGCCAAACCTTAACAAAAATGTACGATGGAGTTTCACTTTTGACGTACTTCTTAGAATGGAAACTTGGTTATAGATTTGGATGCCCAATGAATAAACAATCATGCAGGCCAAATTTCGCAACGTTTCGAGCTATTAATTTGACACCTTTTAAGCCCAACCCTAATGAAACCACACGACAGAGTTTCACTTTTGAGCAGTTCCTTAGAATTGAAATTTGCTCATAAATTTGGATGTCCATTTGATAGACAATCTTGCACATGAAGTTTCACAATGTTGCGAAATATTTTCACCCGCTTTAACCCAATCCTTAGCAAAACAACACAAGGGAGTTTCACTTTTGACCAATTTCTCAAATGATGGAGTTTAAATTTTGACCAAATTCTCGGAGTTCAAATTTGATCATAGATTTCGATGCTCATTTGATATAAAAACGTGCACGCCAACTTTTGCAATGGTCCAAGCTGTTTGGACCACTTCGAGCCGAACTCTAGCCAAAATGAACGACAGAGTTTCACTTCTGACTAATTTCTCAGAATTGAAATTTTATCATAGATTTGGATGCCCATTTGATAGATAACCATGCACTCCATATTTCATTACGTTTTGAGCTATTTTCACCCCCTGTAACTCCAATGTTAGCGAAATTGCATGACAAAGTTTCACTCTTGGAAAATTTCTCAGAATTGAAATTTGATCATAGATTTAGATGTGCATTTGGAAGATAAGAGTGCATGCCAACTTTCATGATGTTCAGAGTTATTTCCCACTCCTTCAAGCTAAACCCTAACAAAACCACACAATGGAGTTTTGATTTTGACCAACTTCTAAGAATTGAAACTTGATCATAGATTTGGATGCCCATTAGATAAACAAACATGCATGCCAACTTTCACAACGTTAGAAGCTATTTTGACCACCTTTAAGCCCAACCCTAGCAAAAACGCATGACAAAGTTTCACTTTTGAGCAGTTTCTTATAATTAAAATTTGATCATAGATTTGAATGTCCATTTGATAGAAAAGCATGCATGCGAAATTTTGAGACGTTCCAAAATATTTCACCCCCTTTAATATTAACCTCAGCAAAACCATACAACAAAGTTTCACTTTTGACTAATTTCTCAGAATTAAAATTTTATCATAGATTTATCTTAGCATTTGGTAGATAACATTGCACACCAACTTTCACGATGTTTGAAGTTATTTTGGTCATTATTCAAGGTTGGTAAAGCAATGGTCTAAGAGATGTTAATTTTTCGACTTTCTTGTATGTGAAATTTGAAAGAGAGATTAGGTACCCATTTGAGAGATAACCATGCATACACACTTTCAGGGGATTTCAAGCTATTTTGGACCTTGGTCAAACATGGTATAACCAAGGCCTAAAAGGTTTCACTTTTTTCCAATTTCTTAGAAATCAAATTTCAAAGTAGATTTAGATACCCATTTAAGAGGCACACATAAAAACGTGCACGACGGAGTTTCACTTTTAACCAATTTGTTGGAATTAAAATTTAATCATAGATTTAAATGCACATTTGGAAAATAAGAGTGCATGCCAACTTTCATGATGTTGAGAGCTATTTTCGACATCTTTAAGCCAAACCCTAACAAAACACCACGATGCAGTCTCAGGTTTGACCAAATTCTCTAAATTGAAACATGATCATATGTTTGGATGCATATTTGATAGACAAGCACGCACACCAACTTTCGTGACATTTCGAGCTATTTTGACCCGCTTTAAGCCCAACCCTGTCGAAACCGCACGACGAAGTTTCACTTTTGAGCACTTGCTTAGAATTTAAATTTGATCATAAATTTGGATGCCCATTTGATGAACATGGGGGCGTCACCTAGGGACCAATATGATATCATGTCCGTTCATATTGGGGGGGTTAAAATTAAAAAATTAAAAATCAATATATTGGGAGTATATTAGGGGTAACTAGGGTTTTTTTTTTTACTATTTAAATATCCAATATGTTGGGGTATATTTTATTCAACATTTTCACTTGAGTCGTTCACCAGTCCTCTGAGCCTTGCCTGCTAGGTGCCTGTGCCTGCGAGCTCCTTTGCTTGTGGTTTGAGGTCTGAGTGCACCTGCACCAAGCCGAGGTGCCTGCGAGCTAGGTTTAGGGCGTTTCTTCCATCATGTGGTTGCATGCCGAGGTGCCTGCGAGCTGGGTTTAGGGCATTTTTTCCATCGTGTGGCTGCATGCCGAGGTGCCTGTGAGCTGGGTTTAGGGCGTTTTTTCCATCGTGTGGCTGCATAATATTTGATTGCTTAATATCTGGAGATTGCTAAGAAGCTGAGGAGCCGTCTGGAAACTGGTGATTGCTAAGAAGCTGTTGCGGAGGGGATATCTGGAAGAGTGATGCTTTTTGTTGACAGACCTGCGTATCTATGTGTATTCTGGGGCTAGTGGCTTATAGTGTAGTTGTGCACAGGATTCCTCTTCCTTGAAGACTGCTCCTCCCAAACTGGTCTTGGGCTCTCCTCATCTGAGGAAGTCCCAGTACCTGAAGGTCCAACACCCCGAGGACCAGTACCTGATGAACCTATTACCTGAGGACTCAACCCTGAACCTATCCCTGAAACTGTCCCTGAAGTGCTAGCCACCTGAATCACTGAACCTGTAGAAGCTGTGCCTGTACCCTGTGATCCAATCACTCCATAAACCTATGGACCTGATAGCTGCATCGAAGAAGCCTGTAACAACTGAGGTGTGGGAGCTAGTGTCTCCCCCTGCTCTAACTCCCTAGACTTCCTGAAGGCTCTCTCCTCATCAAAATTCACTTCCCGTTGGACAACAACTCTCCTTTGGCTAGGTAATTAAAGCCGATAGGCCTTCGAAGTCTCGTCATATCCCACAAATATGCCTCTCTCTGCAGTGGGATCAAACTTCATCCTCTTCTCAGAAGGGACGTGAGAGTAAGTCAACGAGCCAAATATACGAAAGTGGCCCACCTCAGGATTCTTTCCTGAATACATCTCCTCAGGAGTCTTACTCCCCACTGCCCTGTGAGGACTCCTGTTTTGCAGATAAACTATAGTGCTACATGCCTCTGCCCATAGAAAGAAAGGTAACCCCTGATCATGAAGCATCGCTATGGCTTCCCCCACAATCGACATGTTCTTTCTCTCTACTACTCCATTTTGCTCAGGAGTGTAAGGAACTGTCAACTATCTCTGAATGCCCTCCTGTCTGCAGAATGCATCGAACTCCTTGTAGGTGTACTCACCCCCATTTTCCGATCTCAAAATTCGGATCTTCCTCCTCGTCTGCTTCTCCACAAGGTCTTTGAACCCTTGGAAGACTCTCAACACAAGTGAGGACTTCTTGCTCCTCAAGAAGTAGATCTAGGTCTTCCTGGAGTAGTCATCAATGAAGCTAATGTAGTACTCAAAACCTGTCAAAGACAAAGATGACATAGGACCGAATATGTCAGAATGGATAAGATCTAGCACCCCTGCAGCTCTTGTGTCACTTCTCAAAAAAGCAGTCTTGGTGTACTTTCCCAAAGCACACCCCCTGCACACATCACTCTGCTCAATGCTGAATTTTGGTAATCCTGTAACCATGCTCCTCAACAATCTGAGAGCGGGGTGATGTAGGTGGGCCATCCTCCGGTGCCAAAGATCACATAGCTCACTGATGTTGCTGTGTGCTAGAGCGCACTGTGGCTCAAACAAGAGCTTGTACAGCTTTCCACATCTGACTCCAAGGTCCACGGCACTAGACATACCTGTAGCCCTGGGATACACCTGCACTCTCCCATCTGAAAAGCACACCCCAAGACCCCTATCCTCAATGGTGGAAACTGACACAAGGTTCTTCTTCAGCCCAGGGACATACAACGCATCCCCCAGAGTCATGGGACTCATCGACTCCCTCTGAAATGTAATGGTCCCCCGACCAACAGATATAACAATGGTGTTGTCTCCAAGGACAACCTCCACATCTCTACCTATCTAAGATAGCTCCGAGAACATCTCTCGAGCTCCAGTCACGTGGCTCGAGGCTCCGCTGTCAATATACCAAGTAGTAGAAGTGGATGGACTCCCCTGATGACCTGCCAACAATGAATGCTCACTATCCATATCCATATCTGTGCTGGTGGCTAAAGAGACTCTCTCTCTCTCCATCTGTCTAGCATATAGGGAAAACTCCCTCTGAAATGCATCACCAAACTCATCAACCTCTGCTGAGGCTGCTGTCTGTTGTCCTTGTCCCTTCTTCTTCTTCTTGCTTGGACACTGTGAGGCATAGTGCCCAAATTCCTGACATGCATAACACTTGATTTTACTCAAGTCTTTCTTCTACCCAATCTGATGTTGCTGCTTGGCCCCACCCTTCTTGGGACCCTTCTTCTTCTTTCCCTTAGCTACCAAAGCCACATTCTCATCATCAGCCCCACTGTGAGATGTCCTGCCCTGTACAAGACCTCTCCTAGTCTCCTCCTACACAAATTCACCCCAAAGTCTATCCCAGGTAAGTAGGTTCTCTCTTCCCACTATGGCTTGCACAAATGCACCCCAAGGCTTTGAATCCCCATTCACTGCCATGCGTACTAGCTCTGTAGGTTCTACCACCTCCCCAACCGCTGCAAGTTCATCCCGAACTGCAGAAATCTTGGTAAGATATGCTGTGACTCCCTCACCCCCATTCATCTTTATACTTTTGAGTTTCTCTTTGAGAACCATCTTTCTGTTCTCATTGGAACTCTCATACAAACTGAGCAAGGCTGACCACATCAAGTGTGCCTTAGTCTTGCCTGAAATGTGATGGATTATGTGGTCTTTAACTGCATCTAGAATGATCCTCCTAGCTTTACAGTCCTGCTTGTTGAAAGCTGATAGAGCTGCTGCATCTGTTGATGCGAGAATGACAATCGGATTAGCTATGGTGTTCCTAACTACATATAGCCATAACTCATTCTCCTCCAGTATCAGTAAAATTCTGGCCTTCCACGGCACAAAATTTCCTGTCCCATCTAGCCTATCCTCCAATCTAAGACCTGTAGCCATCTCTACACCAACCCAACAAAGTGTTGTTCACTGACAGAAGGTAAAATACTAAAAGTTTCTGAGATCTGAAAATTTCTGTGTGTCTGCAAACTATCACCGTTTTCAGCCCCCGAGCTCTGATACCATGTAAAAATTTCTGTATTTTACTGTTTGCTAGTTTATGTCAACATTTCGTGGTTTTCACTTACAGCCGGTTTCGCATAGGCTGTAGGTTACTTATGAAATTTTTCTGAACAATTTAACACATAGTAAAATACACTAACAGGCTGAAAAACACATTTAACAACCACACCATAAAATGATAGACTCAGAGATTTTTGGCCAAATCAAGCCCTGGAAAAACCCCCACGGGGAAAACCAGTAAGAGAGAGAGAGAGATTATTATTTCTTCTAGGAAAATTTCAGACAACCATTTACAGTCAAAATATAACTTATCTCAACCAACGCAAATAACCCAATAGGCTGCCTTGTTTTCTGTGCATGAACTGTCTCGATTTTTGTGCTATTTTCTTCTCGAAAAATGTGCCGAAATAACAGTCAATATCAGTCCTCGATTTCTATGCCAGAATTCTTAAATGATGCCCTCGATTTATGTGCCAAATAGTCACAAAATCATACTGTACGGACTGCATTAAATGCAGCCATATGGCCTTGAAAACTGTGCCACAAAACTCTGCCTATTGCCTTGGGAAATGTGCCAGATTTCTTCCTCGAAATCTGTGCCTGATTTTTCCTTGAAAACTGTGCCCAAATTGTCCTCGAAAATCGTGTTGAAACCATACTGTAAAGCTACAATAAATGCACCGTACAACTCCTCGAAAAACATGCATGCAATAAATGAGGTCGTACTTCACCTCGATTTTTGTGCACAATAAATGCTGGCCATACTACTATCTCGAAATGTGTGCCTGCAATAAATGTGTCATACCTTCACCTCGAAACTCGTGCCAGCAATTAATGGTCTTGGTTTTTGTGCCCACTGAAAATCACTCTCAGCCCTGTCTTGGAATTTGTGCTCTTCTCTGTTCTTCTCAGCTCTCTTCTCTTCTTCTCCTCTCAAAAATGAAAAGTGAAGTGTTTTGCCTCCCTCAACCCTTTTTGTCTAAACCCTAAGTGGGAATCTAATCCAACGGTGGAGAAAAATCCAATCCAATGGCTAAGATTTAATGAGAGTAAAAGTCACATTTATTTAAATCACTTAAATAAATTTACTCACCCACTTAAATTTATCAAAAAGTGACTTTAACTTTATAAAGTCTCATTAAGTAGCTTTTAATGTGAGGGTCACCTTTTTCCCTTTTCTAAGTGACTTAGGTAAAAAGTCACTTAGGGAACAAATTCCTAGGTACAAAAACTAACACTTATTTTATGCTATTTGTAGCTATTTTGGCCCCCATTCAAGGATGGTCAAACAAAAGCTGAAAAGATGCACTTTTGTTGACTTTTTAAGAAGTTAAATTTGAAAGTATATTTATGTACCGATTTCCATAAACAAGCGTACACACTAACTTTCATGACGTTCCGAGCTATTTCACTCCCTTTAAGTGCAACCTTAGCGAAATCACACGATAAAGTTTCTCTTTTGACCAATTTCTTAGAATTGAAATATGATCATAGATTTAGATGCCCATTTGGTAGATGAGAATGCATGCCAAATTTAGTGATGTTCAGAGCTCTTTTTCCCTCCTTTAAGCCAAACCTTAGCGGAACTACATGATGGAGTTTCACTTTTGACCAAATTCCCAGAATTGAAATTTGATCATAGATTTGGATGCCCGGTTGATATACAAGTGTGCACGCAAAATTTTGCACTGTTTCGAGCTATTTGGACCCGCTTTAAGCCGAACTCTAGCAAAAATGCATGATGAAGTTTCACTTTTGACAATTTTCTCGCAATTGAAATTTGATCATAGATTTGGATGCCCATTTGATAGACAAGCGTGCACTCCAACTTTCACGATGTTCCAAGCTATTTTCATGCCCTTTAACCCCAACCTTTGTGAAACTGCACAACGGAGTTTCATTTTTATAAATTTCTCAGAATTAAAATTTGATCATTTCTTTTGATGCACATTTGGATGATAAGTGTGCACACCAATTTTCACGATGTTCATAGTTATTTTCAGCTCCTTTAAGCCAAACCCTGACAAAATTGTACGATTGAGTTTCAATTTTGACATACTTCTTATAAGGGAAACTTGATCATAGATTTGGATGCCCATTGGATAAACAATCATGCACGCCAAATTTTGTAACGTTTTGAGCTATTATTTTGACCCCTTTTAAGCCCAACCCTAGTGAAACCGCATGATAGAGTTTCACTTTTGAGCAGTTTCTTAGAATTCAAATTTGTTCATACTTGGTCAAACCAAGGCCTAAAAGCTTGCACTTTTTCCTTTAATCCAAACCTTAGCGAAATCGAATGATGGAGTTTCAATATTGACCAAATTCTCAGAGTTGAAATTTGATCATATATTTGGATGCCCGTTTGATATAAAAACGCACACGCCAGCTTTTGCAATGGTCCGATCTATTTGGCCCCCTTCGAGCCCAACTCTAGCGAAAATGAACGACGAAGTTTCACTTCTGACTAATTTCTCAGAATTGAAATTTGATCATAGATTTGGATGGTTGTTTGATAGATAACCGCGCACTCCAACTTTCATGACGTTTTGAGCTATTTTCACCCCATGTAACCCCAATCTTAGCAAAACCGCATGACGGAGTTTCACTCTTAACAAATTTCTCAGAATTAAAATTTGATCATAGATTTAGATGTGCATTTGGAAGACAAGAGTGCATGCCAACTTTCATTATGTTCAAAGATATTTTCGACTCCTTTAATCCAAACCCTAACAAAACCGCACGATGGAGTTTCGCTTTTGACCAACTTCTAAGAATTGAAACTTGATCATAGATTTGGATGCCCATTAGATAAACAAGCATGCACACCAGCTTTCGCAACGTTCCAAGCTATTTTGACCACCTTTAAGCCCAACCCTAGCGGAAATGCATGACAAAGTTTCACTTTTGAGCAGTTTCTTATAATTGAACTTTGATCATAGATTTGAATGTCCATTTGATAGACAAGCATGCACATGAAAATTTGAGATGTTCCAAAATATTTCACCCCCCTTCAATCCCAACCTTAGCAAAACCATACAACAGAGTTTCACTTTTGACTAATTTCTCAGAATTAAAATTTCATCGTAGATTTATCTTAGCATTTGGTAGATAATAGTGCACACCAACTTTCACGATGTTCAAAGTTATTTTGGTCATTATTCGAGGTTGGTCAAGTAAAGGTCTAAGAGATGCTACTTTTTCGACTTTCTTGTAAGTGAAATTTGAAAGAGAATTTAGGTACCCATTTGAGAGATAACCATGCATACACACTTTCAGGGGATTTCAAACTATTTTGGACCTTGGTCAAACTTGGTCAAACCAAGGTCTAAAATGTTGCACTTTTTGCCAATTTTTTAGGAATCAAATTTAAAAGTAGATTTAGATACCCATTTAAGAGGCACACATAAAAACGTGCACAACGGACTTTCACTTTTGACCAATTTCTTGGAATTAAAATTTAATCATAGATTTAAATGCGCATTTGGAAAATGAGAGTGCATGCCAACTTTCACGATGTTGAGAGCTATTGTCGACATCTTTCAGCCAAACCCTAACAAAACTGCACGATGCAGTCTCAACTTTGACCAAATTCTCAGAATTCAAACCTGATCATGTGTTTGGATGCATATTGGATAGGCAAGCATGCACGCCAACTTTCGCGACGTATCGAGCTATTTTGACCCCCTTTAAGCCTAACCTTGTTGAAACCACATGACGGAGTTTCACTTTCGAGCAGTTTCTTAGAATTTAAATTTGATCATAAATTTGGATGCCCATTTGATGAACATGGGGGTGTCACCTAGGGACCAATATGATATCACGTCCGTTCATATTGGGGGGGTTAAAATTAAAAAAATAAAAATCAATATATTGGGAGTATATTAGGGGTAACTAGGGTTTTTTTTTACTATTTAAATATCCAATATGTTGGGGTATGTTTTATTCAACATTTTCGTCTGAGCCGTTCACCAGTCCTCCGAGCCTTGCCTACTAGGTGCCTGTGCCTGCGAGCTCCTTTGCTTGTGGTTTGAGCTCTGAGTGCACCTGCACCAAGCCGAGGTGCCTGCGAGCTGGGTTTAGGGCATTTTTTCCATCGTGTGGCTGCATGCCGAGGTGCCTGCGAGCTGGGTTTAGGGCGTTTTTTCCATCGTGTGGCTGCATAATATTTGATTGCTTAATATCTGGAGATTGCTAAGAAGCTGAGGAGCCGTCTAGAAACTGGTGATTGCTAAGAAGCTATTGCAGAGGGGATATCTGGAAGAGTGATGCTTTTTGTTGACAGACCTGTGTATTTGTGTGTATTCTGGGCCTAGTGGCTTATAGTGTAGTTGTGCACAGGGTCCTGCTAGCCGCCGAATAAACATGTTAAATGTGTTAAAAAATACAAACTATAATAGGGCATTTTTTCAAATCCCCGCAGTATTTTCGGGAAAACGAGGGCGTTTTACTCCTTGTGTTTTCTGTGGGTTTTCTCCACGTTTTGTCCATCGTGTTTGCTGGATAACAGGGCATTTTTTCCAGCAGCATTGTAGTGGTAGCAGTGTTTTCTGGAAAACGAGGGCGTTTATTAACCGTTTTGTGGTCGTGGGTTTGTGGTGGGTTTCTCTGGTGCTAGAGGAGGCACATTGGAGAGCCATTGCATATCATTCTTGGAGGTACGTTGTAGTGTGTTTAATCTTTGATGAAAAATTCCTGTACTTCTTTTTGTGAGATAGCAGAGACAGTTGCTTACCCATCAGTAGTTCCAGAATCAATAGCATGGTCAAAATAGTAATTCCTAGAATCACGAACTAGATCTTATACCTATGCTTTTTCCACTGATGAATAAACTCCTGTTTATAGGTCAACTACAATGAGATCCGCATCTCCAACTATTGCTACCTTTTCCACTGCTGATGGTGCTCTCTTTATGCGGCCTATACCCCTGCGTATGATGAATCAATGGGTTATGTATGGCTTTCGAATTGGAAGAAATGACAGTGGTCTGGGAATAGATCCAATTGACCGAGTTTACTCCAACATTGACCCATATTCCGTTGCAGGACCAACTTACCTTCACTCTGTTCCAGATTCATTCTATTTAGACCCAGTGCCAGTAGCATATGTTTAATACAGGGTAGTCCCTAGTTTAATATGGTGAGATACTAGGCTTTATCAACTTCTTTTGGATAGGATTTTGACCCCACCCTTACAAAATTGGTGCCAGGAAGCCCCCAACCTGGTTCCTATTTCAGATGGGAATCTTCGAACGAAGCCTCCAGGTTTCAGGTCACAGGGACTAATCAATGGGGTGTTTACTCCACAGGGAGAGCAACCCAATATAGTAACTTAGGATCTTAATTTCGGATGTTCCAATTACTGGCATTAGGGGTTTTCCACTGCTGATGTTGCTCTCTTTATGTGGCCTATACCCCTACGTATGATGAATCAATGGGTTATGTATGGCTTTCGAATTGGAATAAATGCCAGTGGTATACCTCGATGCAATACTTGACTCTTCCAAGTTATTCATCAAATCTTTGTCTGATTCCTTCAGTGTGGTAGCTCCTCCTCCTTCATTATAAGTATACTCATACTCCATCAAACATACCTCATCTTCAAGCTCCTCTTCTTGAAATAGAAAATTCTCTATTCCAGGCATCTCTTCCAAGAATAAAAACGTTTCTATCTCCTCTTCCAGAAATTTCATTTCCTCATCAAACTGTATGAGTATATCATTCCAATATTCTTCATCTTCTCTTTGAATAGAATTTGAATTCTGTCCTCTTTCATATTCTTCCATCTTCATAACAACATTAGATAACTATTCATTTCCTCCAACCACACACAAATGATCATTTTTAAAATCATAAGACTCTCTAGCCCCATTTGACTCCTTCATCAGCAGATCCTCATGCTGATCTGAACTAGTCCAATAGTTCGTGAGACCCTCAATAATTTTTTCCTCAGCATCCCTATCTTCATCTTCATCAAGGATCCTTGCTGAGGTTCACATATGAAAACTTGCATCTCATACTCAGTTGTTCTGAATTCTTCCTTCAACCTGTCATACATCCTTTTCTTAGCTCCACTTGCAATGAATGCCATCTCACCTTCTTCTTCTTCATTGTCTAACCGTATTTCTGTTCTTCCTCATACTTTTGTAACACTTCCTCTAGTATACTAAGATGTGCCTTCAACTCAGCCATTTCTCTCTCAAATTCTTCATCACTCATCTCTTTCTTGCCCACTGCCTTGGCACTCCTTTCCATCTGTTTGTGACTTCTCTTTGAACCCTTAACATGACCCTCAGTAGTCATTCTTACCTCTTCCTTCTGTGGACTCTCAGTGAGCTGTAAATAGCCTTTCCCATCTCTTGTTAAGTTGTAACAAGTCTGCTACTTGTCACTCTACCAAGTCATCCTCTTGATATCCTCTTCTTCTTCTGGTTCTCTGCAGTAGAACCTCTTCTAGAGCACTCCTTGCTCAACTTCTCAAAGCTGTCAGGCTTTTGCTTCCTCAACTGCTCACCTCCTTAAGAACTTCACTGTCCTCTTCTTTCTTTCTCAGTAATCTTAATTTGTTGTAGGTTCTGTCACATTTCCTTCATCTAAGAGCTCTGCTTGCTCTTCTTTCTCTGTCATAGCTTCACTGCTGTAATGGCTTCCATTAGTCATCCTTTTCTGTTGCAATTTCTTTTTGTTCGCTTCAACCTGCAAATACAATTACCTTTAAAAATAGAGTTAGTGTAAAACATAAACCAACACCATCAAGACATGTTCATGGCCTTGCTTCCCACATTAATTGCACTTGAATGGGAAACCGCTTTCCAGTTTCTCATGCACTCTTCTGTACATTCTTCCTTCTGAACCAATTCAACTCTTTAGTTCAAGAGAACACTTGTATTCCAGTTCAAGAGAAATTCTTCTAAATGAATCTCAATGTTCTTTATCTTCACCAAGTTTGCTGTAACAAACACTTTCTCTGATGATTGTATTTCCCTATGTACAATTTTTCCATTCCCTACTGATGTAATTCTGCTTAAAAATGGGAACCAACTGCCTTGCCTTGTCTATCACAAAAGGTGTTATCCCTATGGAACATTATTTCCTCTCCAAAGAGGATAATCGATGATCAACCTGCTAACATTCAAATGAACAATGACCTTGATCTGACCTCTTCATTCAAGTTAAACTTTTACTTGTGCACCAGTATCACTATAACAACTTTTCGCAACCCATAATGAGCATTTTGATTACGCTGATTTTTCTCTCAACCACCAAATATCTTTGTAAGCTCTGATACCAACTCAGCACAGCAAACAATTTCCAAAACTCACGCTAACTAATTTATAAACATAGACTTCAACCTTTATCTCTTCAATGACACGTTACTGAGATCTTTTGAAATCAACGAATCATGCCACAATTTAAGCTTCAGTTACAATCCATCATCCTGACCCGATGACTCACCTATTGAGGAACTTCTAAAAATCTAATGACTTGTCACCTCTAGAACAAGTAAACTATGTAACTTTTTAAATAATTTTCATTAGTTTTACAAAGAGATTTACAATTAGCACCTCCTTGGGCTAATATGAGACCCTATGGTCTAATTAAGCTCGAGAATTACTGAGGATGACAGATGCATATTCATCGTCCTCTGTAGCTTAAATAATATAAAGATAGTTGTAATCACTGAACTGATCCTACTTTTTACAAAT
This sequence comes from Pseudotsuga menziesii, assembly GCA_001517045.1. Taxonomy (NCBI): domain Eukaryota; kingdom Viridiplantae; phylum Streptophyta; class Pinopsida; order Pinales; family Pinaceae; genus Pseudotsuga; species Pseudotsuga menziesii. The sequence goes on from LPNX011174848.1 coordinate 89,594, forward strand.
TTCTGAGTCGTTTCTCATATAAGGATTTATAATCTGTAGAAAGGGTTTTGGACAAGATACCCATTCATCAATTTGGAGATTATATATTTTTATTCTGGTGTATAGCTCTTTACTAGAACTGCCATATTGTAATCAAGAATTTATCTTTGAGGGTTAATGTACTGATTAATAAAGCTACCTTTTCCTTGCAAAGGTCTAGGGAATTACTTAGTGATCCACACCTCACAGGTTGAATTTACCATAATCTCTTCTTTAATTTTGTTTTTCCCTTTTCATTCTGAGTTGCTTATCTTTTCTTTTGTTGATTCCATGGCTAGGCTATTTCTTGGGAGAATCCATTGGTTCCTTCAAAGAGTTCCCACCATCTCAGTGTTTGCTCTACAGGTGTAAGTTTATTTAATTATTTATTTATTTAAGGGGGGGTTTCCTGTTATGATGCCCAGTGACCCTCTGAAATACTATATTGATATGTTTAGCATTTAACTTACTCCTTTAAGGGTTCAGGCTTCTCTGATTGTAATAATGAAACAAATGTTTTGATTTTTAATTAATCTTTTATACCTGATAGTAATTAAACTTCAACTAGGGTTTAGGACCCTGTTTCCATAAATTCATAACTTCGACTAGGGTTTAGTACCCTATTTCTCATTTGTGTAAGCTTCCCCTCAGATGCTCTGGAGCTTCTTGCATCCCCCAACATCCAACCTATCCATAGAAATAAAATGTTCCACACCTGGTAGCTCTTGCATCTTGTAGAAGGAGCAAGTCGACATAAGTCGACTTGGTTGAACACCGATTTAGTCAGCCGACTAAGTCGAGGGGCCGACTAGTCGATCAGCCGACTAAGTAGGTCGGCCGACTAAACTAACAATCGTGTCAGTTCACCGAACCGACAGGTAGTTATTTTTTGTAACTGTTTGTAACTAGTATATATTAGGCTGTTGAGCCAAGCAAGAACTCAGTTCAGTTTTGTGCCTTGTATGAACTCATTACATTAATATAATCTGTTTGCCTATCTATTCTTGTCTCTTATCTCTTATTTCTGGTTATGTTTTAGTATGTATTATTGGTAACCTTATGTGATCTGTGAGATTACAACATTGGTTCTGTTGCCGGTAGTACATGTCTAATATATATGCTCACATATGATATCAGAGCAGGAGATCAAGGACTGGTGGGATCGTAAAGTTGCGAACTACTTGCAAAATTATGCCAGACGAAACAGATTAACAGTTGCTAAAGCTAGAGCCAGATTTTTCACCGAGACACATGAAAAATTTGTCGAGTCTGTACCACAACTGTTGAAGCAGCTTCTGGATGAGAAGACCGGATGCCACTAAAGAACAACAGTTGCTAGATAAACTGTTCCGAGGGGGACGTACAAATCTATCGAAGTGGTTTGAAAAAATTGTCGACGACTTCTGTGAGGAGCAAGCGGTCGAAGACAGGACGTCAGTGGAAACTGTCAAAGCAAAATTCTACACAGATATCACCGAACAATTCTTGTGCTCCCTGCCAACCTTACTGTTCAAATTCTTGATAGAGAATGGAGCAGGCCACATCGTCGAACCTAGACCACCACTGTGCAAAGAGCCACCAAACACCAACTGGGCGGAAAAGCAAAGGAAGTGAGCGAAATTTATTGCAGAAAGGGAGTGGGAATACTTCCTAAGCAAGTGACTCGAACTATCTGGGCTTTCTAAAAGCATTGGGTAGGCTATGGGGGGGTAGTTGGTCATGTGTTGGAGGTAGAGTATAATGGATCCTAGTCGACCTAAAGTCGATAGTTGTCACCAGTGATGAAAATTCGACCGTGGAGGACCTAAAGACAATAGTACAGTACGAAAGTATGTCGGAAATTTAGAAACAAGAAAGGGACGAAAGACAGCAGAGAAGGGAAGCTAGACGTGAAAGAGCCGAAGGGATGAGCAGAGAACACAACCCTAGGGAGACCGACCGTGAAGAGAATCCACCATCGTCGGGTCATGACCGATAGGAAGAGGGCGTTGAACAAAAGGTGTCCCCTACGGAGGAAGAAGTGTGGATCAAGCAGCCAAAAGCTCTCCAATTAAGAGCTCCTGATGACGGAATAACCATTTCCCCGAAAAATCCGTATACTAGAATACAGAATATTGTTGAAGAAGACCTCCGACTACGAGCTGGTGACATTACTATCTGGAGCCGACTAGGTGATGAACCATACTCGGGACGACATCTTGTCATACACCGACCGGTCGAAGGGAACTGGGTGACCTTTCAAATGGCACCATCCTTTCAGAGTATCCACTTGCTCTTATCGACACATGAAGGAGCACCCCCCCCCACCAAGTACAGCTTTTGAAGGACTAGAACACACAGACCTATGCACACAAGATTTCAGTGGACCATCAATAGTAGAAATCCACAACAACCCACTGTGCAACGCAAATGAATCGACCATCGACGGAGGTACCCGTTTCGTCGACCAAAATTCCGCAGGAGCAACTTCATCAACAATCCCACCACTTTCACCACCACCCACACCTCCGACCCCGCCAACTTCTGAGAGCAGTGAAAGTGACTCAGACATGGGTCACGGAACAGCTCACATTCCTGTCTATGAGGGGGATGAAGACCCCAGACGACATTGGTTCGTCTGTGAGTCCATCTGGGATGCAAACCAGGTGAAGGATGAAGACCAACAGATGGCTCAGTTCGCAGGAGCCTTACGAAAAAGGGCCCTGACCTGGTACATGACCTTCTCAGAAAGGCAACCCAGAGCAACGAAAGCTAAGATTAAAGCACAGTTCTTATCCTTTTTCAAGACCCCAGACGCTATGCACCTGGCCGCCAAAAAGCTCAAGACAATGCAGCAAAAGATAGGGGAGACTGTCCACGATTACGACAAATGATGGAAGGACCTATTGAGTCAATTATATTATGTTATTGATGAGCAACTACTAATTCAATGGTTCCTTGCAGGATTATCACAAAAAATCTGCAGACACATCAGTCTGGAAACGTTCAAGACCTATGAAGATGCGCTGACCAAAGCTCTACAGGTAGAAATGGACGAAGACATACCTGCCTATCTGATGGACCACAGGATTGAAGAACAGCTTGAAAATGTGCAAAAGTCCTTGAAAGAACTGACTCTCAAAAATCAAGAAATCTGGTGTACTAAATGTTCAACAGCTGGACACACGAAAGATACTTGTCGACACGAATACAGCCGACAAGAAATCCGATTTGTGCAAACTAAATTCTTTTGTGATATTTTCCAGGAGGCCGGAGACCATTCTACGAAAGAATGTCCGTTTAACATGAAGAACGCCAAAGCTTCCTGGTGCACCATATGTGAGACAAAAAGTCACAATACGGCCGACTGTCAACTAAACCTGAAAAACAGACAAAATTATCAGGCGGTCTACCAGACGAATGCAGTGGCGCAGAGCAATGAGCAAAATAATATTAATTACTAGAACGGGAAATGATACGAAGGCCGACGATATGAGCGTCGGTATGACAATCGACGACAAGGGTTTGGAGGAAGAGGTCGATTCGTTGGGAATCGCGACATACGACCACGTCGATCTGGCCAGTGCTTCATCTGCTATAAAGAAGGACACAGATGTGCAGACTGTCCTTACAAGGACAGAACTGACCTTAAATTCTGTACGCATTGTGGGGTAGGCGATCACTCTCTGGAGGATTGTCCTACCATGTAAGAAAAAATCAATAATAAGAAAAATGTTAATGTCTTGTCTTGTGTACAAAAGCATGATATATTAACTACTAAAAATCTGCATATTGTCACTCGCCAAGGCACAAAAACAGGGCCTGATAACCCCCAGATTAGTAAAATTAAAAACACAAATGGTTATCCGGATCCTCTAAAGGAAAAACAAACTTATCAGGAAGAAACACACATATTTCAAGACATTGCACAACAAGAAGACATTATTACTAGTTGACTTAGCACAACACAGCAATTAACTCATCTCATCCAAACCGACAACTCCGTAGCCCAGTTCATTGATTTATTACACGAAATAAAAAGCACTAACTTTGGAAAACAAACTAAGAACATTTGTAGTCTCAATCAAAAAGACAAAAACGATGTCGACCCACTTGTCGACCTGGAAATCGAAGGTTATCACGTCCGACAAGTGGTGCTTGATTTCGGGTTTCAGGTAAATATCATGACCAGGGATACATGGGAAAAGATGGGCTGACCTCGACTCTATGAGTCAGGAATTTACCTAAAACTCGCCGATCAAGGCCTCATTGAACCCATTTGGGTCTGGAAAGATGTTGACATGACCATCAAAGGAATCTCGACTAAGGTTGATTTTGAAATCATCGACCCAAAAGAAGGATCTAGCTCCTTCCTAGTGCTAGTTGGTCGACCTTGGGGATGAAATATGAAAGCCTCCATATCCTTAGACAAAGAACGAATTAAGTTAAAAGGAAATGGTCAAAAAGTCATAGTACCCATTAATCCTTCCCAAGGAGCACCTTGGACCGAACCGATTGATGAGGAAGTCGATATCATACAGCTTTACCAGATCCATAATAATACGGACTATACCGAGCCAAACATTTATGGGGAGCTTCATTTAGGTAACCAAGACTCAATTGGTTACAATTCAGATGCCGAATTATATGACTGGGAGATGGAAAATTATGAAACACAAGCAAGAGGGTGCTGGACTATACAAAAAGTATAGAAAAAACCCACCCGACAGTGCTTCACTGTATCAATTATCCCCAAAGTCTTGGAAAACAAAATCAGGGAACGACCTACATTGCATCCAACCAACTTACATAATACCCAACTGCCCAGGTATAAAGAAAGAGAATCCCTAATAATGCATCTTGAACAAGTATCTAAAAATATTGGAGAACATGGCCGACTTCAAAGCTTAGTGGAAACATTTACAGGTCAAGCAGCTAGATGGTGGAACACCCATCAGACAAAATTGCAGACCTGGACAACTGCTTCAACTTTCTTTGTCAAACGATTTGGTGGGAAAAAGTTAACTCAGGAAGCTCAAATCCCTATCTTTGTCCAAGGCCAAGACCCAGAAGAACACATCAAGATTTGTGAAAAGGAGTGGAGACGGCTTGGACACAAAGATGAGCGAGCCTAGCCACATTTGTTCCCTTCAACCCTAGCCGACTTGCCTACTAAATGGTATAAAATGTAGGAAGCTCGAGGAGAAACCTTCTTTTGGAATGAACTTAAAGAAAATTTTATTAAGGACTTCCATTTCATACCTCAAAATGAAAAATTGGCCGGGACAGCACACCAAATCAAACAGTTTCTTCAACCGACAGGAAAACAACCCATCCAAGACCATCGACAAATCAGGGACTGTAATAAGATACAAGCTGAATCAAAATCACAGTCGACACGTTTAGACCTAGAAAATGAACACACGGAAGGTAAGATATTTAGATGGAAGACCGACCACATTGAAACAACCAAACCGATCTACTCAATCCTGAAAGTCGAGACCACCGACAAACCAGACATAGACAGAATGACTGCAGCTGACTTTCCGGCTACATTCTCACAGTTTACAGAAGGAAATTGACTGATCAATGAAGCTAAATCACCAGAGTGGCTGGATGCCAAAGTGAAAACTAAGGAGGTCTACATTTCAAACGACGACCGTCCAAAAATAGCTAAGACTGGGGACTACTGGAACGAACACCAAACCATCGAAATCATCAACTTACTGAAAGAATTCCAAGATGTCTTTGCAAGGGACTATGAAGACTTAAAAGGGTTAGTACAAGAAATGGGAGAAATGAAAATAGATACTAAACCTGATGTCCGACCTGTCAAGAAACGACCTTACAAATTCGCTCATAAGTATAAGGAGATAGTTAAGAAGGAAATAGACAACATGTTAGCAGCAGGGATCATCTACCCCATCGACCAGTCGGAATGGGAAAGTCCCATGGTCGTACAACCCAAGAAACATGACCCGACCAGATTAATAATTTGTGTCGATTTTAGGGAGCTCAACAAAGGCACACTCACAGATCCATTCCCCACCCCCTATGCTGATGAAATCCTGAATGAAGTTGCAAGCCATGAATGTTATTCATTTACAGATGGATTTTCTGGATATAATCAAGTACCCATAGCAAAAGAGGATCAAAAGAAAACAACATTTGTATGTGAATTTGGGTCCTTTGCCTACAGAGTTATGCCTTTTGGGTTGAAGAATGCACCTGCAGTATTCTCACGAATTGTTGTCAAAACATTCCAAGAGTATATCTATAAGACCATGGCAGTGTACTTTGACAACTGGACCATATATTCCACCCTAAAGGATCACTGCACATGGCTCCGACTTATGCTGGAGAGATGTCGACAGATACAACTCTCCTTAAATATTAAGAAATGTACTTTTATGACTCCCATTGGAATACTCTTAGGGCATATTGTCTGCAAAGACGGTATAAAGGTCGACTTTGCCAAAATAAAAATCATCCTCGACCTAAAACCCCCAATAAACCCTAAACAGGTCCGGGTGTTATTGGGCCATACATGATATTATAGGAAATTCATCCAACATTATTCAGATATGACTTACCCTCTGGAGGAACTGCTAAAAGAAGATCAGGAGTTTATATGGACAGAGGAATGCCAAATATCCTTCGACAAATTGAAAAGAAAACTGGTCGAAGCGCCCATACTTAAATTTCCAAACTGGTCGACTAAATTTCACGTGCATATTGATGCATCAGGCATTGCAATTGGAGCCATCCTTACTCAACCAGGGGATGATGGGATGGATTACCCTATCGTATACATCAGTCTAAAATTAAATAAAGCTGAAAGGAACTACTCGACCACTGAATGAGAAGCCCTAGGTATGGTCTTTGCTCTCCAAAAGTATCGACATTACCTACTAGCCAACCCTTTCATATTTTATACCGACCATCAAGCTTTGAAGTACCTTGTTAATAAATCCCTTCATCATGGACGAATCTGTCGATGGTTACTTCTTTTTCAAGAATTTGAGTTTGAAGTAGTGGTCCGACCAGGGAAGCTAAATGTCAGACCCGACCACCTATCACGTATCGAAACAGGGGAGGAACCGACCGGAATCGACGACGATTTGCCAGATGCACATCTATTTCGCATAGAAGCAGTACCCGAAGAACTAGAAGAAATAGCTCAGTTCTTAGAGACAGGTCAGGCACCCGAAGGTCTGAACACCAAGAAGAAACAAATCTTAGCTACGAAGGCTGCACCCTACAGCCTCATCAATGGATTTTTGTACAAAATGGGGTTAGACGACATTCTAAGACGTTGTGTACTCGACCATGAGAGAGAAAAAATCATGCATGAAGCACACTATGGACCTGCAGGAGGACATTTTCAAGCGGATACAACTGCAAGAAAAATCCAACAGTCGGGCTTATGGTGGCCGACCATCCACAAGGATTGCAAAAACTTTGTTAGTCGATGCAATAGATGTCAACGACTTGGTCGACCTCTGTCGAGCACAGAAATGCCCTTGCTATCTGTAAACCCTAGTCTCACATTTGAACTGTGGGCTATAGACTTCATAGGACCTTTTCCTATCCCAGCCAAACGATCAGGTGCTAGATATATTATCACGGCAGTGGAATATGTCACTAAATGGGCAGAAGCTGAACCCGTCGATACATGTTCAAGTGAGGTAGCTGCTAAGTTTATCTATGAAAACATTATCACTCGATTTGGATGCCCACTCACATTGATTAGTGACCAAGGATCACACTTTATCAACAAAACCATCAAAAATTTGACCGACCAGTTCCACATCGACCATCGACGAAGCACTGCATATCATCCTCAGTCGAACGACACGATTGAAGCTTTTAACAAAACACTAACCAAAGGGTTAACCAAAATATGCAACACCGACAAAGACGACTGGGATGAGAAAATCCCTGCGGTTCTCTGGGCATATAGGACAGCATATAAGTGGTCAACCGATCAAACCCCCTTTTGACTAGTCTACGGGCAGGAAGCAGTCGTTCCCCTACATTTCCGACAGCAGACACCTATTATTGCACAGATACTACAGGTTGATGTCGAACAGGCAAGAACAGACCGACTATTTCAACTCAGTAAGCTAGAAGAACGTAGAATCATGGCTATTCAGCATCAGGAAATTCACAAACAACAACAGAAAGCCTGGCATGACCGTAACATCAAAAACAAAAACCTCTCAGTCGGCGACCTTGCTTTACTTTATAATAGTCGAGTCAAGGGAAAACCCAAGAAATTACACACAGAATGGATGGGACCTTACATTGTCGAAGAAATACATCCCAACGGTTCAATCCGACTGAAAATGTTACAGGGCCTAGTATTCCGGAAGCTCGTTAATGGAGCCTGACTCAAACGTTACAGAAACTAAAAAAAAAAAAAAAAAAAAAAAATAACGACCTTACCCGTCAATCAAAACCCATAAAAAGATATAAAAATTCCAAAACAAAATAATACATCCGACACAACAAGCCATGACAGCAACTCACTACTTTGAGCACCAACATCACCACCATCGACCATCTTCATCGCCCAGTCAGGCCGACCATTTTCACCCACGACACCGACCATCGACTTCGAAAGTCCCATCACGCATTGATGGCCTCGAGCGCCGAAACAGATCCTCCATTAAGTCGCACTCAAGTATTGCAGTTGGACTGTCAAGTCCGTCATTAATACACCCATTTCGACACTCAACCCCAACCACACCTATAAATAATGGACCATCGAAGGTTCATTCACCACACCCATTTCCCTCAGAGCACCCGCAATCTCAGTCGACCAAAGCACAAGCACCCTGTCAAAACCCCTTCGACCAGTCCGACACAATGGCACCCAAACTAACCAAAGCTGCGGCCAAGGCAAAGGAGTTGCAAGCCGAGGACACCCCCTTGCTCAACCGTCTCAAGAACATTAAAAATCCAAAGGTCCAGGAGGGCCCGTTTCAGAAACTATGGAAAGAGATCCAAGAGTGGGCCTATATCGACAATAGAATGACCACGACCACTGAGAAAATTTGGAAGAGCTCCATCCTCCAGTACCCTAACGCACCACTGATGGAAAGCTTCGGTGGGATGAAGGAAGCAGCTGTTAAATTCATTATCAGTCGCTACCATAACGGCTGATTCTACTTCGACCAGCTGATTGATATCACTGGGGATGTTATCTCCAAACTTATGGGTCTATCCAACCAAGGCAGCCCTATACCTATTGGGATCAAGGAAGGGTTAGTCCAAGAGCTTACAGGCTCACCGTCAGGAAAGAACTCCAAAGGATTAATGATCAGCCAGATTGCGACAAGGACGCCACAAATCATGGCTAAGATCATAGCAATCACCCTTACCTTGGCAGGTCAGGGCAGCGACCTTAAACTGGAGATGTTGGAAGCGGTCGACACAATCGCGACCGACGGACGGATCTAATGATGGGGATATTATGTTGCAGACATGATAAAAACCATCTGTGAATGCTGTCAGGAGACGGGAGGTATGATCAAGTTCTGCTCTCTCATTATTTGGATTGTTATGTATCACATTTGTCCTGAGGGCAGTCCAGTCTTCCAGGAGTCGACCAGGTTCCAAATGCACTGGTTTAATCCATTTTCACAAAAAGGAACCCTACATGAGCTGGCACAAGGGAAAGTATTCTTGGAAAAATGGTTCCAGCAGTTGAAGGTTTGAACGACGAGGTGGAGGGTGCCCTAGAACATCCGACGAAACCTCCCTGCTGAGTCTCATATCCAATTAGAACTTGACCATACATCTGTATGGTACATGCGAGGTCAGGACCCCAAAGCACAGGACCTCGACTACTATCCAACGGTTGAACAGATTTTCCGAGAGTTGACCAGACAAGCACAGACAAAGATACCAATTCCAGAGGCTTCCAAACCGGTCAACTTCTCCATCATAGAGCTTCTGACCGACCAGGAAAAAGAAGAGGACTACGAGCTAAACCTATACATCAGCACATTTGTGTCGGAGGACACCCCGACTGTGCCCACTAGTCAGGTACACATCACCGTCAAACCTCCGACTGCAAAGGTAGTCGACCCCCAGGCGACCGAATAACAACAACCAACAGTACAACCACAGAAACAGACAACTCCTCCGGCTCCAGCAATCATCGACCCCACTCAAGAACTGACAGGTGAAGTCGAATTCGACGACCTGGAATATGCTTTATCCCGAAGCATCATCAAGAAGTTGGCTAAGGAGATAGTTGTCGCCAGGAAAAAAATCAAAACCCAAAAACAACAACAAGGTAGGGGTAAGCGTAAGCTTATTCTCGCTGACTCGTCCGACGATGAGGAGGAACTAGCAACCGCAGCCGTCGACATTGTCAAGGATGCCCGTGCAAACAAAGTGTCAGTAGAAGTTCAGTTTCAATGGTATCTGGATGCAGGAGCTCCAGAGGGTCGGCCAAAGAAAGCAAAAATGGCATCGACACCTGAAAATGTGGTCGACCTTGTGTCGACCCCTCCCCTTCCATCCCCGACAACCATAGTCGAGGAGAAAGCACAAGCACAGCAGGCAGAAAGTCCCCCTGAGGAATATCAACGCGTCATCCCGGAGGCACTCAGAGCTAAGGTTGCCAAAGACGCTGAGCTTCAATCTTTCTTCGCGACGCTTCCTCGACTGTTTAAGTCGGCCCAGAAAATATAGACAAAATCCCCTCTCTATGCAAGCAGAAATCCTTATGCAATTGTTACGACGACATTCACCCACAACGAACAGGGTGACGTAATAGGAACATCAAAGTCTGTCACCGAGCCAATCGACCAGAACGACCTACCCTCTACACCTTCGGAAGCAGGTATCTCTTCTGACAAAAGCTCACAACACACTCCTACCAACCCTTCGACCCCTGTCCATACCCCCTCTCCATCCCCAACACCACCATCATCACAACCTCCTTCACCACCACCACCACCGTCAAAATCCCCACCACCCGAATTACAGCTGAACCCATCACAGCCACCATTATCTTCACAACCAGAAGCAGACATCCCACCTCCTCAAATAGAAATACCTCCCACCTCCCCACCACATACTCAAAAAGAAACACATCCATCTTCTATACCACCTAACCAACCAGAAAAACCTTCAGCCTTCATTCCATCAACCACAGACCCAACCTCAACTGCTGCAGATACCCAAGAACAACAGACAGACACACAGAAGAAAAAGAAAGAGCCGCATAGAACATCTGGTATCTTGATTATCCTAAGGGATGCAAGTTCCTTGGACGACATAGAGGTCGGTCAACTCCTTAAAACTGTGGCCAAAGAGTCAAAGAAAAGGACAGATCGAAAAGCTAAAGAGCTTGTAGCCAAAAATGCAGAAGAAGTCGAGTTTCTCGGCAGATGCAGAGCTCTAGTCCAGACCGTGATACCAGGCCCTTTCGACGTCGACACAGATTGACCACTTGAAAGAGCATACCAGCTCTTCGAGACAATGGTATCGACTGTCTAGACCCGGATGCAAGAGACCAAGGAAGAGCAAAAGGAGGAGACTGTTTGACTGCTCTTGGCCCAACACACTGCATTCTCGGAGGCATACAAGGTCCTCCAAGATCATATCGAAGAATCAGTTGTCACTGAGGATGTATTGCAAGACTAGCCTAATCACTATGGGCAAGTCTATCAGCAGACAAGGCAGGCGCGACAGGGCATTCAGGCACTGGAGGGCCGAAAGTCGACAAAGGCAGAACTGCGGCAGACCATTGAAGAACAAATTGTGAAGGAGACCAACAAACTGTAGAAGCTGGAATAAGAGGCACATCAGTGGGTTCAACAGGCCCTTCCCAACTTAGAGAAAGTCAACATCATCTGTCCACAGATGAAACGGCTCATCAATGCTGCAGAAGAGCAAAACCAAATGTTGGGTCCCAACATGGAAAATATAGCAGAGATGCCCATGTCTGAAAAGATGTCGATCCTTTCAGGTCTCACTACCTTAACGATCGATATCCAAAAGGCATTGCAGAGTTGGACCGACTTTCAGCATCATCTTGCCATCACAGCTCCAGCTATCGTCGAAGTCTGTGTCCAAAGGAGACCGACTATCTGTCTGCATGGTCCACAGCCCGAGAAAGTCTGACTGCATCCACAAGAGTTCATTTTTTTTTGTACCTCCCTGTTTCTTTGGGACGAAGAAACGTTTTGTTCATGGGGGAGATGTAGAAGGAGCAAGTCAACATAAGTCGACTTGGACGAAGACCGACTTAGTCATCCAACTAAGTCGAGGGGCCGACTAGTCGATCAGTCGACTAAGTAGGTCGGCTGACTAAACTAAAAGATTAGTCGACTTAACTAACAGTCGTGTCGGTTCACCGAACCGATAGGTAGTTATTTTTTGTAACTGTTTGTAACTGGTATATATTAGGCTGTTGAGCCAAGCAAGAACTCAGTTCAGTTCTGTGCCTTGTATGAACTCATTACATTAATATAATCTGTTTCCCTATCTGTTCTTGTCTCTTGTCTCTTATTTCTGGTTATGTTTTAGTATGTATTATTGGTAACCTTATGTGATCTATGAGATTACAACACATCTCACTGCATCCATGAACATCTTTGTGAGCTTCCCCAACCGTGGAATGCTATCTAGCTTCTTGCATCCCCCAACAACTAACTTGTCTAAAGAAATAAAATGTTCCGCACCTAGCAACTCTCATATCTCAAGACATCTTCTGATATCTAGTTTTGTAAGCTTTGTGAACTGCCCCAACCCTGGTATGCTCTTGCATCCCCTAACATCCATTTTATCCAAAGAAATCAAATGTTCAATTTATCCAAAGAAATCAAATGTTCCACACCTGGCAGCTCTTGCATCTCACTGCATCCCTGAACATTTAGATATATAAGCTTTGTGAGCTTCCCCAACCGTGGAATGCCATCGAGCTTCTCGCATCCCCCAACATCCAGCATGTACAAAGAAATAAAATGTTCCGCACCTGGAAACTCTCGTATCTTAAGACATCCACTAATATATAGTTCTGTAAGCTTTGTGAACTGCCCCAGTATGCTCTTGCGCTTCTGACATCCACTAACATTCAACAACTTTGTATTACTATTCATGTCCCCTTCTTATAATCACTTGACAATTGCTTCCTGATTGCAAAAATTCTCCTTCCTGATTACTTATTCTTTAATTTTAATCAAAATCCTACTTTCTTGAGTCTCCACTTCTTCAGATACACCACCATCTTGAATTCTACTCTGTATATTGGACTTTTCTGCATCCAATTATTCCTTTCAATGGAATTTTGGAATATGTTGTCAACAACTTCTTTATTCCACTTTCAGCATCTCTTTTTTTAACATCAACTTCTTATGCAGAATGTACATACTTGTTCCATAGAACTTATTTCTTCCCTCCACCACTCCTATTTTTAGTTGCAGAGAAGTTGTACACATCTTCTCTAATCTTTGGAGGCCTACACATTCTTTTCATATTTTCTAACTATCAAGTTAATGGAGTGTGTCTTCTAGCCTTTTGTGGTAAGTGACTCTTTGAAGGGACTTAAGATAGAGATGTGCCAGTAGCTTTATGATGGTGTGGAGTGAATTGTAGCTTATTTACCAATATAGAAGGGATGGTAGTATTGCGATGAAACTAAATTACTAATCATGGAAGTAGAGGCACCATAAGTGGTAGTCTGGCTGGCCATATAACTTTTTCCTATAGGTGTAATGACTGGACATTGCATAAACAATGGTCAGACTTGGTCATCACATGGACAGTTTCTTAAGCATATGATATATCTACATTCACAGTAATGCACACAATCACTCTCTTCTTAATGCTCAGACTCAGTCATCAGACTCATCACATAGACAGTTCCTTGAGCAGATATGTATCCACACTTAACACTAACAATCACTCGCTTCTTTATGCTTCTGTTTTGTGTGTAGAGTACATATCCTTAGTTTACAATATCATAAGCAAGATTCTATTCTAAGTATTTTTTAAACAAAGGAGTCAAAAGGAGTTGAATCCTTCAAGGAGTTGGCCAATCTTTCACACTGCCCCTTTCAAGAACATTACAAATTGATCATGTCTTAATAGTTATGAATCACAATCAATAAATTCCAGTAGTGTGTTACTAGTGATGTCATGGGTGAGTTGGAAACTTCATGAGTATTTGATGTTTTATTTAGATCTCAAATACACAAATGCATCATTTAGATGAAAAGTGCAGTAGTACAAGTACCTCAAGCCATATGATGTTTTGCAAATTGGAAGTGAAAAACAACTTGAAAAAGATCATTCAACCAATTAGTTTCAGTAAGGGGGGCTTGCATTAATAAAATAAAGACATATACTTGTTTATTTACATATTAAAATTCCTCAAAGGGAAATACTTGCAGACCTGTGCTTAGAATTAATTACCCTGGCTAATAAACAGACACCTAAAAACATAGTAAGAAGGTGCTTTTTACATGCCTGTAGCAGCCCGTTGACAGATCTGGAAATGAACGTTGAGATACCCAAGTAATGTGGCCATACAATGTGATAGCAATGAGAAAATATTATAATCGCTGAGATCTGAAATGTGCTGTAGATGACTATTGGGAAAACTTCATCTTTTACTTAATATTCAGATATGGAAATGAGAGTTATTTGACTCACAATACAGAGTTATGAAAGTACTATAGCATCCTTAGAATGTGTTGGGACTGACAATCAATGGATGAAGAAGTAGACTCTGGTATAACAAATCCTGTAGTAGCTTTATTCTTCCCAATGCGCCCAATGGAAGTATGTAAGCACAGTATAAGAGTGAAGATTTTACCACATTGATATTTCAATTTATGGCAGCTTGGAAACTACTGGTTACACTCTTCCCATGAATCATTTCATTTACAGCAGAAAAATCTTGAACTTCTTCTCTACATGAAGACCCATGACTATATACTGTCAGCTGGCATTAACAATATTGAAATGGGTGCTGTATATACAAATTGACTTAATGCTTCTGGTGATTAAGAATACATTTTCTATTGTCAACATTGTTTGAAGTCATGCAAAGAACAAATCAAGGTGATAAATTTTATTTCCAAAGTTTACTCTATAGACTGCACTTTAAGCAATTAATAACTTTATATCCAGTGGAAAATAACCTCAATTCCCCTGTTCTTGCTTTTCATATTTTTTCATGCTGTCTTCTGCTCTGCAAATAGTTTTGGCCATACATACCATCTTTTGAATGGAATCAAGTAGTGGATATAACAGGTGGTGTGGACCCAACAGAGCTTGATTTGAATCGAAAGCATTTCTATCAGTTTAGTGGTTCCCTAACCACTCCTCCATGCACAGAGGGAGTGATGTGGATGGTGATGAAAAAGGTAAAGTGACCATATCACAATCTTGCTAAGTACCTTTTCTTGTTTTCAATAGAATGTGTAGTTTCCTGTTGTATCCATGACGTGCTTCACGGATCTATATACATTAGTTACTGCTCCATGTAGAGTATGAAGCTGAACCCTAGATAATGTATGCATACCTTAAGGTTTCAAAGGAATCACATCACAACCTTTTACAAGATAGATAACTACCAGAACTGTCTGGTCAAAATGTATATGATGTGTGGTTTCTTATTGGGTACTATTGCTTAATATAAACATTAAGCATTCAAAAGAGATATAAGAACCTTAATGTTGGTTCTGTGTTTGCATTTCTGTATAGCAATTAGTTTCTTTACTAGGATTTATCTATGTAGACTTGAAGTTGGATTAACCTTCATGGGTTTGGGATTTACCGATTCCATCTTCTAACTTTTACAGATACGCAAAGTCTCTCCCATGCAAGTGGATATGTTATATGCTTCTCTCAAGGTAGAGCACAATTTCAGTTCTGTTTTCTTTAGTTTCTTTCTATTCACTAGAATGAAATGTCTCTACTTATGAAGGAGTGCATGAGTTTATTTAGAGCAAAACATTTTAATAAAATGACTTCAATTTTTGAATGCATTGTGGTTTTTCTTTTTAAGTAGAATGTATATGTTACGTATTGCAGCATGAAAAATCTCGCCCAACTCAAGCTCTAAATGGAAGAAGTGTATACAAGAGGAAATTAGCATGATTCCTTCCGAGTAATGGAGGACCACGGGTCTATACATGAAGTGTTTTTTCTCACATTTCGTGCATTACTCCTATTTCGAAGGAGGTCATCACCCTCCTGCTCTGGGATCAGTTTGCTTAACTATGGAGATGCATCTTGAATAAGCTCCCCAAAATAACCTAGATATGATGTATTCAGTCTTCTTTTGTAGTCCAATAGTAGATGTAATAAAAGATATACATTATATTATTGGCAGATTTCTTGTACTCCTTTTGTACAGGGACTTCTATTACATAAATTTACAGTCCATCATCATTTTCTCTTGTTATCTCATTTTGCACTATATTTACTAAAATTTTAAATTACTGAGATTTTCATCTCAAGCTTTTAAGCATCTGATAAAGATGACCAAATGGAAAGGCAGATTTAGAGTCAAAAGTGTACTATCAGAATTATATTGGAGGATTCTTCTATATTTTATATTAAGTAGCTCAGAACAATCATTTTATATTAGAGGTAACAAAACCAATTCTCAACCTAATTTTTTATAACGATAACCTAAACTATGCATGTAGCCGTTTGGCTCATTTGATCAAATTGGGATTGCTCTCTATATTTTTCTTTAGTTATAAGGGATTACTAGTTTTGGTGGATTCACGATGAAGTCCTATTTTGGTTACTCTTGTCACTTTGCCATCCTGGAATGAAAGTATCACCCGTTAAGCAACTTTAGGTTGGATGCATGGCGTCTCTTTTTAGTCATCCTTTTGAGTTTATATTTACATATTTTGTAGGCCAATCTAATTCTCTCAGATCTAATAAGAAAACTTACTTTTTGATCTTCCATAGGTTACCTAATTGGAGGACATGCTGGTGTAATTCTGGAAGTTGGTGCAAACATGTTTCTACTTCTCTTGTCCAACTACCAGCTTAGTTCTTACTTTCTTCTACTTTTATGTTCACATATGTTCACTTATTTCTGTGTGACCAAATATTAATTTCTTCTTACGCTTCATACATGTTCACATATTTCTGTGTGACCAATTCTGTTGCAGCCTATCGTATGCATATTGTTTTCTTTGTTTAACCATATCTGTGATCCAACATTTTTTTGAGTCCTGCTATTTTTAGAGTGTGCCTCCAAATCTTTTTAGTACCAGGATTGTTATTTGTAATCAAAATGATCAGATAAAACCTTGT
>LPNX011174848.1:110220-136628 GCA_001517045.1 Pseudotsuga menziesii
ACCACCCCTACCTGATTGACTAGTTCCCACCCGTGAGGTAAACCAAGAGCTGTCGTTTGTGGCCAAGCGGTTATCATTTTTACCTGATCCATGGAGTACGGGGCGCTACCCCAATACGCAAGCCGTCAGACAGCATTGGTGGTTGAGTGATTCCCTTGAACCGATAGGAAGCCGCACATACCTGGGGTCCATATCTATTTTTAGTTGCACAATCGTAGATTTCCTCTGTCCGGAATTGTTGTCGGTCAGTTCTGTGCCATTGCAGATCCATTTGTTGCTGATCACTTCCGTGCCGTTGCAGATTCCACTATTTCCGATCACTTTCGCACTGTTGCAGATCCCTTCCTAAAATTTTGTTTTTCGGCCATATCTCCTTGGTTTCAACTCTGTTTTCCCTGAAACTTCACTGACACCTCTTCAATTCCATTCTACATATTTCATTCCTGAAGACCCTATCCCAAATTCCACTTCCCAAGACTCGAAATCCCACATTTGTCTATTTTTAGGGTTTTCCATAACTCCTTCGATTTTCACCCAAACGCCTTCAAATTTTTCCACCGTATTCCTTCCTCATTCTTCTTCTTTGTCCCTCTCTACCAAATTTTCTCATTCTTTCACCCCACTCCTAAAATCCCCATTTTTTGCTTCCCTGTCCTTTCGACAATGTCCAAAACTTACTCAAACCCAAATTACCCTTCCGATTTTTTCCCAAATCCATATTTTCCTCTACTGAAACAGTTTCTGTTTTTGTTTTTCTACCCACTCCCCCCCCCCCCCCCCCCCCCAAAAAAAAAAAAACTCCTGGTTATTGTTGTCACCCGCACAGGAGCAAAAGCCATGGAGGAAGCACTTGCAGCCATTCAAGCCAAACTCCAGGAACTGGATGAAAAATTTCTTGGTCTCCATCTTGAGCATTCAACTATGAACACCAGACGACAGTACGAGTCTTCATCAAACAATGGGTTCTCTTCTTCCAGTAATTTTCGCGGTCCGAAGCTAGATTTTCCTCGCTTCAATGGTACTGATCCGACTGGATGGATCTATCGTGCAGAACAGTATTTCAGTCTTCATAATACTTTTGATGTCAACAAAATTCCACTTTCCTCCTTTCATTTGGAACAGGAAGCTCTTCAATGGTATCGTTGGTACATCAAGGCTCATGAAGAGCCAAAATGGCCTGATTTTTGCCAGCTCCTTTTGCAACGATTTGGTCCTAGTGCTTTTGATGACTTCACAGGAGCTCTCACTAAACTTCGCCAAACTGGCACTGTGAAAGAGTATCAAACTGAATTTGAGAAACTAGCTAATCACACTGAAGGATTACCTGATGACTTCTACTGGAGTTGTTTTATCAGTGGTCTAAAGGATGCAATTCGCTCTGAGGTCAAAATGTTCAGTCCCAACACAATGGTAGAAGCCCTGGGGTTGGCTAAGTTGGCAGAAGACAAGATGGCAGCCCAACAGTGCTCCAAATCCTCTTTTGTTCCCTTCCGAAATATGGGTTCTCAATGACCTCCCATTCCGCCAGCTCCTCGCTCACCTCCAATCAAGCATTTGTCTGAAACAGAGATGCAGGCACGCAGAGAAAAATGGCTTTGTTATAATTGAGATGAGAAATTCACTCGGGGACATCGATGTGTTCAACAAAATCTCTATCTCTTGGATGTGGATTCTCCACCTGCCTCTGAAATTGGTGAAGAAGCTCCCGATCCAATGGATGCTCCGGTTGACATTCAGGAGCCGCCTACTGACCCTCCATCTCAGGACGACCAGCCCGAGATATCCCTCCATGCTTTAGCTGGAGTCACTGCCCCCCAAACAATGTGGGTACGTGGTTACTTCAAGAAGCTTCCTCTTACCATACTCATTGATTCTGGCAGCACTCATAATTTCATTGACCCTCGGATCGCCAAACAAGCTGATTGTTTTATCCATCCTTGCTCCAACTTTGAAGTCGTGGTTGCCAATGGGGGCACCTTACCTTGCAAAGGGAAGTGTCGTAATGTGTGTATCTCTATGTGAGATTATAACCTCCGCTCTGACATGTTTTCCTTGACCTTAGGCGGATGTGATGTGGTTTTGGGTGCTCAATGGCTGTGCACACTTGGCCCCATATTATGGGATTTTGCTGAACTTTGGATGTAGTTCTCCCCCAATGGACACAAACACACATTGAAAGGATTACAACCAGGGTCTCTCAGCATCATCAGTTCACATCGCATGGAAAAATTCCTTAAGAAGAGTTCCCATGGTGTCATCGCTCAGCTCCATTCCATTCAAATGCAACCATCAGCGGCCCCCACTACTCCTTTGGATCTCCAACAAATTCTGGATTGATATACAGGTGTTTTTGCTGAACCAGTGGGACTTCCACCTTCACAACCAGAGGACCATGATATTCATCTCCTTCCTGGAATCATTCCTCCCAACATCAGGCCCTATCACTACCCATTTCACCAAAAAACAGAGATTGAACTCCTCGTTAGGGACTTACTGAAGCAAGGTATTATTCGCCCAAGCACAAGTTCCTTTTCTTCACCAGTTCTTCTTGTCCGCGAAAAAGATGGGTCATGGCACCTCTGCATTGAATTCCGAGCACTTAATCACCTCACCATCAAGGATAAGTTTCCAATTCCTGTTGTTGATGAGCTTCTTGATGAGCTTCATGGTGCTCAATTTTTCTCCAAGTTGGATCTTCGCTCTGGGTATCATCAAATTCGGGTTCATGAGGATGATATCCCTAAAACAGCTTTCCGCACACATGATGGCCACTATGAGTTTTTGGTCATGCCCTTTGGTCTCACTAATGCTCCTTCCACATTCCAGGCCTTGATGAATAAAATATTTTGACCCTATTTGCAGAAATTCATTCTGGTATTTTTTTATGATATCCTCATCTACAGTACAACATGGGCTGAACATCTCCAGCATCTAGCTCTTGTAATGCAACTTTTCTCTGATCATCATCTCCATGACAAAAAAGTCTAAATGTGTTTTTGGCCAAAAGGAAGTTGAGTATCTCGGGCACATTATCTCAGCACAAGGGGTTCGTGTGGATCCTGCCAAAATCGTTGCCATGAACAATTGGCCGCCTCCTAAGACACTCAAGAGCCTTCATGGTTTTTTCGGGTTGACTGGCTACTACCGCAAGTTTGTCAAGGATTATGGGAATATTCCAGCTCCATTAACTGCTCTGTTGAAAAAGGATGCTTTTACATGGACACATGTTACTGAGTGTGCATTTGACAAGCTGAAACAAGCTATGTGTACTACACCTGTTCTAGCTATGCCCGATTTTTCCAAGCCCTTCACTATTGAGAGTGATGCTAGCAGCAATGGACTTGGTGTTGTTCTCCTTCAATATGAACACCCCATTGCGTTCACCAGCAAAGCCCTTTCCAATAAGAATTTAGCTGCCTCTACATATGAGAAGGAAATGATGGCTATTTTGCATGCAGTACAAAAGTGGCGACCCTACCTCTTAGGGAATCATTTCTGCATCAAGACTGATCACCAGAGTCTGAAATATTTCCTAAAACAGCGTGTATCCCCCCCAACACAATATAAATGGGTTAGAAAACTCATGGGTTATGACTATGAGATCACTTATAAGAAGGGTAAGGACAATATTGTGGCGGATGCCCTTTCTCACACATTTGATGACCGAGGTTCTCTTTTCATGATTTCTATGCCTGTTCCCAATTGGTTGCAATCGGTTCAATAGGGTTATGTCAAGGACTCTTCATTATCTCAAATCATCCAATGCTTGGACAACAACCCTTCTGTGGTCCCAAATTACTCTTGGGATGGTGCTTCACTGAGATACAAGGGTCATCTGGTGCTTCCCCAGAACACAGCTCTTCAACAAGCTATCTTCTATGAACTCCATGCTTCTCCGTCTGCTGGGCACTCTGGTTTTCTCAAAACGTATGAACGGGCACAGCGCAACTTCTTTTGGCAGGGCATGAAAAGGACAATTCAACAGATGGTGGCTGAATGTGATACCTGCCAGCGCAATAAGGGTGAAACAACACCCCTTCCGGGTTTGCTCGAACCCTTGCCCATACCTAGCCGGATATGGACAGATATTTCTATGGATTTCATTGAAGGGATCCCTAAATCTGGAGGGAAGACTGTGATTTTGGTTGCGGTTGATCGCCTCTCCAAATATAGTCATTTTTGTGCTCTTAGTTATCCCTATGCAGCCTCCTCCGTTGCTCAAATTTTCCTGGACCAGATCTTTCGTCTTCATGGAATGCCTTCTTCCATTGTCTCAGATCGTGATGCGACTTTCACCAGTCATTTTTGGACAGAACTCTTTCACCACACTGGCACCAAACTGAAGATGAGTTCAGGTTATCACCCCCAAACGGATGGTTAGACTGAAATTATCAATAAATGATTGGAAACTTATCTTCGTTGCTTCTCCTCTGAGCAACAACATCAGTGGGCAAAGTGGCTCCCTCTTGCTGAATGGTGGTACAATACCTCTTACCACACTGCCTCTAAAATGACTCCATATGAAGCAGTTTATGGTCAGGCACCGCCATTTCTTCTTCCTTACACCCCCAGCAGTTCTCCAGTTCAGGCAGTTGACGCGGTCCTTCGAAACCGTGATGAGGTTCTTCGCATTTTGCGTGAAAATATTCACATGGCAATAAATCACATGAAGCAACAAGCTGATCAGCACCGTTCTGAGCGCACTTTTGAAGCTGGTGATATGGTTTTTCTTTGTCTCCAGCCTTACAAGCAATCCTCACTAAAACTCAAAGGGCGTCATAAGCTCGCTCCAAAGTTCTATGGGCCATATAGGATTCTTCAGAATATTGGGTATGTTGCTTATAAATTGGAACTTCCGCCTTCTTCCCGCATTCATCCAGTATTTCATGTCTCTTGTCTGAAGAAAGTTCTTGGCACCAACATCAAAGGCCAAACTATTTTACCAGAACTGGATAATGAAGGATCCATCTTTTTGGAGCCAGAGGATGTCCTCAATAAGCGCACTCGTCAGCTTCGCTCTTGCTCTATCACAGAGGTCTTAATTCAATGGCACAGAATGTAGCCTGAGGATGCTACGTGGGAACCACTCCTTCAGATTCAGCGACAATTTCCACATCTAAAGCTTTGAGGACAAATATTTTTCTAAGGGGGAGGGGATGTTAGGAACCCATGTCAATCCTTCTCTTTACCGTGTTAGTATATTGTTGTTGGACGCATATGCTTTGTAAGTCGTCCCATAGTAATTGTTGATCCATATTTTGTGTTATTGTTGTTGGGTGCATATGCTTTGTAAGCCGCCTGTAGTATTTGTTGTTCCATAGTTTATATTGGCCCATGGTTTTGACCCATAGTATTGGCACCTATTTTTAGTATATAAGTGTGTGTTGAGGCCAAGGAAGGCATCGTGAAGTTATTTTGTATTGAGCTTTCTCAAAGGACGTTGCCCCCTCGAAGTGGCCTGCGATTAATATAAAAGTGATTTTGAGTTCTGCTGCTATATCATGTATTTTGATTAATTATTTGCTGTAGGGTCCTCACAGGGTTAAAAAAAAATGATTTTGGGAGGCATTTTCCAATATTTTTTGAAAATAGGGGTATTGTTTCATATGCCACGAACGAACGTGCTATGGCATGGTTTCACTAAGTGAAGACCCCGTGTTGATGAACAAGTGTGTATGAAAACTTTTGTGACATTCCAAGATATTTTCACCCCCTTCAAGCCCAACCTTAGCAAAACCGCACAACGGAGTTTCACATTTGACTAATCTCTCAAAATTATAATTTAATCATAGATTTATTGGCACATTTGGTAGATAAGAGTGCATGCTAACTTTCATGATGTTCGGAGCTATTTTGGTCGTTATTCAAGGCTGGTCAAGTAAAGGTCTAAGAGATGTTATTTTTTCGGCTTTCTTGTAATTGAAATTTGAAAGAGAATTTAGGTACCCGTTTGAGAGATAACCATGCATACAAACTTTCAGGGG
The DNA here is from genome assembly GCA_001517045.1 of Pseudotsuga menziesii. Taxonomy (NCBI): domain Eukaryota; kingdom Viridiplantae; phylum Streptophyta; class Pinopsida; order Pinales; family Pinaceae; genus Pseudotsuga; species Pseudotsuga menziesii. The sequence goes on from LPNX011174848.1 coordinate 116,205, forward strand.
ATTTCGAGTTATTTTTTCCCTTAGGTAAAGTTGGAGAAACCAAGCCCTAAAAGGTTGCATTTGTTTCCAATTTCTCAAAGCCATTTTCCCCTCCTTTAAGCCCAACGTTAGCGAAATTGAATGACGAAGTTTCACTTTTGACCAAATTCTCAGAGTTGAAATTTGATCATAGATTTGGATGCCCGTTTGATATAAAAACATGCACACCAACGTTTGCAATGGTCCGAGCTATTTGGACCCCTTCGAGCCCAACTCTAGTGAAAATGAATGACAGAGTTTCATTTCTGACTAATTTCTCAGAATTGAAATTTGATCAGAGATTTGGATGCCCGTTTGATAGATAACCGTGCACTCCAACTTTCACAATGTTTTGAGCTATTTAGATGTGCATTTGGAAGATAAGAGTGTATGCCAACTTTCATGATGGTCGGAGTTATTTTCGACTCCTTTAAGCCAAACCCTAACATTTCGCTTTTGACCAACTTCTAAGAATTGAAACTTGATCATAGATTTGGATGCCCATTAGATAAACAAGCATGCATGCCAACTTTCACAACGTTCCAAGCTATTTTGATCACCTTTAAGCCCAACCCTAGCGAAAAAGCGAGATGAAGTTTCACTTTTGAGCAGTTTTGTATAATTGAAATTTGATCATAGATTTAAATGCCCATTTGATAGACAAGCGTGCATGTGAAATTTCAAGACGTTCCAAAATATTTGACCCCCTTTAATCCCAACCTCAGCAAACCATACAACAGAGTTTCACTTTTGACTAGTTTCTCAGAATTAAAATTTGATCGTAGATTTATCTTAGCGTTTGGTACATAACAGTGCACACCAACTTTCACGATGTTCGATGTTATTTTGGTAATTATTCAAGGTTGGTCAACCAAAGGTCTAAGAGATGCTATTTTTTGACTTTCTTGTCAGTAAAATTTGAAAGAGAATTTAGGTACCCATTTGAGAGATAACCATGCATAAACACTTTCAAGGGATTTCGAGCTATTTTGGACCTTGGTGAAACTTGGTCAAACCAAGGCCTAAAAGTCCAATTTCTTAGAAATAAATATTAAAAGTAGATTTAGATACATCTTGAAAGTTGGCATGCCCTCTTATCTTCCAAATGCACATCTAAATCTATGATCAAATTTTAATTCCGAGAAATTGATCAAGAGTGAAACTCCGTCATGTGGTTTCTCTAAGATTGGGGTTAAAGAGGGTGAAAATAGCTCAAAACATCACAAAAGTTGGAGTGCACGGTTATCTATCAAACGGGCATCAAAATCTATGATCAAATTTCAATTCTGAGAAATTGGTCAGAAGTGAAACTCCGCCGTGCATTTTCGCTAGAGTTGGGCTCGAAGGGGTCCAAATAGCTCGGACCATTGCAATACTTGGTGTGCACTTTTTTATATCAAATGGACATCCAAATCTATTTTAAAATTTCAACTCTGAGAATTTTGTCAAAAGTGAAACTCCATCATTCGATTTTGCTAAGGTTTGGCTTAAAGGAGGGGAAAATGGCTCTAAGAAATTGGAAACAAATGCAACCTTTTTAGGCCTTGGTTTAACCAAGTTTGCCTAAGGTCCAAAATAGCTCGAAATCCCCTGAAATTTTTTATGCATGGTTATCTCTCAAATGGTTACCTAAATTCTCTTTCAAATTTCAATTACAAGAAAGCCGAAAAAATAACATCTCTTAGACCTTTTCTTGACCAACCTTGAATAACGACCAAAATAGCTCTGAACATCATGAAAGTTAGCATGCACTGTTATCTACCAAATGCACCGATAAATCTAAGATTAAATTTTAATTTTGAGAAATTAGTCAAACATGAAACTCCTTTGTGTGGTTTTGGTAGGGTTTGGCTTAAAGGGGGTGAAAATATTTTGGAATGTCTCAAAAATTTTGCATGCACACTTGTTCATCAAATTGGCATCCAAATTTATGATGAAATTTAAATTCTAAGAAACAGCTCAAAAGTGAAACTTTGTCGTGCGGTTTCAACAGGGTTGGGCTTAAAGGGGGTCACAATATCTCAGAACATCGCGAAAGTTGGCATGCATGCTTGTCTATCCAATATGCATCCAAACCTATGATCAAGTTTCAATTCTGAGAATTTTGTCAAAGATGAGACTCCATTGTGCAATTTTGTTAAGGATTGGCTTAAAGATGCCTAAAATAGCTCTCAACATCATGAAATTTGGCATGTAATCTTATCTTCCAAATGCGCATTTAAATCTAGATTAAAATTTAATTCCAAGAAATTGGTTAAAAGTGAAACTCTGTTGTGGGGTTTCACCAAGGTTGGGGTTAAGGGGGGTGAAAATAGCTTGTTGTGTCGCGAAAGTTGGAGTTCACACTTCTCTATCAAATGGGCATCCAAATCTATGATCAAATTTCAATTCCGAGAAATTGGTCAGAATTGAAACTTCGTCGTGCATTTTCTGTAGAGTTGGGCTCAAAGGGGTCCAAATAGCTCAAAACATTGCAAAAGTTGGCATCCATGCTTTTATATCAAATGAGCATCCAAATCTATGATCAAATTTCAACTCTGAGAATTTGGTCAAAAGTGAAACTCCATCATTCTATTTGGTAAGGTTTGGCTTAAAGGAGGGGAAAATAGCTCTGAACATCACGAAATTTTTCATGCACTCTTATCTAACTAGAAATATTCCAAAAATATGTGTGCACACTTATCTACCAAATGGTCATATCGATGCTTTCGCTAAGGTTGCACTTAAAGGGAGTGAAAGCAGCTCGAAACGTTACAAAAGTTGGCGTGTACGCTTGTTTATTGAAATGGGTACCTAAATCCACTTTCAAATTTCAATTCTAAAAAAGTTGACAAAGGTGCAAATTTTCAAGCTTGGTTTGACCATCCTTGATTAAGGGAAAAAATAGCTCCAAATCTCATAAAAATAGGTGTCAATGCCTATATTTGAAATGGGTATCTAAATCTACTTTAAAATTTGAATTTTGAGAAATTGGAAAAAATGCAACGTTTAGGCCTTGGTTTGAAGAAGTTTGATCAATGTCCAAAATGGCTCACAATCCCCAAAAAATATACATGTATGCTTTATCTACCAAATGGATACCTAAATACAGTTTCAAATTTCAATTCGAGAAATTCAAGAAAAGTGCATTTCTTAGAACTTCGTTTGACCAACCTTAACTAAGGGCTGAAATAACTCGAAATCTCACAAAAATATGTGTGCACGTTTATCTCTTAAATGGGTATCTAAATATACTTTTACATTTGGTTTCTAAGAAATTGGAAAAAAGTGCAAGCTTTTAGGCCTTGGTTTGACACCAAGTTTAACTAACGTCCAAAATAACTTGAAATGCCCTCAGAGTTTGTATGCATGGTTATCTCTCAAATGGGTATCTAAATTCTCTTTCAAATTTCAATTATGAGAAAGTCGGAAAATATGATCTCTTAGACCTTTGCTTGACCAGCCTTGAATAATGACCAAAATAGCTCCGAACATCATGAAAATTGGCATGCACTCTTATCTACCAAATGTGTAGATAAATCTACGATCAAATTTTAATTCTGAGAAATTAGTCAAAAGTGAAACTCCTTTGTGTAGTTTTGCTAAGGTTGGGCTTAAAGGGGGTGAGAATATTTTGCAACATCGTGAAAGTTTATGTGCAAGCTTGTATATCAAATGGACATCCAAATCTATGAGCAAATTTCAATTCTGAGAAACTACTCAAAAGTGAAACTCTGTCGTGTAGTTTCACTCGGGTTGGGCTTAAAAGGGGTCAAAATAATAGCTCGAAACGTTGCAAAATTTGGCGTGAATGATTTTTTATCCAATGGGCATCCAAATCTATGATCAAGTTTCCATTCTAAGAAGTACATCAAAAGTGAAACTCCATCGTACAGTTTTGTTAGGGTTTGGCTTAAAGGAGCTGAAAATAACTCTGAACATCTGAAAGTGGGTGTGCACACTTATCATCCCAATGCCCATCAAAAGATATGATCAAATTTTAATTTCGACAAATTTGTAAAAAGTGAAACTCCGTTGTGCGGTTTCGCAAAGGTTGGGGTTAAAGGGGGTGAAAATAGCTCAAAACGTCGCGAAAGTTGGAGTGCATGCTTGTCTATCAAATGGGCATCCAAATCTATGATCAAATTTCAATTTCTAGAAAATTGTCAAAAGTGAAACTTCGTCATGCATTTTCGCTAGATTTCGGCTTAAAGCAGGTCCAGATAGCTCGAAACATTACAAAATTTGGCGTTCATGCTTGTATATCAAACGGGCATCCAAATCTATGATCAAATTTCAATTCTGGGAATTTGGTCAAAAGTGAAACTCTGTCATGTGGTTTTGCTAAGATTTGGCTTAAAGGAGGGAAAAAGAGCTCTGAACATCACTAAATTTGGTATGCACTCTTATCTACCAAATGGGCATCTAAATCTATGATCATATTTCAATTCTAAGAAATTGGTCAAAAGAGAAACTTTATCGTGCTAAGGTTGCACTTAAAGGGAGTGAAATAGCTCGGAAGGTCGTGAACGTTAGCGTGTACGCTTGTTTATTGAAATGGGTACCTAAATCCACTTTCAAATTTCACTTCTAAAATAGCTCGAAATCCCCTCAAAGTTTGTATGCATGGTTATCTCTCAAATGGGTATGTAAATTCTCTTTCAAATTTCAATTATGAGAAAGTCGAAAAAATGTGATCTCGTACACCTTTGCTTGACCAGCCTTGAATAATGACCAAAATAGCTCCGAACATCGTGAAATTTAGCATGCACTCTTATCTACCAAATGCATAGATAAATCTACGATCAAATTTTAATTCTGAGAAAATGGTCAAAAGTGAAACTCCCTTGCATTGTTTTTGCTAAGCTTGGGCTTAAACTGGGTGAAAATATTTCGCAATGTCGTGAAAGTTCATGTGCAAGCTTGTCTATCAAATGGACATCCAAATCTCTGAGCAAATTTCAATTCTGAAAAACTGCTAAAAAGTGAAACTCTGTCGTGTGGTTTCACTATGGTTGGGCTTAAAAGGGGTCAAAATAATAGCTCGAAACGTTGCAGAATTTGGTGTGCATGATTGTTTATCCAATGGGTATCCAAATCTACGATCAAGTTTCCATTTTAAGAAGTACATCAAAAGTGAAACTCCATCGTACAGTTTTGTTAGGGTTTTGCTTAAAGGAGCTGAAAATAACTCTGAACATCGTGAAAGTTGGTGTGCACACTTATCATCCAAATGTGCATCAAAAGATATGATCAAATTTTAATTCAAAGAAATTTATAAAAACGTGAAACTTCACCATGTGCTTTCGCAAAGGATGGGGTTAAATGGGGAAAATAGATCGGAACATCACAAAAGTTGGAGTGCACACTTGTCTATAAAATGGGCATCCAAATCTATGATCAAATTTCAATTGCGAGAAAATTGTCAAAAGTGAAACTTCGTCGTGCATTTTCACTAGAGTTCGGCTTAAAGCGGCTCCAAATAGCTCGAAACATTGCAAAATTTGGTGTACATGCTTGTATATAAAACAGGCATCCAAATCTTTGACCAAATTTCAATTCTGAGAATTTGGTGAAAAGTGAAAGTCCGTCATGTGGTTTCGCTAAGGTTTGGCTTAAAGGAGGGAAAAAGAGCTATGAACATCACTAAATTTGGCATGCACTCTTATCTACCAAATGGGCATCTAAATATATGATCATATTTCAATTCTAAGAAATTGGTCAAATGAGAAACTTTATCATGCGCTTTCCCTAAGGTTGCACTTAAAGGGAGTGAAATAGATCAGAACGTCGCGAAAGTTAGCATGTATGCTTGTTTATTGAAATGGGTACCTAAATCCACTTTCAAATTTCACTTCTGAAAAAGTCGATAAAAGTGCATATTTTCAACGTTGGTTTGACCATCCTTGATTAAGGGCCAAAATAGCTCCAAATCTCATAAAAATTGGTGTCAATGCCTATATTTTAAATGTGTATCTAAATCTACTTTAAAATTTGAATTTTCAGAAAATGGAAAAAATGCAACGTTTTAGGCCTTGGTTTGACGAAGTTTGACCGAGGTCCAAAATGGCTCGCAATCCCAAAAAAATCTACATGTAGGGATTATCTCTCAAATGGGTACCTAAATATAGTTTCAAATTTCAATTTCGAGAAAGTCAAGAAAAGTGCATTTCTTAGAACTTGGTATGACCAACCTTAACTAACTGCTGAAATAACTCGAAATTCGCAAAAATATGCGTGCCTCTTAAATGCTAAGATAAATCTACGATCAAATTTTCATTCTGAGAAATTAGTCAAAAGTGAAACTCTGTTGTATGCTTTTGTTGAGGTTGGGATTAAAGGGGGTGAAATATTTTGGAACGTCTCGAAATTTGGCGTGCACGCTTGTTTATCAAATGGGCATTCAAATTTATGATCAAATTTCAATTATAAGAAACTGCTCAAAAGTGAAACTCGCAATCCCCAAAAATTATAAATCTATGCTTTATCTATGAAATGGATACCTAAATACAGTTTCAAATTTCAATTTCAAGAAAGTCAAGAAAAATTCATTTCCTAGAACTTCGTTTAACCAACCTTGACTAAGGGATGAAATAACCTGAAATCTCACAGAAATATGTGTGCACGCTTATCTCTTAAATGGGTATCTAAATATACTTTTACATTTGATTTCTAAGCAATTGGAAAAAAGTGCAAGATTTTATGCCTTGATTTGACCATGTTTGACTAAGGACCAAAATAGCTCGAAATCCCCTCAGAGTTTGTATGCATGGTTATCTCTCAAATGGGTATCTAAATTCTCTTTCAAATTTCAATTATGAGAAAGTCGAAAAAATATGATCTCTTAGACCTTTGTTTGTTCAGCCTCAAATAACGACCAAAATAGCTCCGAACGTCGTGAAAGTTGGCATGCACTCTTCTCTACCAAATGCGCAAATAAATCTACGATCAAATTTTAATTTTGAGAAATTGGTCAAAAGTGAAACTCCCTCATGTTGTTTTGCTAAGGTTGGGCTTAAAGCGGGTGAAAATATTTCGCAACGTCGTGAAATTTCTTGTGCAAGCTTGTCTATCAAATGGACTTCCAAATCTATGAGCAAATTTCAATTCTGAGAAACTGCTCAAAAGTGAAACTCTGTCGTGCGGTTTCACTAGGGTTGGGCTTAAAAGGGGTCAAAATAATAGCTCGGAACGTTGCAAAATTTGGCGTGCATGATTGTTTATCCAATGGGCATCCAAATCTATGATCAAGTTTCCATTCTAAGAAGTAAGTCAAAAGTGAACCTCCATCATACGGTTTTGTTAGGGTTCGACTTAAAGGAGCTGAAAATAACTCTGAACATCGTGAAAATTGGTGTGCACACTTATCATCCAAATGTGCATCAAAAGATATGATCAAATTTTAATTCTGATAAATTTGTAAAAAGTGAAACTCCGTTGTGCAGTTTCGCAAAGGTTGGGGTTAAAGGGAGTGAAAATAGCTCGAAACGTCGCGAAATTTGGAGTGCAAGCTTGTCTATCAAATGGGCATCCAAATCTATGATCAAATTTCAATTGCGAGAAAATAGTCAAAAGTGAAACTTCATCGTGCATTTTTGCTATAGTTTGGCTTAAAGCAGGTCCAAATAGCTCAAACCATTACAATTTTTGGCGTGCACTCTTGTATATCAAACGAGCATCCAAATCTCTGATCAAATTTCAATTCTGGGAATTTGGTCAAACATGAAACTCCGTCATGCGGTTTTGCTAAGGTTTGGCTTAAAGGAGTGAAAAAGAGCTCTGAACATCACTAAATTTGGCATGCACTCTTATCTACCAAATGGGCATCTAAATATATGATCATATTTCAATTCTAAGAAATTGGTCAAATGAGAAACTTTATCGTGCGCTTTCGCTAAGGTTGCACTTAAAGGGGGTGAAATAGCTCAGAACGTCATGAAAGTTAGTGTGTATGCTTGTTTATTGAAATGGGTACCTAAATCCACTTTCAAATATCACTTTTGAAAAGTCAACAAAAGTGCATCTTTTCAACTTTTGTTTGACCATCCTTGAATGATGGCCAAAATAGCTCCAAATCTCATAAAAATAGGTGTCCATGCCTATCTTTGAAATGGGTATCTAAATCTACTTTAAAATTTGAATTTTCAGAAAATGGAAAAAATGCAACACTTTAGGCCTTGGTTTGATGAAGTTTGACTGAGGTCCAAAATGGCTTGCAATCCTAAAAAAATCTACATTTACGGATTATCTCTCAAATGGGTGCCTAAATACAGTTTCAAATTTCAATTTTGAGAAAGTCAAGAAAAGTGCATTTCTTAGAACTTGGTTTAACAAACCTTGACTAAGTTCCGAAATGAGTATCTAAATCTAGTTTTAAATTGAATTTCTAAGAAATTGGACTTTTAGGCCTTGGTTTGACCAAGTTTGACCAAGGTCCGAAATATCCTAAAATCCACTGAAAGTGTGTACACATTTATCTCTCAAATGGGTACCTAAATTCTCTTTCAAATTTCAATTACAAGAAAGTCGAAAAAATAATAGCTCTTACACCTTTGTTTGACCAACCTTAAATAATGACCAAAATAACTTCGAACATCATGAAAGTTGGTGTGCACTAGTATCTACCAAATGCTAAGATAAATCTACGATGAAATTTTAATTCTAAGAAATTAGTCAAAAGTGAAACTCTATTGTATGGTTTTGCTGAGGTTGGGATTAAAGGGGTGAAATATTTTGGAACGTCTCGAAATTTCGCGTGCACGCTTGTCTATCAAATGGGCATTCAAATCTATGATCAAAATTCAATTATAAGAAACTGCTCAAAAGTGAAACTTCGTCATGCGTTTTCGCAAGGGTTGGGCTCAAAAGTGGTCAAAATAGCTTAGAACGTTGTGAAAGTTGGCGTGCACTCTTATCTTCCAAATGCACATCTAAATCTATGATCAAATTTTAATTCTGAGAAATTTGTCAAGAGTGAAACTATGTCATGTGGTTTCGCTAAGATTGGGGTTACAAGAGGTGAAAATAGCTCAAAACGTTGTTAAAGTTGGAGTGCACAATTATCTATCAAACGGGCATCCAAATCTATGATCAAATTTCAATTCTGAGAAATTAGTCAGAAGTGAAACTCCATCGTTCATTTTTGCTAGAGTTGGGCTCGAAGGGGTCAAAATAGCTTGGACCATTGCAAAAGTTGGCGTGCACATTTTTATATCAAATGGGCATCCAAATCTATGATCAAATTTCAACTCCGAGAATTTGGTCAAAAGTGAAACTCCATCATTCGATTTCTCTAAGGTTTGGCTTAAAGGAGGGGAAAATGGCTATGAGAAATTGGAAACAAATGCAACCTTTTATTTCTTGGTTTCACCAAGTTTTCCTAAGGTCCAAAATAGCTCGAAATCCCCTGAAAGTTTGTATGCATGGTTATCTCTCAAACGGGTACCTAAATTCTCTTTCAAATTTCAATTACAAGAAGCCGAAAAAATAACATCTCTTAGACCTTTACTTGACCAACCTTGATAATGACCAAAATAGCTCTGAACATCATGAAAGTTAGCATGCACTCTTATCTACCAAATGCGCCGATAAATCTACGATTAAATTTTAATCTTGAGAAATTAGTCAAACATGAAACTCCGTTCTGTGGTTTTGCTAAGGCTGGGCTTAAAGGCCTGGTGAAAATATTTTGGAATGTCTCAAAAGTTTGCATGTACGCTTGTTCATCAAATGAGCATCCAAATTTATGATCAAATTTAAATTCTAAAAACTGCTCGAAAGTGAAACTCCTTCATGCGGTTTCGACAGGGTAGGGCTTAAAGGGTGTCAAAATAGCTCAGAACGTCATGAAAGTTGGCGTGCATGCTTGTCTATCCAATATGCATCCAAACCTATGATCAGGTTTCAATTCTAAGAATTTGGTCAAAGCTAACACTGCATCTTGCATTTTTGTTAGGGTTTGACTTAAAGATGCCAAAAATAGCTCTGAACATCATGAAAGTTGGCATGCACTCTTATCTTCCAAATGCGCATTTAAATCAATGATTAAATTTTAATTCCAAGAAATTGGTTAAAAGTGAAACTCTGTTGTGAACGTTTTTATGTGTGCCTCTTAAATGGGTATCTAAATCTACTTTTAAATTTGATTTCTAAGAAATTGGAAAAAAGTGCAACCTTTTAGGCCTTGGTTTGACCAAGTTTGACCAAGGTCCAAAATAGCTTGAAATCCCCTGAAAGTGTGTATGCAGGGTTATCTCTCAAATGGGTACCTAAATTCTCTTTCAAATTTCACTTACAAGAAAGTCGAAAAAATAGCATCTCTTAGACCTTTGCTTGACCGACCTTGAATAATGACCAAAATAACTTCAAACATATTGAAAGTTGGTGTGCACTGTTATCTACCAAATGCTAAGATAAATCTACGATCAAATTTAAATTCTGAGAAATTAGTCAAAAGTGAAACTCTATTGTATGGTTTTGCTGAGCTTGGGATTAAAGGGGGTTAAATATTTTGGGGTGTCTCAAAATTTCGCATGCATGCTTGTCTATCAAATGGACATTCAAATCTATGATCAAATTTCAATTATAAGAAACTGCTCAAAAGTGAAACTTCGTCATGCGTTTTCGCTAGGGTTGGGCTTAAAGGTGGTCAAAATAGCTTGGCACGTTGTGAAAGTTGGAGTGCATGCTTGTTTATCTAATGGGCATTCAAATCTATGATCAAGTTTCAATTCTTAGAAGTTGGTCAAAAGCAAAACTCCATCGTGCGGTTTTGTTAGGGTTTGGCTTAAAGGAGTCGAAAATAACTCTAAACATCATGAAAGTTGGCGCGCACTCTTATCTTCCAAATGCACATCTAAATCTATGATCAAAGTTTAATTTCGAGAAATTTGTCAAGAGTGAAAATCCGTCATGCGGTTTCGCTAAGATTGGGTTTACAGGGGGTGAAAATAGCTCAAAACGTCACGAAAGTTGGAGTGGATAGTTATTTATCAAACGGGCATCCAAATCTATGATCAAAATTCAATTCATAGAAATTAGTCAGAAGTGAAACTCCGTCATTTATTTTCGCTAGGGTTGGGCTTGAAGGGGTTCAAATAGCTCGGACCATTGCAAAAGTTGGCATGCACATTTTTATATCAAACGGGCATCCAAATCTATGATCAAACTTCAACTCTGAGAATTTGGTCAAAAGTGAAACTCCATCATTTGATTTTGCTAAGGTTTGGCTTAAAGGAGGGGAAAATGGCTGAGAAATTGGAAACAAATGCAACCTTTTAGGCCTTGGTTTCACCAAGTTTTCCTAAGGTCCAAAATAGCTCAAAATCCCCTGAAAGTTTGTATGCATGGTTATCTCTCAAATGGTTGCCTAACTTCTCTTTCAAATTTCAATTACAAGAAAGCCGAAAAAATAACATCTCTTAGACCTTTACTTGACCAACCTTGAATAACGACCAAAATAGCTCCGAACATCATGAAAGTTAGCATGCACTCTTATCTACCAAATGCGCCAATAAATCTACAATTAAATTTTAATTTTGAGAAATTAGTCAAACGTGAAACTCTGTTGTCCGATTTTGCTAAGGTTGGGCTTAAAGGGGGTGAAAATATTTTGGAATGTCTCAAAAGTTTGCATGCACGCTTGTTCATCAAATGTGCATCCAAATTTATGATCAAATTTAAATTCTAAGACACTGCTCGAAAGTGAAACTCCGTCATGCGGTTTCAACAAGGTTGGGCTTAAAGGGGGTGAAAATAGCTCGAAACAGCATGAAACTTGGCATGCATGATTGTCTATCCAATATTCATCCAAACATATGATCAGGTTTCAATTTTGAGAATTTTCTCATAGTTGCGACTGCATCGTGCAGTTTTGTTAGGGTTTGGCTTAAAGATGCCGAAAATAGCTCTCAACATCGTGAAAGTTGGCATAAAAATATTTTCCAAATGCGCATTTAAATCTATGATTAAATTTTAATTCCAAGAAATTGGTTAAAAGTGAAACTCCGTTGTGCACAAATGTGTGCCTCTTAAATGGGTATCTAAATCTAATTTTAAATTTGATTTCTAAGAAATTGGAAAAAAGTGCAACCTTTTAGGCTTTGGTTTGACCAAGGTCCAAAATAGTTCAAAATCCCCTGAAAATGTGTATGCATGGTTATCTAAATTCTCTTTCAAATTTCACTTACAAGAAAGTCGAAAAAATAGCATCTCTTAGACCTTTGCTTGACCAACCTCAAATAATGACCAAAAGAACTTCGAACATCATGGAAGTTGGTGTGCATTGTTCTCTACCAAATGCTAAGATAAATATACGATCAAATTTTAATTCTGTGAAATTCGTCAAAAGTGAAACTCTGTTGTTAGTGTTTGGCTTAAAGGAGTCAAAAATAACTCTATGATCAAATTTCAATTATAAGAAACTGCTCAAAAGTGAAACTTCGTCATGCATTTTCGCTAGGGTTGGCCTTAAATATGGTCAAAAGTGAAAATGAGCAAATTTGAATTCTAAGATATTGCTCAAAAGTGAAACTCTGTCATTGGGTTTCACTACGGTTGGGATTAAAAGCGGTCAAAATAATAGCTCGAAACGTTGCAAAATTTGGCGTGGATGATTGTTTATCCAATGGCCATCCAAATCTAAAATCAAGTTTCTATTCTAATAAGTACATCAAAAGTGAAACTCGATCATACAATTTTGTTAGGGTTTGGATTAAAGGAGATGAAAATAACTATGAACATCGTGAAAGGTGGAGTGCACACTTATCATCCAAATGCGCATCAAAAGAAATGATCAAATTTTAATTGCGAGAAATTTGTAAAAAGTGAAACTCCGTTGTGCGGTTTCGCAAAGGTTTGGGTTAAAGGGGGTGAAAATATCTCGGAATGTCGCAAACGTTGGAGTGCACGCTTGTCTATCAAATGGGCATCCAAATCTATGATCAAATTTCAATTGCGAGAAAATTGTCAAAAGTGAAACTTCATTGTGCATTTTCGCTAGAGTTCGGATTAAAGCGAGTCCAAATAGCTCAAAACATTGCAAAATTTGGTGTGCACACTTGTATATCAACCGAGCATCCAAATCTATGATCAAATTTCGATTCTGGATATTCAGTCAAAAGTGAAACTCCATCATGCGGTTTCGCTAAGGTTTGGCTTAAAGGAATGAAAAAGAGCTCTGAACATCTCTAAATTTGGCATGCACTCTTATCTACCAAATGGGCATCTAAATCTATGGTCATATTTCAATTCTAAGAAATTGGTCAAAAGAGAAACTTTATTGTGCTCTTTCACTAAGGCTACACTTAAAGGGAGTGAAATAGCTCAGAACGTCGCGAAAGTTAGCGTGTACGCTTGTTTATTGAAATGGGTACATAAATCTACTTTCAAATTTCACTTCTTAAAAAGACAACAAAAGTGCATCTTTTCAGCTTTTGTTTGACCATCCTTGAATGAGGACCAAAATAGCTCTAAATAGCATAAAAATAGGTGTCCATGCCTATCTTTGAAATGGGTATCTAAATCTACTTCAAAAATTGTATTTTAAGAAAATGGGAAAAATGAAATGTTTTAGGCCTTGGTTTGACAAAGTTTGATCGAGGTCCAAAACGGCTTGCAATCCCAAAAAAATCTATATGTAGGGATTATCTCTCAAATGGGTACCTAAATACAGTTTCAAATTTCAATTTCGAGAAAGTCAAGAAAAGTGCATTTCTTAGAACTTGGTTTGACCAACCTTAACTAAGTGCCGAAATAACTCGAAATTCGCAAAAATATGTGTGCCTCTTAAATGGGCATCTAAATCTACTTTTAAATTTGATTTCTAAGAAATTGGAAAAAAGTGCAACCTTTTAGGCCTTGCTTTGACCAAGTTTGACCAAGGTCCAAAATAGCTCGAAATCCCCTAAAAGTGTGTATGCATGGTTATCTCTCAAATGGGTGTCTAAATTCTCTTTGAAATTTCAATTAGAAGAAAGTCGAAAAAATAGCATCTCTTAGAACTTTGCTTGACCAACCTTTAATAACGACCAAAATAACTTCGAACATTGTGAAAGTTGGTGTGCACTATTATCTACCAAATGTTAAGATAAGTCTATGATCAAATTTTAATTCTTAGAAATTAGTCAAAAGTGAAACTCTATTGTATGGTTTAGATGAGGTTGGGATTAAAGGGGGTGAAATATTTTGGAACGTCTCAAAATTCCGCGTGCACGCTTTTCTATCAAATGGGCATTCAAATATATGATCAAATTTCAATTATAAGAAGCTACTCAAAAGTGAAACTTCATCATGCGTTTTCGCTAGGGTTGGGCTTAAAGGTGGTCAAAATAGCTTGGAACGTTGCAAAAATTGGCGTGCATGCTTGTTTATCTAATGGGCATCCAAATCTATGATCAAGATTCAATTCTTAGAAATTGGTCAAAAGCGAAACTCCATCGTGCAGTTTTGTTAGGGTTTGGCTTAAAGGAGTCGAAAATAACTATGAACATCATGAAAGTTGGCGTGCACTCTTATCTTCAAAATGCACATTTAAATCTAGATTAAATTTTAATTCCAAGAAATTGGTTAAAAGTGAAACTCTGTTGTGGGGTTTCACCAAGGTTGGGGTTAAGGGGGTGAAAATAGCTCGTTGTGTCGCGAAAGTTGGAGTTCACACTTCTCTATCAAATGGGCATCCAAATCTATGATAAAATTTCAATTCCGAGAAATTTGTCAGAATTGAAACTCCGTCGTGCATTTTCTCTAGAGTTGGGCTCAAAGGGGTCCAAATAGCTCGAAACATTGCAAAAGTTAGCGTGCATGCTTTTATATCAAATGAGCATCCAAATCTATGATCAAATTTCAACTCCGAGAACTTGGTCAAAAGTGAAACTCCATCATTCGATTTGGTAAGGTTTGGCTTAAAGGAGGGGAAAATAGCTCTGAACATCACGAAATTTTCATGCACTCTTATCTAACTAGAAATATTGCAAAAATATGTGTGCACACTTATCTACCAAATGGCCATATCTGCGCTTTTGCTAAGGTTACACTTAAAGGGAGTGAAAGCAGCTCGAAACGTTACGAAAGTTGGCGTGTACACTTGTTTATTGAAATGGGTACCTAAATCCACTTTCAAATTTCAATTCTGAAAAAGTTGACAAAAGTGCACATTTTCAAGCTTGGTTTGACCATCCTTGATTAAGGGCAAAAATAGATCCAAATCTCATAAAAATAGGTGTCAATGCCTATATTTGAAATGGGTATCTAAATCTACTTTAAAATTTGAATTTTGAGAAATTGGAAATAATGCAACGTTTTAGGCCTTGGTTTGAAGAAGTTTGACCAATGTCCAAAATGGCTCACAATCCCCAAAAAATATACATGTATGATTTATTTACCAAATGGATACCTAAATACAGTTTCAAATTTCAATTTCGAGAAAGTCAAGAAAAGTGCATTTCTTATGACTTCGTTTGACCAACCTTAACTAAGGGCTGAAATAACCCGAAATCTCACAAAAATATGTGTGCACGTTTATCTCTTAAATGGGTATCTAAATATACTTTTACATTTGATTTCTAAGAAATTGGAAAAAAGTGCAAGCTTTTAGGCCTTGGTTTGACCAAGTTTGACTAAGGTCCAAAATAGCTCGAAATGCCCTCAGAGTTTGTATGCATGGTTATCTCTCAAATGGGTATCTAAATTCTCTTTCAAATTTCAATTATGAGAAAGTCGGAAAAATATGATCTCTTAGACCTTTGCTTGACCAGCCTTGAATAATGACCAAAATAGCTTCGAACATCGTGAAAGTTGGCATGCACTCTTATCTACCAAATGCGTAGATAAATCTATGATCAAATTTTATTTCTGAGAAATTGGTCAAAAGTGAAACTCCCTTGTGTAGTTTTGCTAAGGTTGGGCTTAAAACCTAAATTCTCTTTCAAATTTCAATTACAAGAAAGCCGAAAAAATAACATCTCTTAGACCTTTACTTGACCAACCTTGAATAACGACCAAAATAGCTCCAAACATCATGAAAGTTAGCATGCACTCTTATCTACCAAATGCACCGATAAATCTACAATTAAATTTTAATTTTGAGAAATTAGTCAAACGTGAAATTTTGTTGTGCGGTTTTGCTAAGGTTGGGCTTAAAGGGGGTAAAAATATTTTGGAATGTCTCAAAAGTTTACTTGCACCCTTGTTCATCAAATGGCCATCCAAATTTATGATCAAATTTAAATTCTAAGAAACTGCTCGAAACTGAAACTCCTTCTTGTGGTTTTAGGACTTGGTTTGACCAAGTATGAGCAAATTTGAATTCTGAGAAAATGCTTAAAAGTGAAACTCTGTCGTGCGGTTTCACTAGGGTTGGGCTTAAAACGGGTCAAAATAATAGCTCGAAACGTTGCAAAATTTGGTGTGCATGATTATTTATCCAATGGGCATCCAATTCTATAATCAAGTTTCTATTCTAACAAATACGTCAAAAGTGAAACTCGATCGTACATCTTTGTTAGGGTTTAGCTTAAAGGAGCTGAAAATAACTATGAACATCTTGAAAGTTGTTGTGCACACTTATCAACCAAAGGTGCATCAATAGAAATGATCAAATTTTAATTCTGAGAAATTTGTAAAACATGAAACTCTGTTGTGTGGTTTTGCAAAGGTTGGGGTTAAAGGGGGTGAAAATAGCTCAGAACGTCACAAACGTTGGAGTGCATGCTTGTTTCTCAAATGGGCATCCAAATCTATGATCAAATTTCAATTGCAAGAAAAATCGTGAAAAGTGAAACTTTGTTGTGCATTTTCACTAGAGTTCGGCTTAAAGCGGGTCCAAAAAGCTTGAAACATTGCAAAATTTGGCATTTTCACGATGTTGAGAGCTATTTTAGGCATCTTTAAGCCAAACCCTAACAAAAATGCATGATGCAGTCTCAGCTTTGACCAAATTCTCAGAATTGAAACCTGATCATATGTTTGGATGCATATTGGATAGACAAGCATGCATGCCAACTTTCACGACGTTTTGAGCTATTTTGACCCACTTTAAGCCCAACCCTGTTGAAACCGCACGACGGAGTTTCCTTTTCAAACAGTTTCTTAGAATTTAAATTTGATCATAAATTTGGATGCCCATTTGATGAACAAGCATGCATGCAAACTTTTGAGACATTCCAAAATATTTTCATCCCCTTTAAGCCAAACCTTAGCAAAACCGCGCAACGGAGTTTCACGTTTAAGTAATTTCTCAAAACTAAAATTTAATCGTAGATTTATTGGCGCATTTGGTAGATAAGAGTGCATGCTAACTTTCATGGTGTTCAGAGCTATTTTTGTCATTATTAAAGGTTGGTCAAGTAAAAGACTAAGAGATGTTAGTTTTTCAGCTTTCTTGTAAGTGAAATTTGAAAGAGAATTGAGGTACCCATTTGAGAGATAACCATGCATACAAACTTCCAAGGGATTTCGAGCTATTTTGGACCTTAAGCAAACTTGGTGAAACCAAGCCCTAAAAGGTTGCATTTATTTCCAATTTCTCAAAGCCATTTTCCCCTCCTTTAAGCCAAACCTTAGCGAAATCGAACGACGAAGTTTCACTTTTGACCAAACTCTCGGAGTTGAAATTTGATCATAGATTTGGATGAGCGTTTGATATAAAAACGTGCAAGCCAACTTTTGCAATGGTCCGAGCTATTTGGACCCCTTCGAGCCCAACTCTAGCGAAAATGAATGACGAAGTTTCACTTCTGACTAATTTCTCAGAATTGAAATTTGATCATAGATTTGGATGCTCGTTTGATAGGTAATTGTGCACTCCAACTTTCACAACGTTTTGAGCTATTTTCACCCCTTGTAACCCCAACCTTAGCGAAACCGCATGGCGGAGTTTCACTCTTGACAAATTTCTTGATATTAAATTTTTTTTATAGATTTAGATGTGCATTTGGAAGATAAGAGTGCACGCCAACTTTCATGATGTTCAGAGTTATTTTCGTCTCCTTTAAGCCAAACCCTAACAAAACCGCACGATGGAGTTTTGCTTTTGACCAACTTCTAATAATTGAAACTTAATCACAAATTTGGATGCCCATTAGATAAACAAGCATGCACGCAAACTTTCACAATGTTCCAATCTATTTTGACCACCTTTAAGCCCAACCCTAGCTAAAAGGCATGACGAAGTTTCACTTTTGAGCAGTTTCGTATAGTTGAAATTTGATCATAGATTTGAATGCCCATTTGATAGTGCACACAAAATTTTGAGACGTTCCAAAATATTTCACCCCCCTTAATCCCAACCTCAGCAAAACCATACAACAGAGTTTCACTTTTGACTAACTTCTTAGAATTAAAATTTGATCATAGATTTATCTTAGAATTTGGTAGATAACAGTTCACACCAACTTTCATAATATTCGCAATTATTTTGGTCATTATTCAAGGTTGGTCAAGCAAAGGTCTAAGAGATGCTACTTTTTCGACTTTCTTGTAAGTGAAATTTGAAAGAGAATTTGGGTGCCCATTTGAGAGATAACCATGCATACACACTTTCAAGGGATTTCGAGCTATTTTGGACCTTGGTCAAACTTGGTCAAACCAAGGCCTAAAATGTTGAACTTTTTTTCAATTTCTTGGAAATCAAATTTAAAAGTAGATTTAGATACCCATTTAAGAGGCACACATAAAAACGTGAACAACGGAGTTTCACTTTTAACCAATTTATTGGAATTAAAATTTAATCATTGATTTAAATGCGCATTTGGAAGATAAGACTGCATGCCAACTTTCACGATGTTGAGAGCTATTTTCAGCATCTTTAAGCAAAACCCTAACAAAACTACAAGATGTAATCTCAGCTTTGACCAAATTCTCAGAATTGAAACCTGATCATAGGTTTGGATGCATATTGGATAGACAAGCATGCACGCCAACTTTTGCGACGTTTTGAGCTATTTTGACCCCCTTTAAGCCCAACCCTGTCGAAACTGCACGAAGGAGTTTCACTTTCGAGCAATTTCTTGGAATTTAATTTTGATCATAAATTTGGATGCTCATTTGATGAACAAGTGTGCAAGCAAACTTTTGAGACATTCCAAAATATTTTCACCCCCTTTAAGCACAACCTTAGAAAATATTCACAACGAAGTTTCACGTTTGACTAAGTTCTCAAAATTAAAATTTAATCCTAGATTTATCGGTGCATTTCGTAGCAAAACCATACAACAGAGTTTCGGTTTTGAATAATTTCTCAGAATTAAAGTTTGATCGTATATTTATCTTAGCATTGGGTAGATAACAATGCACACCAACTTTCATGATGCTCAAAGTTATTTTGGTCATTATTCAAGTTTGGTCAAGCAAAGGTCTAAGAGATGCTATTTTTTTTACTTTCTTGTAAGTGAAATTTGAAAGAGAATTTAGGTACCCATTTGAGAGATAACCATGCATACACACTTTTAGGGGATTTCGAGCTATTTTGTACCTTGGTCAAACCAAGGCCTAAAAGGTCACACTTTTTTCCAATTTCTTAGAAATCAAATTTGAAAGTAGATTTAGATACCCATTTAAGAGGCACACATAAAAACGTGCAAGACGGATTTTCACTTTGAACCAATTTCTTGGAATTAAAATTTAATCATAGATTTAAAAGCGCATTTGGAAAATAAGAGTCCATGCCAACTTTCACGTTGTTGAGAGCCATTTTAGGCATCTTTAAGCCAAACCCTAACAAAACTGTACGATGCAGTCTCAGATTTGACCAAATTCTCAGAATTGAAACCTGATCATATGTTTGGATGCATATTGGATAGACAAGCATGCACACCAAATTTCACGACATTTCGAGCTATTTTGACCCCCTTTAAGCCCAACCCTGTCGAAACCGCACGACAGAGTTTCCTTTTTGAACAATTTCTTAGAATTTAAATTTGATCATAAATTTGCATGCCCAGTTGATGAACAAGCATGCATAAAAACTTTTGAAACATTCCAAAATATTTTCACCCCATTTAAGCCAAACCTTAGCAAAACCGCGCAACGGAGTTTCACATTTAAGTAATTTCTCAAAACTAAAATTTAATCATAGATTTATTGGCGCATTTGGTAGATAAGAGTGCATGCTAACTTTCATGGTGTTCGGAGCTATTTTGGTCATTATTCAAGGTTGGTCAAGTAAAAGACTAAGAGATGTTATTTTTTCAGCTTTCTTGTCAGTGAAATTTGAAAGAGAATTGAGGTACCCGTTTGAGAGATAACCATGCATTCAAATTTTCAAGGGATTTTGAGCTATTTTGGACCTTAAGCAAACTTGGTGAAATGAATCCCTAAAAGGTTGCATTTGATTCCAATTTCTCAAAGCCATTTTCCCCTCCTTTAAGCCAAACCTTAGCGAAATCAAACGACGAAGTTTCACTTTTGACCAAACTCTCGGAGTTGAAATTT
>LPNX011174903.1:0-30155 GCA_001517045.1 Pseudotsuga menziesii
TACATAATATAAAGTTATTTAACAACATATTAATATTGTGGTGTGACTATTATTAACTTATGTAGTATTGACATTAAATGTTAATACTTGCCTATTGATTTTCGGGATTAAGCTATGTGAACGCTTTTCAAACCATAATTAATTTTACATTGTTCCCCCGACGATCATGCATGGAGTGCCCACTTGAAATGTTGGTTTGAAAAACTCACTAACAACTTAATCCAGAAAATCATTCATAATGATGACAAACTGTGAAAGCCGACACTCTGAAAATGTTACTACTTTGTCTTTGTTGAGTATAAGATATTGCACTAGTACAAAGTTCGCACCACTTTAAAGTCTACATAAGAAAATATAATATTAATTCGAATGCAACAGAGTAGAAAAATTAAATTTATATCAATTATAATAACAACTAATAGGGAAAAGTCACTTCAAACCTTATTGCAAGTGCCTTACATTTATTCACAGAGAAAGTCTAGAAGATGTTTTAAGGTTCATTATTGAATATGATTATGCACATTTGAATACGTGACATGTTGAGTTTATGTAGAAAACAAATTGAAAATTTAAAAATTGAATGGTGTTATATAATTCACATAAAGTACCATCACATGAATTAACATAGAAGTTGAACCAAAATTTTCATATTAGCAAATAATATAAAACTCCTCAAAAAAGGTTTGGAGAGAGTATTTGATATACAATCAACATTGAAAAGTATTTCTTCTTGTATATTAATAACTCATTCAAAGAGAAAATTACATTCATGAATCATTTCCACCTAATCTCCTTATATTCAGTCAAGCAAATCAATTACAACTTGTACACCACATTTATTTATTGTGGTCTTTCTGCAATCTTCTTTCTTTTGCATCCATGCCCAAACTATGGTATTAACTGGAATAGATCCAAGTCATGTGTCATCAAGGTTTGGTACCCAAATCATCTCAAGATTTACATAAAGAGTCTCACTTTCATCATTCTGGAACATATATGAGGTGGTGTTTGCCTTCCAAATCATCTCTCCTTCATCCTCAGTTCATGATGTAAATAGCAACATCTTTTCTTTCTCAACTTCAATCTTAGGATTGAATCTTGGCTTTAGCTTGTTGCACTTGGGTCCAACATATACCAGTTCATCCATCACATTATCAAAATCTCCATCTATAATACTTATATTACATGCAGTGCATTAAATCTCACATGGATTAAATTGTCTTTGTGATGCAATGTATTTGATGATAATGTCGAACATGAATTAAAGCTAACATGATGTTACTACTTAATGATTGATTTTTTGGATTAAGTTATGTGAAATATTTTCAGTCCACAATGAGTTTTTCATGGTTCCCGTAACAAGCATGGGTGGAGTGTCCACTCAAAACGTTGGTCTAAAAAACACACACAGTTTAACCCAAAAAATCAATCACAATGATTACAAACTGATAAAACATGCACACTCAAAATGTTAGTACTATATTTATTGAGTATAAGTTAATATACAAGTACAAAGTGTGCACCACTTTAAAGTCTACACGAGAAAATATAATTATGAATTTGAATGCAACATAGTAGTACAATTAAATTTATATCAACTATAATAAAAAATAATAGGGAAAACTCACTTCAAACGTTATTGCAAGTGCCTTACATTTATTCACAAAGCAATCCTATAAGATGTTTTAAGGTGCATTCGTATAAAGTATCATCACCTGAATTAACATTGAAGTTGAACCAAAATTTTCATATATGTAGCAAATAATATAAAATTCCTCAAAAGGTAGCTTGAAGAGAATATTTGATATACTACAAACATTGACAACTTTTTCTTCATGTATATTAATTAGTCATTTAGAAAGCAAAATTACATTTATGAATCATCTCCACCTAATCTCCTTATATTTTCTCAAGAAGATCAAGTACGGCTTGAGGATGAAGATTTCCACAATTAATCTTAATGACAAAGAGAGTTTATGGAATTTAATTGTGTGTATTGAAACGTCCCTACGTTTTGAGTGGATACTCCACCAATAATCAGGGGAACAAAATGAAAAGTTCAAAGTGTTATTGAAGAGAGTGAGCAAAAGCTAATAAGAAATAAGGTAAGGGTTATGTACATACATTAATGAATATAATTATGCACATTTGATATAGTGAGATGTTGTGTTAATCTAAAAGACAAATTGAAAAGTTAAAATTTGAATGGTGTTATCTAATTCACATAAAGTATCATCACATGAATTAACATTGAACTTGATGTGAAATTTTCATATATGCGGTAAATAATATAAAATTCTTCAAAAAGTCACTTGAAGAGTATTTATTATACTACAAACATTGAAAAATGTTTCTTCATGTATACTAAAAGTCATTCAAAAAGAAAAATTACATTCATGAATCATCTCCACCTAATCTTCTTATATCTGCTCATGCATATCAAGTACAACTTGTTGACCACATTTATTTATCTTGGTCTTCCTACAATCTTCTTTCTTTGGCACCCATGCCCAAACTATGGTATTAATTGGAATAGATCCAAGTTCTGTGTCATCGGGATTTGGTACCCAATATTGTTCTAAAATGTTTCCCTTGTATTTCCCTAAGCTAGGTTGCCACCAATCAATCTTTACATGAAGAGTCTCATTGTCATCGTCCTAGAATATATTTGAGGTGGATTTTGCCATCCAAATCATCTCCTCTTCATCCTCATTTCTTGATCTAACAAGCAACATCTTTCCTTCTCAACATCAATTCTAGGATCGAATGTTGGCTTTGGCTAGTTGCACCTGGGTCCAACATATACCTGTTCATCTGTCACATTATCAAAATCCCCATCCATAATACTTGATATTGCATGGAGTGCATTACCATCGACATTAACATTTTTCCTTGTCTTGGGCGAAAAATCATCAGAAGAAGAATCACTTTCATCCAAGGGTGTATGGTCATTGTAGATTCCATCTAATGCATCAAGAACTCTTTTCCAATACTCTAGTTTTTTATTACATTCCTCTGTAACAATTGGTTAATTCTCATTTCCAATAGTCTCTTTCCACATTTTTATATATGATGTTATTCATTCCTTTAGTTCTTTTAAATAAACATCATTGTCTTTGGGACGTAAGAAAGATGGCTTCCCTGTGGGAAATATAGGTCGACCTTCATCATCTATATTCCATAACTCAACTGGTTTTGACCACTCAATGTCTCTGATGGATTCTTTATACCTCATAATTGGAACATCATTGAGTACAATAAATTGGACGTACTGGACATTAAGATGTCCAGCTACTGCATTTCCCCCCTCCTTGATGTACCCATTAGGAAAACTTTTGAAGTCATACACTTTGTCAATAAGTTTAGGTGTAAATCCTCATTTTTCTTCTAATGTGCGATATGTATCCATCATCTCAAGTAAAGAATATATATCTTTACTTTTCAAGTTGGAAGACATTCTTCCGTAGGTTCCATCTATGTATTCATGGGTGTGCCCCACAATCAAGAATCCAACCTCAATAGTGATGAAGACACCAAGTGCAACTAATAGTTATAGAAACATGAGAACATGACAATTCTTATTATCACTAGCTGCATTGTCCAACTGTAACAACAAATGTGGAGGAAGAGGTTTAAAATCAAGATTTTGATTTTTTGAGCTTCCATTTTAAGATAGGAAAGCATCCTTGTACACTCTACATTTTGATTAAATAGAGTTTTGAAGTAATGCATTTGAAAGTGGGTTTCTTGAACTTCCACTCTCATAAAGCAAATCACCATACATATCAAGGCATGGGTCTTCAAGGTCCCTCAAGCACTTCCAATAGATGTAATGGTAAATTGTGATCTCATGTGTACAAATGGTAGGGAGAAATGACCAAAATCGCCTGTGCTACGCCAATGTGTTAGCATACCTGTAAATAACAAACCCAAGTTTGTTCCTGCAACAGATTTTGATTTGACACGTAATCTTGGGATTGAAGTATTTGTTTGTCCATTTTATCATGGATAATGCTCAAGTATTCCTTTGGATACCACTCTAACATAATTATGTGGGCATAGTAGCAATATCTTCCACACATAACAATCTTGTTATGTTTCTTCAGTCTAGCTCGTGCATTTTCTTCCAGCTCTTTTGTAGTCGATGTCTTCATCTGTGCTTTCAACACAATACATTCACTACATTTACCGAAGTTAGTGTTCTTTGAGCATGCCACATCTAGAAAATGAGTATTCCAAATCTTGCTCATTGTTGGTTGTGATATTGATGGAAAATTGAGCTCTTGAAGATCCTCATTGATCTCTTTTAACAAAGAGCTTTTGGTGTACGTTGATGGAAACAATCTTAAAGGAGCAGACATTCCATCTTCTTCAACTTGTCATGTTTGGTTTGGTGAAAAATCTGAATTATCCATTACAATTTTGTGCAATATTTCTACGGCTGCCACAATATGTGCAAGTGCTTTGCATTTGTTGGTGTTACCATGAATTCCTTTGACATGTCCTTGTTGAAAATTATGTTGGTAAGTATAGAAGGTGCTTTGAGGAATATTATGTATCTTGTACCATGCTTTCTTACAAATAATATCTCCATTAAACCTCATGTCCTTTACTTTCCTAGCAGTAGGAGGTAGGCCATGGCCATGGCTCTTTGACATGATTGTGTTGGAAAGGAGTGAATTCAAGACAAATTCCCTAATGCCATTTTTATTTAAAAGTTTCATACGCCTTATAGTAGTTGCAATGTCTTTCCTATCCACATGTTGAATACAATCTTGTTTGTAGCATTCATCTGCTTCCAAAAGTCAGATTTTTTTAGCTTCATCTATTTGTATTTGAAAGTTTCCATCTTTTTTTGTAGCCACAACTCGTTTAATCATTTTATATGGTTCCGTTGCGTGCATAGAAATTGAGTCTAGATATTTGTCATTATAAAGATCACCATCCCATGTGTTTAAGGGACTTATTTCTTCTATAAGATCCCATACTGCCATTTCCTAGGTTGCCTCCTTGAAATTTTCATTCACCCTTAAAATCTCACCTTCATTGTCCACCAACTTATTTATTAGCCATCTAAACCAACAATGTGTAGACTTATCCCCATTCCTACATCTTTCACAAGTTCTATCTATGTCTTCCACAAAAACACTGAATTCCTTTTCACCTAACATTTCACCCTCAACCATGTCACCGTCACGGACATTAACTATGCTCATTTGGCAATGCACATGCTTGTTCCCGTGCTTTCATGTGTAAGAGAAACATTTTTACATGTGAATGTAAGCCTATGTTGTGGAGTATTTACTGGATGATCATGACAATGAGTTTCCAAATCTGATTCTTGCCAAATATCATAAGATCCCAATGCACCCCCTAGTGTATTCTCAAATCCTGTTGGATGTGGCAGAAGAGCATCATGTTTTAATACCTTCTCAATGTTAGCCACTATATATCATTTATTTACCATCCTTCCATGCACTTTATGACCAATATGTGTATTGAATATGGAGCCTTCACCCACCTTCACTCCACATTGCAAAAGATCTACCTTGGTCTCCAATAGAAAATGTAGAAGAGACATTTGCACCTATACAGCAAATTAAACAAACTTAGTATTTGCTCAAAAAAACAAACAATGTACTATCAAAAACACTTAACATGTGCTTCAAGATTTTGATTTACCTTTGTTATTCCTTAAATCTATGATCTTCCATGGATGTAAGTCCCCTTCATCAACATCTTCCACAATCAAATGTGGTTCAATGACATCAATTATCAAAACCATAACATATCCTACATTAAGCCTTTCTCCACCATAAGTAGTTTTCAATCTAACGAAACCACATCATCATCGATCACATTGCACCATGATGGAAATCTAACTGGAGTTAGCTTTCGTCCTTAAATCATTACATGGTGAGTGAAATCTAATGTGTGTTATCTTTCATAATGTAGTTTTCCATCTAGCATAACCAGATTGTCATCAACCACAATGCACCAGATGGAAAACTAGCTAGAGTTAGCTTTCGTTCTTAAAACATTGCACGGTGAGTAAAGCTAATATATGTTAGTTTTCATAAGGTAGTTTTCCATCTAACACAAATACATTGTTATCAAATACATTACACCATGATGGAAATGTAGTTGGAGTTAGCTTTCCTTCTAACAACATGTCACTATAAAGGAAAGCTTATGTGTGTTAGCTCATTACACCATGATGGAAAACTAGCTGGAGTTAGCTTTCCTTCTAACAACATGTCACTATAAAGGAAAGCTTATGTGTGTTAGCTCATTACACCATGATGGAAAACTAGCTGGAGTTAGCTTTCATTTTAACAACATGACACGATGAGTGAAAGCTAATATGTGTTAGCTTTAATAAGGTAGTTTTCCATGTAACTCAAGAACATTGCCATCAAGCACATTGCACTGTGTTGAAAATTTCACTGGAGTTAGCTTTCATCATTAAATCGTTGCACGGTAAGTGAAATCTAATGTGTGTAAGCTTTCATAGTGTATTTTTTCATCTAGCGCAACCACATTGTCATCAATCACAATGCACCATAATAGAAATCTAGCTGGAGTTAGATTTCGTTGTTAAAACATTGCATGGTGAGTAAAGCTAATGTTTGTTACCCTTCATAAGGTAGTTTTCCATCTAACACGGCCACAATTTCACCAAACACATTACACCATGATGGAAATCTAGCTGGAGTTAGCTTTCCTTCTAACAACATGGCACTATAAGAGAAAGCTTATGTCTGTTAGCTCATTACACCATGACGAAAATCTAACTGAAGTTAGCTTTCCTTTTAAGAACATGGCATGATGAGTGAAAGTTAATGTGTGTTAGCTTTCATAAGGTAGTTTTCCATGTAACATAACCACATTGCCATCAAGCATGTTGCACCGTGTTGGAAATCTAGCTGGAGTTAACTTTCATCCTTAGCTCATTGCACAAAAAGTGAAATCTAATGTGTGCAAGCTTTCATAGTGTATTTTCCCATCTAGCACAACCACATTGTCATCAATCGTAATGCAGCATGATGGAAATATAGCTGGAGTTAGTTTTCATTCTTAAAACATTGCACGGTGAGTAAAAACTAGTGGGTGTTAGCTTTCATAAGGTATTTTTTCATCTAACACTGCCACATTGTCATCAATTACATTACACCATGATGAAAATCTAGCTAGAGTTAGATTTCCTTCTAACATGGTACTATGAGTGAAAACTCATGGGTGTTAACTCATTACATCATTTTGAAAATCTAGTCGGAGTTACCTTTCTTTTTAACATGGCAAGATATGTGAAAGCTAATGTGTGTTAGCTTTGATAAGGTATTTTTCTATCTAACACAATCAAATTGTCACATTGCACCATGATGGAAATCTAGCTGGAGTTAGCTTTCAACCTTAAATCATTGCACGGTGAATGAAATCTAAAGTGTGTTAATTTTGATAATGTAGCTTTCCATTTAGCACAACCATGTTGTCATCAATCAAAATGCACCATGTTGGAAATCTAGCTAGAGTTAGCTTTCGTTCTTAAAACGTTGCACGGTGAGTAATAACTAATCTGTGTTAGCTTTCGTAAAGTAGTTTTTCATCTAACACAGCCACATTGTTATCAAATACATTACACCATGATGCAAATCTAGCTAGAGTTAGCTTTCATTCTAACAACATGGCACGATGAGTGAAAACTAATGTGTGTTAGCTTTCATAAGGTAGTTTTCCATCTAACACAGCCACATCGTCATCGATCACATTGCACCATGATGGAAATCTAGTTGGACTTAGCTTTCATCCTTAAATCATTGTACGGTGAGTGAAATCTAATGTGTGTTAGCTTTCATAATGTAGTTTTTCATCTAGTACAACCACGTTGTCATCAATCACAATGCACCATGATGGAAATCTAGCTAGATTTAGCTTTCGTTCTTAAAACATTGCACGGTCAATAAAGCTAATGTCTATTAGCTTTCATAAGGTAGTTTTCCATCTAACAAAACCACAATGTTACCAAATACATTACACCATGATAGAAATATAGTTGAAGTTAGCTTTCCTTCTAACAAAATGGAACTATAAGGGAAAGCTTATGTGTGTTAACTCATTACACCATGATGGAAATCTAGCTAGAGTTAGCTTTCATTTTAACAACATGGCAGGATGAGTGAAATCTAATGTGTTAGCTTTCATAAGGTAGTTTTCCATGTAACATAACCACATTGCCATCAAGCATGTTGCACGGTGTTAGAAATCTAGCTAGAGTTAATTTTCATCCTTAAATCATTACACAGAGAGTGAAATCTAATGTGTGTAAGCTTTCATAGTGTATTTTTCCATCTAGCACAACCACATTGTTATCAATCACAATGCACCATGATGGAAATCTAGCTGGAGTTAGCTTTCGTTCTTAAAACATTGAACGGTGAGTAAAGCTAATGTCTGTTAGCCTTTATAAGGTAGTTTTCCATCTAACACAGCAACATTGTCATCAAATACATTACAGCATAATGGAAATCTACTTAGAGTTAGCTTTCCTTTTAACAACATGGCACTAAAAGGGAAAGCTTATGTGCGTTAGCTCATTACATCATGATGGAAATCTAGCTGGAGTTAGCTTTCCTTTTAACAACATGGCACTAAAAGGGAAAGCTTATGTGCGTTAGCTCATTACATCATGATGGAAATCTAGCTGGAGTTAGCTTTCCTTTTAACAACATGGCATGATAAGTGAAAGCTAATGTGTGTTATCTTTCATAATGTAGTTTTCCATGTAACACAATCACATTGTCATCAACCACATTGCGTCATGTTGGAAATCTAGCAGCAGTTAGCTTTCATCCTTAATTTGTTGCACGGTGAGTGAAATCTAATATGTGTAAGCTTTCATAGTGTAGCTTTCCATCTAGCATAGCCACATTGTCATCAATCACAATGCACCATGATGGAAATCTAGCTGGAGTTACCTTTCATTCTTAAAACATTGCACGGTGAGTAAAAGCTAATGTTTGTTAGCTTTCATAAGGTAGTTTTTCATTTAACACTGCGACATTGTCGTCAAATACATTACACCATGATGGAGATCTAGATGGAGTTAGCTTTCCTTCTAACATGGCACTATGAGCGAAAGCTTATGTGTGTTAGCGCATTACACCATTATGAAAAGGAGTAGTCTAACGCGTCGACGATTTTGCCCGGCGTTAGA
The DNA here is from genome assembly GCA_001517045.1 of Pseudotsuga menziesii. NCBI lineage: Eukaryota > Viridiplantae > Streptophyta > Pinopsida > Pinales > Pinaceae > Pseudotsuga > Pseudotsuga menziesii. Next base: position 9,215 of record LPNX011174903.1, read on the forward strand.
CTACTACATCCATCGTCTCCATTAATAGGATCTATTAATCGTCAACGCCTCCATCCCCTTCCATTCTAATTTCCATGAACATTATTCACTGGGTCCCACATGATCCCTGCAGATCTGTCCTTCCCGTCCGTCGCCTCGATGTCTATCACCGAGCAAAATCGTCGCTTCACTGTTCAGATGTGGTGTTCAAGACACCAAATTTGAAATTTGAATTTCAAATGGCCACCGTCCATGAAAGTTTCCTGTGATGGTTCTTCACACCAATTCCCTCCATTCTCGGCCATGGCAGAATAAGCTTCTTATTCCATCAAGGATACCTCTGAAAACTGGAGGTCGATAGTTCGAATCCTGCACAATGTGCAGAGGATGAGCGCTTTCCAGGTTTGCAAGAAAGAAACGCATGAACGGATGTGAAAGATGCTTGTTCTCTGCATACTACGGCTTTGATGAAGTTGCTAAGCATTTTGCAACAACTCATAAGATCTTTGGGGTGAGCATTGTCTTGGAACATTCACTGCATATTCCCATACTCAAGCGTTGGCAGACAATTGTAAGGTATCCTTCCAGGCATAGGCTCCACTATGAGATCCCATCTATGGCTAGTATATGGCTGCTTAGTGCACATTTTGGCCTTGCAGCAACATGTATATGAACTTAATATTAATTGTAAAAACATAAATCACTTATGCTGCAAGTATCTCTAGGTCTCAAGATATGTGTAATGAATTTTTTTTACAGCACTTTGCACGCAAAAATAACATCTCTCTGCCATGTCATACTATCCCGAGCACTACAAGGTGTTCTTGTCTCCTCATTAAATTCTGTGGAATTTTCTTAACAAAACTTCGGTCAGTAAACCAAACTCTATCCAATTTCTGGTCTAGTCTGGTTCAACCTGCCCAACTAGACCAGAAATGAATTTGATGAGGAGACAAGATGTTTTGTTAAAAAAATTTGTTTAAAGGTTGTGGTTATAACATTTCTTAACAGTCGCTGCTACTGGCTTATTCCTTTCTCTTACATATGGAAAAGCTAAAATCTTTTCATAAATTCAATAATGTAGGTTGTTTGGTGATACCTAGTGCTTTTAACACTCGCTGCAACTCTGCAACCGATAGTCAGAAAAAACTTTGCCCAACTAACAACATTTTTTTATTATATAAATATTTCCAACATTGAAAACAACACTATCAACTTCATTGAAACCCAAGTTGCCATGCACCTACTCCTTGATGCAGGGGCAGCAGTGTAAAAGTCAATCACGCATATTAACTGGTTTAATTTGTCTTATTCAAGAAGCTCATATTCATAGTAACTGGCCAAAGGATTCAACCATAAAAAAACACCAATAAATATTAAGAAACTGGAAAATCAGCAACACCATTCTTTAAGCTTCAAATCACTTAAATTCTTAATTTCAGTAATACACCCAAATTTGATACAGCAAAAGCATCAACAACTTCAAATTTGTAATACGTTTCTCTTTTTGAATGTGAGAGGACTGGTTTGAAATGGTCCTATCCCATTTGTATAATCATCTGTTTTGGTATAAATACAGATTGATTTTATCTACCTACCCGATTGTTTATAGGGTCACTTTAGAAGGTTTGGATCTTTTTATTATTATTTTTAGTTTGTGATGTACTTTTATTTAATCTATGGTAGGTGAAGATTGATAGACACAACTACCCATTTAATTTTGTGGAAATAGATGCTTGTTAAACAAAGAATAAAATTTCAACTAATTACTAAATCCACATTAAATTGATTAATATACACATAAAAATACATTATAGCTATCTGTTTTTTTAACCATCACTTAAATAATGCTTATTTAAATATTAATCAAAATGCATTTATCATAACAATAGAGGACTACCATGAAATTAATGTTGATCTTACACTTGTTACACTCTGGTTAATATTATTGATCCACTCAACTAAGCCCATAATATAAGATAATATTAAAAGGCTATCACCTTAATAACCAATATCTGCAATATTTCCAACTAGATTTGATTGTGAATACAAAGAATGGAATCTAACAAACTATTTAAAAGCAAATATAAACCAGGTATGGGAAAGATAGGACAGTGCCATGATACTAGGTACATGGAGAATTTACTGTTCCACTATTCAAGTGGCTTGAAAAACGATGTATCCACTAACTGTTGGAGTATTAGTACAACCTTCACATGGCCTAACCGTTGCACCTCTGGGAATATAAAACAAGTGGACTAACTTCGATTGGTAGTGATTGGGCTTTGTGTTGGGTTTCAAATGTTCACCAACATCTAAAAGTTTTGGTGTAACCCCAAACCTTACATGGTATCAGAGTAGAGGTCTCAGCTTCAACTCCCTCAAGCTATGCTGAAGGCGGGCTAGTGAATGGGCCTTGTATTGGGTTTCAAATGTTCAACAACATCTGCAGGTTTTGGGACTTGTATAAACCTTAACCAAAAGGTCATATCTTGTTTTCTCAATGCTCTCATAGCAAGCACTGCAAGAATGGGTGGCTCAAATATGCTCGTGGCCATGGTCGTTATATCAGCCAATGCCCATGTTGGGGATACCCAGAGAGAAACTTTCAGTCATTGTGTTGCTAGGGTTTGTGGACCTCACTATATCACAGAAGTGTGATTGAAAAAATTTAGAAAATAAAGAATTAATCTCAACGATGAATAGATGTTTATCTAAGACTTTCTCCATGTTGACAATAGACCATGCTGGAAATGATAGTCCACAGATGATGTGAAAAAAATAAAATAGCGTTTCATTTTCTAGAATATTGGATCTGATGATTTTTTCCCAAAGAACGCTGGATTATTGATAGCTTCAAACGTTTCAATGCAAAACAGTCGTGCAACTTCTCTCACCTCAGTATTTTATGGCTGTTAAGATTGAGTTTCAAAAGATGAGGGAGACATATTTATGTGCAGAGGTATTTAGATATGATTTTAGATCTTCCATATTTATGTGGATAATCAAGATTAACCCAAATACAAGAAGTGTACAGCACTGATTCATTTTATTTTATGGTAGTATTAATTTGTATCTTGTTATGTTTAAATGTATTTTAATTAAGATTTAAATAAGTTTAAAGACTGCTAACATTTTGTTTTTTATTTTTTCATATTAGTTTTTTATTTTTTTTATTAAATAGTATTTGTTTTGTGTTTATATTAACTTAAACTGTAACAATATGGTATGAATAATGAATATAAAATTATAGATTTTAGTTTTTGTTTAACAGCCAATTATCTTCACAAAACTAAATTAATGGTTAACAGCTAACTATCTTCACAAAACCAAATTAATGGTTAGTTGTGCTTATCAACATTCACCTGCGAGGGTACTTGTAATTGTGCTAATTTTATTTGTTGTTAGTTGTAACTCTGAATGCATTGCAATGATCAAAACAAAACACTAAAGCTCAACTTCTCCCAGTGACATATGGTGAATAACACTTCATGTGTTTGAAAATAATAGCAATACTTACTGCTTTATCTTGGAAACAGCCTAAGATCAGGATATACAGATAGAAAAAAATCCCATTGTAGATAAAATAGTAGAATCTAAACAGAAAATTATACTAGTTAAAATGTGTCCCAGTACATCCAAATTGACGAAATCGTTAATTGAATACATTTTTATCCTACATATACGTCTAATAATTCTAAAAATTCTATCTGAAAACTAAATATGCATCTCTATTTGAACTACCTTTCAAGCTTTTACCCCAATATAATTCTCACAAACCTTCAAGGAAATAGGTTATTCTGATCAATTAAATGAAGCTAATGTTATCAAATCTACTAAACTTAAACTTAGACTAAAAACCTGCAAATCTATTACTTTTTAAGTTTTCTTCAGAGAATCTTTCAAATAATCTCAAAAGGTCATGGAGAATAGGAAAAGATTAGCAAAACAGAACATAGAAATTAAGGTTCTATATGTGTCAAACCTCTCTTACTCATAAGTATCCCATACCTCTCTTACTCATAAGTATCCCATATATGTGCCTTGATAGTCTTATAATTATAAAGTGTGTCCTCATCTCAAAAGCATCCTAAACCAAATGTGAAGTCTTGGAAGTTTAATTTTGTGAGCATGATCACGCCGCACATTCAAATCCCATTTTAATGATCAGAAGTATGATAAAAAGTATTTCGTTTAATGGTCATAACTTGAGTGGGCGTAGCGGTTATAAACATGTGTTTCCTTCTAGGATGTCACAAGTTCAACTCCAGAGGAGGTAGAGTATGTACACCTCCATAGACTTTAGCAGTCAAATCACTACATGGAGGGGGGCTCCCTTATCCCACATACAAGGGGGTCTGATAAACCAATTTTGTGTATGGCTAGGCTGACCTTAAAAATACATTATCATTATTATTATTTAATATACTTTAATGTATACACTATACAGCCTAGTAATTTAGAGAGTTGATATTAAATAAAGTGGCATAAGAACGGCTCACGGGGATTAAAGCAATTGGTAATGAGTAATTGAGATGGGAAGTTATAAATAGAGGGTCACAAGTTCAAATCCCATGTGGGTACTAGCTTACAAAAAAAAGTGGCATAAGAACTTAGAATAGTGGTTTTAGTCACATGCGATTTTTTAGATATAAAAGGTTAGTTGTCATCACAGTCCATTTCCCTACAGAAGACATTTGACTTTTTACATCTCATTTTGCATATTGAATACGACAATCATATCTCTCCCTCTATTTGCAACTCTGCACTATATTGTTTGTATGCATATTTTTAAGATCTTTTATTTGTTTAATGTCTGTAGCCCAATTTAATTCAATTTAAGCAAGGAATGCCAGGATGCAGTCTCAAGAGAATATGAAAATATACAAGGAAAGCTGCAATGCAGGAGATTGGAATTCTCTGCATAATTGGGAAAAGGAAACAGGACACGGGACATTTGACCCACTTAAAATGTATCTAGCAGATTTTACTTGGTTTCCCACACAAGTAAAGAACATTCGCTTGTAACGATAAGTAGGAGAATGGGCTATAGGATAATTTGTTAAAGGATTGATAGGTTTCTAATGAAGTTGGTGTGGAGACCCGAATTTTGCAATGCACAAGTTCCAAGCACTAGCAAATCAATATTGAAGTAGACACTTTAGGACCTCTCAAAACATGCCTTTCAAGTTCCAGAATATGTATTTAAGACACCCAGAGTTCTACAGAAATTCAACAAGATGCCAGAAGATTGGTGAACGAGAGAAAGCCATTGAGATGTACAGGATGTGTAAAAGGTTGCAGTTTGGTCATATAAGTCGAAAACATGGAACAGGGAAACCTATGGAACATACAAGAAGATTTCCTAGAATCAAGTTCACAGATGTTGAGGATGAAGTTATGATTCATAGAAATTCTAATTACTGTGGAATGGGAAAAAGAAAAATTGAAATCCTTGGATCACATTTATTTAAATGAAGAAATTTAGTGACAATAAAGTCCAAGAATTTGTAGTTTACAGAAGGAGATATAACTCTACCTCCTTCCAATCAGTTGTAGGCAGGAAAACAAACACAGGATTAGAATCAAGTGAATACAAAGTTCAAGATTGTAGCTAAGAGATTGACAATTAAATCTGTCAAAATCATGTCAGATAATCCATAAATTCGAGCTCTCACTAATGACAATATAGAAATTGCACAATATGATTGAATTAAATTCAAAAATTATCATATCTAATCTAATCTAATCTAATCAAGGAATCAATAGGTACAGCCTCTTTCATAAAGGGATATTAAAATTTTAAAAATGTCTAAAACTTTAGTAAACCATAAGATGGTAAGTAAGAACATCAACAAGTTCTATTGTTAATCAAATTAAACACTGTTGATTTAAATTTTTATTAACTGAAATAATGGTGTCCTTCTGGTATGTCTAGCAAGTTCAGAACATGATAAACAGAAATAACATTAAAAACAATCTAAAAATTGTCTAGAGCAGTGTCACCTTATAGATATCCTCGGGGGACTTGGACTCCATTATCTCAAGATCACGTGCTAGAGTCAGAAAACCCTCGCTCAGTTTTATGTTATTAATTCTTTCTTGTAGTAGTTCCCATTGCTCTTCATTGCCATTTGTCATTTCATCATCTAGCTCCAATGTCACTCCCTAAATGGACCACACAATAAAAACATAGTAAAAAATACTGTAATATTTTGGGAGAAAAGGAAATGAAAATAACATTACTACTCAAAATGATGAAAAGCAATTATAATATAAAATATTTGTTGCTTGACCTAACATCTATCAAAAACATTATACGCTGTAAGATTGTTAGGTCTATGAGACACAAACAAAGTCATGACTTGGGGATCATTATCATATTTATCAAAATCAAAATCATAAATGAACCACCTTTATTGCTGCTAGGATCCACCTTTATCATAAATGAACCCGAGCCACCCTAGTGTGTGGGATCCTACACACAGGTGACTTAGGCTGAATGCTAGAAAATGCACACTATATTACCAAAGATCAAAAAGGAAGTATAAGTCACAAAAAAGGGAGGTGAGATGGCCACCTGCATCCAGGTATTCTCCACCTAGGTCCCTCGTAAGAGACCCACATGCATCACAAAACTGAAGTGACATTCGTGATAATTATAGGACCCCTGTTGCTGGAGGTATTTAAGAAGAACTATATCTCAAAATTAAAAGATCTGTGAGGCACACCTCAGAACCTCAAGGACACTACTTCCTCTTAGGCTTGATAGTATGCTAGCTTGTAGTGACATAGGCTTTCTGTATTTAACTTTAACAGCTAAGACATGTGATTCATGTGCTAAAAGTCTCAAGGACAACATTGTTGGTAAATTGTTACTGTCGTAGTGGAGCATTATTTTTCATTACATAAAAGGTATTGATTTATTTTCTCATCCGTTTGACAGAGGTCTTAATGAACTAGTCTATATTATATATATTATAGACAGAGTACAACAACGGATATAACTCCATTGCCTTTCTTGATAGACTACTTCAAAAACCATTTCCAAAATAATTCGTCAAAAATACACCTCTTTGACACGATCAATAGACCCACCATCCTTTACAATTCTGAAATATAGAAATCAAGTTTCCTTCAAGTTGATTGGGCTAGGACAGAGAGTAACCCTCAGTCACATCATCTGTTGCAAGAAAAATACTCCCCATCCCATTGTTCAAGTGGAGTTCAAGGCCCAGCCTTTACGACTCAAGAATTATGATCTTTGGGGACTCGACCTCCAAGACGAATCAATATCCAGTGTTCCATGGGGACCCTCCTCCCAGGGTCGTAACACTTTTTACTTGAACTCGATGAAAGAGATTCAAGGCCTCGTCACACTGCCAACTGTATGAATAGCCTGTAATAATCACACTCTACGACACCACATCTCTTTCAGTCATTCTGTCAAACAGTTTGCATGCATCCTCTAAAATTCCACATTTGCATACATATCCATGAGCGCATTACCCAAAAAAATCCCATTCTAAGAATGTAACCATGTACCTTGATGTAAAATCTTGAATTTCAGACCTATCTCTGCAATATTGGAATTCTCGTCTCTATTATCACGGTTTTAAATCAAAGTAATTCATTGATTTTATAAAAAATTGCAGGGCTGCTTTCTTTCATTTTTGAGACTAAGCATAAAAGAAATTAACACCACAATTAACAACCAAGCCTTACTTCCAGTAATGGTATACTTAAGCCTGAACGGCTTTAGAAACTACTAAAGCAGAGATGGCTTCTTCTCGCAGAATGTCTTTGGCATGCTTGGGATCTACAACAACTTATAGGAGGGAATAACATAATAGTGGAAAAGATGAAATGATTGGGGTGCATACCTGTCTATAGCATTCCATATAATTAAGCCAACGCCTCATGTTTATGTCCATATCTTGAAGAGGCTGCAATTATGGCAGTCCATGCCACCACATCTTGATTGCGCATTTCGTCAAACATTTGGTGAACATCAGCCAAACATCCTACCACGGCATACACAGTGACAAATTTAGGATTTTAGACATTATTCAAAACCCAAATCCTGAAAAATCCATATTTAATTTTAAACTTGATTCATAATATTGTTTAACCATTCCTTTGGCGTGTGATCACTACAAAGCTTACCTGAATTGTCAGCGTTGATCTGGACCTGAGTTTGTCGGTTCTCTGTTGTCACGATTCTCAGCTTGCAACGATTATGGGTTAGATCAATAGAAAGTAAGTTCCTCTAATCTGTCAGTGGCGGGTCAAATAATACGTGGGTTACATTCAATGGATAGGACTATAGGGTGGGTTCTTCGCCACAAACCCCCCACCCAGTCTGTGCTCGGGGTGGTGAGATGGTGGCTTTGCTACTGCTTCTGTAACTGAATCTGCTTTAGCAGGATCGGATGCTTTCACTCTTTGGAGCCTCCAACTTAGTCATTGATTGGATGGGCTAGGCACTTTGAACAGTCGTATTTACTGCTGGCGCTGGATCTACTACTGCTTAGTCAACTACTGAATAAACTGCTTAATCTACCGGTTCTGCTTGAACTGCTACTAGATTGGGGGTTACAAGCAAGGATCAAATTTGAAGGGTAGGGTCCCATTTCACTTTGAAGGGATATGAGATAGTGAACCCTTCAATGCTGACATGTAAAAATAAATCATTCTTTTCATTTGAAAATGTAATAGAATATCCAAATTTTATTATTGTTTTTATGAATTCACTAATATAAATTAACAATATTTGTATTGTTCAGGTCTAGAAACTTTTATAAACTTTAATAATGAATGTTATATTAATATGGGCTAGTTAAATAGCGCAAGAACCCATATAAAATCAATTTAAAAAACAACTAGGAAAAGCATCTTGGGAGAAGAAAACATTTGGTTACTGAGAAGTTTAGGATTGAGAGATGAAGGGAATTTGGAGAATCACTGAGAGTAATTTGAAAGCTAAAAAGTGTTGGAAGTGTATGATACTGAAGATGAGATGGGGAGAAGGATATGTATCCAATATTGATGTTGGGGTTGGAGGGTAGCCTAAAATAATAATAGAGTACAAATTTGGGTGGGCCCGGAGCCTCAGGAACCAAATAGATAAATAGGTGAGATGAATTTGAGTTTGTTGGGTGAATCTAACGACCAAGAGAATTATCTAAATAGACTATTGTTGGAGTGAAGGGAAATCGTCAAGGAACCCAAAATGTTAGAATTTCTTAGGTGGGCATTGGGCCAATAGATCTTGGAGTAAGTCTAGACCCCATTGCTTTGATACCATATCATAAGAAACAATTTCACTATCAATAGAAAGAAAATAACAAAAGACAAAATTTGTTGAATTCGCTTGAAGAAATTAGAAAATGTGATAGATTAGAGGAAACAACTGTAGTTGATCCATGAATCCCAACCATTAAGATAGATTAGAATGGAAAGCATAATTCCATAGATTTGGTAGGACCACTCTTGTATTCTTACAATGAGTCCATAATCCAACTAGCTATCCCTCATAAAATAATAAACTAATGTAAAATAATACCATTACGTTAGCCCATGCAACACAAGGATGTATTGAGATGACTATCTTAACTAAATCACTAAACAATCTAATGTTTTATATCCCAAACTATGACCCCTAAGGAAGGATCAATCATATTCACTAGGGCACATTTGCTTGGATATTAGTGTGTTGGTATAAGGAACCATGTTTTCTACCATGACTATTCATAATGTATTTATTGTATCATTACTTGAGAGGTGTGTACCTCAGTGAAGGACACTAGGGAGTTCCATACCAAACTCCTAATGATCATAGGAACTAGGCAAGAAGTTGTAACATATGCAAAGAAAAATAATTCACTAGGTCAAAGATCATTGGTAACAATACTAAGAGGATGATTATGCATGGGAATTAGAGGATAAAATTAAAGGAAATTATCCTTATTTATTTGTAGACAATTCAACTCGAGGGACAATATTTTTGAGGGGAAAGAGTTGTAACACCCTATTTTGTAGCTTTCTTACTTTAGTCACCTAACTATAGATTGTTGACTTATTTGATATTGCATACATCACTAAACATTATTATAACTATAGATACCAAGATAATATTTTGAGGATGATGTTCGCTTCATTGGATTATGCACTTCTAGTGATCATAAGACATGTGATTGCTTGTAATGTATTACATATTCATTTGAGTTGGAAAATGTATATGATGATTTTTTACTAACTACGGTAGTTGGAAGTGATTCAACATTTACATGGACTTAGTGTGGTAAACCATGTATATGATGATTTATCACTTTCAACTACTTTTTAGGACCAATGCACCTCTAAAATTGCACGCTTTCAAGCTACAAGAATGAGAAAGAAATAGTCTTTTAGTTGGAAGATTCATGGTAGTTTTACAAAAGGAATAACTGAACTACAGGACTTTAATAAATACAAAGGGCCTCCTAGCCTCTAAATTTAACTCAACTTACCTTGAAATAAAATATCAATAAGTGGATGCTATATCCACTTTTCTCTCCAATAACCAATAATAAAAGCAAAACACATTTAGCAGCTTCTAGATCCATGCTTCAAGGGCCACTAAAAGCCTCCTCAAAATTGGCTTCTCCTCATTGAAGGGAGAAAATTGCATATAATAGGGTTTGAATGCTTTCTTGCCACCACTTGTCACTTTCCAATTTACAGTGTTCCCTTGAGTCATGGTATTTGATCTTATCTTTGGAGAGAAAATGCCATTGACTTATGAAGGGAGTTCCTCCTCTTTTCTTTGTAAATCATGCCAATAATCGATTAGATGATTTATCATGCCTCCAAATATGCGAGACATACCTTGAACCATGTGAAATATCTCATGATATCCTTCCAAATGTCCTCTTGTGTGGGACATCCTTCTTTTACGGGCTATATCCATGCTTCCTCCAAAAATAACCATATTAAAATATATAGAGAAGCCCCTTCAAGTTAGACTATCCTCATAATAGGTCTTCTTAGCCTTGGGGAATGTGCTAGCTTCCAGTTATCTTTTCTTAGCCTAGGGAGTTCCACATATAAAGCATCTACACCTTGACATTTCATTTTTCACCATGATATAAGCATTGGAGGCTTCCCTAAGTTGAGAGTTATTCATTGATGCACGTGCTTCTTAAATATTGCATAAAACCTTCTGAATGGTCTGGGAACAATGGTTTCCTAGAGGATGGGTGTTTCTTCTTAGCTTGATGGGTTCCTCTCTCTTCCCAAATGACCCAAATGACCTTTGCAATAGAAATACAAGTGGTGTTAAGATTTGATATCAAATAGTTGGAGATATTCCTTGCAAACTGCATGGAGTGAGATCAAATAGTACATTTTAATCTTGTTATCAATGAACCAGGTATTTTCATAAAGGAACAGTCATTTTTTCATTTAAAATATGAATAGGTCCTCGAGGTACAATTGAACCACGAAATATTTATTAACAAGAAACCCAATGGACAAATCCAAACAACGACTGATATGATTATACAAAAGACAAAAAAATCTTGAAATATGAGAAGAATTCAAATATGATGCTTATTCTCCTTCCATATCTCGGTGGAACATTTTCCCTTGACCCATGCCCACGAAGGGTGATATTCTAATAAATCCCCCCTTAGAAGATTTTTTGGATTCACCAGAACTGACCTTGTAAGTTTGTAACCCCCAATCCGGTAGCAGTTCAAGCAGAACCGGTAGATTAAGCAGTTTATTCAGTAGTTGACTAAGCAGTAGTAGATCCAGCGCCAGCAGTAAATACGACTGTTCAAAGTGCCCATCCCGTCCAATCAATGACTAAGTTGGAGGCTCCAAAGAGTGAAAGCATCAGGAGCCTGCTAAAGCAGATTCAGTTATAGAAGCAGTGGCAAAGCCACCATATTGCCACCCCAAGCACAGACTGGGTGGGGGGTTTATGCCGAAGAACCCACCCTATAGACCTATCCATTGAATTTAACCCACGTATTATTTGACCCACCACTGACATATTAGAGGAACTTACTTTCTATTGATCTAACCCATAATCGTTGCAAGCTGAGAATCGTGACAACAGAGAACCGACAAACTCAGGTCTAGATCAATGCCGACAAATCAGGTAAGCTTTGTAGTGATCACACGCCAAAGGAATGGTTAAACAATATTATGAATCAAGTTTAAAATTAAATATGGCTTTTTCAGGATTTGGGTTTTGAATAATGTCTAAAATCCTAAATTTGTCACTGTGTATGCCGTGGTAGGATGTTTGGCTGATGTTCACCAAATGTTTGACGAAATGCGCAATCAAGATGTGGTGGCATGGACTGCCATAATTGCAGCCTCTTCCAGATATGGACATAAACAGGAGGCGTTGGCTTTTTTTTATGGAATGCTACAGACAGGTATGCACCCCAATCATTTCATCTTTGCCACTATTATGTTATTCCCTCCTATAAGTTGTTGTAGATCCCAAGCATGCCAAAGACATTATGCGAGAAGAAGCCATCTCTACTTTAGTAGTTTCTAAATCCATTCAGGCTTAAGTATACCATTGCTGGAAGTAAGGCTTGGTTGTTAATTGTGGTGTTAATTTGTTTTATGCTCAGTCTCAAAAATGAAAGAAAGCAGCCCTGCAATTTTTTATAAAATCAATGAATTACTTTGATTTAAAACCGTGATAATAGAGACGAGAATTCCAATATTGCAGAGACAGGTCTGAAATTCAAGATTTTGCATCAAGGTACATGGTTACATTCTTAGAATGGGATTTGATCTCCAGGATTTGTTTGGGTAACGCGCTCATGGATATGTATGCAAATGTGGGATTTTAGAGGATGCATGCAAACTGTTTGACAGAATGACTAAAAGAGATGTGGTGTCGTAGAGTGTGATTATTACAGGCTATTCATACAGTTGGCAGTGTGACGAGGCCTTGAATCTGTTTCATCAAGTGCAAGTAAAAAGTGTTACGACCCTGGGAAGCAGGTCCCCGTGGAACACTGGATATTGATTCTTCTTGGAGGTCGAGTCCCCAAAGATCATAATTCTTGATTCGTAAAGGCTGGGCCTTGAACTCCACTTGAACAATGGGATGGGGAATAGTTTGCTTGCAACAGATGATGTGACTGAGGGTTACTCTCTGTCCTAGCCCAATCAACTTGAAAGAAACTTGATTTCTAGATTTCAGAACTATAAAGGATGGTGGGTCTATTGATCGTGTCAAAGAGGTGTATTTTTGACGAATTATTTTGGAAATGGTTTTGGAAGAAGTCTATCAAGAAAGGCAATGGAGTTATATCCATTGTTGTACTCTGTCTATAATATATATAGTATAGACTAGATCATTAGGACCTCTGTCAAACGGATGAGAAAATAAATCAATACCTTTTATGTAATGAAAAATAATGCTCCACTACGACAGTAACAATTTACCAACAATGTTGTCCTTGAGACTTTTAGCACATGAATCACATGTCTTAGTTGTTAAAGTTAAATACAGAAATCCTATGTCACTACAAGCCAGCATACTATCAAGCCTAAGAGGCAGGAGTGTCCTTGAGGTTCTGAGGTGTGCCTCACAGATCTTTTAATTTTGAAATATAGTTCTTCTTAAATACCTCCAGTAACAGGGGTCCTATAATTATCACGAATGTCAATTCAGTTTTGTGATGCATGTGGGTCCCTTACGAGGGACCTAGGTGGAGAATACCTGGATGCAGGTGGCCATGTCACCTCCCTTTTTTGTGACTTATACTTCCTTTTTGATCTTTGGTAATACAGTGTGCAGTTTCTAGCATTCAGCCTAAGTCGCACGTGTGTAGGATCCCACACACTAGGGTGGCTCAGGTTCATTTATGATAAAGGTGGATCCTAGCAGCAATAAAGGTGGTTCATTTATGATTTTGATTTTGATAAATATGATAATGATCCCCAAGTCATGACTTTGTTTGTGTCTCATAGACCTAACAAGCCTGCAGCGTATAATGTTTTTGACAGATGTTAGGTCAAGCAACAAAGATTTTATATTATAATTGCTTTTCATCATTTTGAGTAGTAATGTTATTTTCATTTCCTTTTCTCCCAAAATATTACAGTATTTTTGACTATGTTTTTATTGTGTGATCCATTTAGGGAGTGACATTGGAGCTAGATGATGAAATGACAAATGGCAATGAAGAGCAATGGGAACTACTACAAGAAATAATTAATAACATAAAACTGAGCGAGGGTTTTCTGACTCTAGCACGTGATCTTGAGATAATGGAGTCCAAGTCCCCCGAGGATATCTATAAGGTGACACTGCTCTGGACAATTTTTAGATTTTTTTTAATGTTAATTATGTTTATCATGTTCTGAACTTGCTAGACATACCAGAAGGAAACCATTATTTTAGTTAATAAAAATTTAAATCAACAGTGTTTAATTTGATTAACAATAGAACTTGTTGATGTTCTTACTTACCATCTTATGGTTTACTAAAGTTTTACATACTTTTATAACTTTAATATCCCTTTATGAAAGAGGCTGTACTTGTTGATTCCTTGATTAGATTAGATTAGATAAGATATGATAATTTTTGAATTTAATTCAATCATTATGTGTAATTTCTATATTGTCATTAGTGAGAGCTCGAATTTCTGGATTATCTGACATGATTTTGACAGATTTAATTGTCAAACTCTTAGCTACAGTCTTGAACTTTGTATTCACTTGATTTTGATCCTGTGTTTGTTTTCCTGCCTACAACTGATTGGAAGGAGGTAGAGTTATGTCTCCTTCTGTAAACTACAAATTCTTGGACTTTATTGTCCCTAAATTTCTTCATTTAAATAAATGTGATCCAAGGATTTCAATTTTCCTTTTTCCCATTCCACAGTAATTAGAATTTCTATGAATCATAACTTCATCCTCAACATCTGTGAACTTGATTCTAGGAAATCTTTTTGTATGTTCCATAGGTTTCTCTGTTCCATGTTTTCAACTTATATGACCAAACTGCAACCTTTTATACATCCTGTACATCTCAATGGCTTTCTCTCGTTCACCAATCTTCTGGCATCTTGTTGAATTTCTGTAGAACTCTGGGTGTCTTAAATACATATTCTGGAACTTGAAAGGCATGTTCTGAGAGGTCCTAAAGTGTCTAATTCAATATTGATTTGCTAGTGCTTGGAACTTGTGCATTGCAAAATTCGGGTCTCCACACCAACTTCATTAGAAACCTGTCAATCCTTTAACAAATTATACTATAGCCCATTCTCCTACTTATCATTACAAGCGAATGTTCCTTACTTGTGTGGGAAACCAAGTAAAATTTGCTAGATACATTTTAAGTGGGTCAAATGTCTCGTGTCATGTTTCCTTTTCCCAATTATGCAGAGAATTCCAATCTCCTGCATTGCAGCTTTCCTTGTATATTTTCATATTCTTCTTGAGACTACATCCTGGCATTCCTTACTTAAATTGAATAAAATTGGGCTACAGACATTAAACAAATAAAAGATCTTAAAAATATGCATACAAACAATATAATGAAGAGTTGCAGATAGAGGGAGAGATATGATTGTCGTATTCAATGTGCAAAATGAGATGTAAAAAGTCATATGTCTTCTATAGGGAAATGGACTGTGATGACAACTAACCTTATATATCTAAAAAATCGCATGTGACTAAAACCACTATTCTAAGTTCTTATGCCACTTTTTTTTGTAAGCTAGTACCCACAGGGGATTTGAACTTGTGACCCTCTATTTATAACTTCCCATCTCAATTACCCATTACCAATTGCTTTAATCCCCATGAGCCGTTCTTATGCCCCTTTATTTAATATCAACTCTCTAAATTACTAGGCTGTATAGTGTATACATTAAAGTATATTAAATAATAATAATGATAATGTATTTTTAAGGTCAGCCTAGCCATACACAAAATTGGTTTATCAGACCCCCTTGTTTGTGGGATAAGGGAGCCCCCCTCCATGCAGTGATTTGACTGCTAAAGTCTATGGAGGTGTACATACTCTACCTCCTCTGGAGTCGAACTTGTGACCTCCTAGAAGGAAACACATGTTTATAACTACTAGGCCCATTCAAGTTATGACCATTAAACCAGATACTTTTTATCATACTTCTTATCATTAAAATGGGATTTGAATGTGCGGCGTGATCATGCTCGCAAAATTAAACTTCCAAGACATCACATTTGGTTTAGGATGCTTTTGAGACGAGGACACACTTTATAATGATAAGAATATCAAGGTACATATATGGGATACTTATGAGTAAGAGAGGTATGGGATACTTATGAGTAAGAGAGGTTTGACACATATAGAACCTTAATTTCTATGTTCTGTTTTGCTAATCTTTTCCTATTCTCCATGACCTTTTGAGATTATTTGAAAGATTCTTTGAAGAAAACTTAAAAAGTAATAGATTTGCAGGTTTTTAGTCTAAGTTTAAGTTTAGTAGATTTGATAACATTAGCTTCATTTAATTGATCAGAATAACCTATTTCCTTGAAGGTTTGTGATAATTATATTGGGGTAAAAGCTTGAAAGGCAGTTCAAATAGAGATGCATATTTAGTTTTCAGATAGAAGTTTTAGAATTATTAGACGTATATGTAGGATAAAAATGTATTCAATTAACGATTTCGTCAATTTGGATGTACTGGGACACCTTTTAACTAGTATAATTTTCCGTTTATATTCTACTATTTTATCTACAATGGGATTTTGTTCTATCTGTATTCCCTGATCTTAGGTTGTTTCCAAGATAAAGCAGTAAGTATTGTTGTTATTTTCAAACACATGAAGTGTTATTCACCATATGTCACTGGGGGAAGTTGAGCTTTAGTGTTTTGTTTTGATCATTGCAATGCATTCAGAGTTACAACTAACAACAAATAAAATTAGCACAATTACAAGTAGCCTGACAGGTGAATGTTGATAATCACAACTAACCATTAATTTGGTTTTGTGAAGATAGTTAGATTTTAACCATTAATTTAGTTTTGTGAAGATAATTGGTTGTTAAACAAAAACTAAAATCTATAATTTTATATTCATTATTCATACCATATTGTTACAGTTTGAGTTAATATAAACACAAAACAAATACTATTTAATAAAAAAATAAAAAAACTGATATGAAAAAACAAAAAACAAAATGTTAGCAGTCTTTAAACTTATTTAAATCTTAATTAAAATACATTTAAACATAACAAGATACAAATTAATACTACTATAAAATAAAATGAATCAGTGCTGTACACTTCTTGTATTTGGGTTAATCTTGATTATCTTGATTAATCTTGTATTTGGGTTAATCTTGGGCGCAAGTTTTGCAAAAATAAGTCTGTTTTTCCTTTTGCTGATGTTGTTTTGGACCTTGGTTCATACACAGCCTGTAGGTTTTATTGGTGCTATTACCCCTTGGAACATCCCGCTTGCCATGATCACACACAAGGTATGTTGAAGAAATTGTGAAACTAAATCATTTTTTCTCAAAGGCATTATATCAATTGAAGACGTATAATGTAATTTTTATATCAAATAACATTTATGCCTCTTAAGAGGGCCCTAACAGTGGAGAATTACAAATTACCTTCTCCATGAGCTCAAAGCCTCAATGTTGTAGTATGAAACATTGCAATGTGCATTTCCAAGTCAGGTGGTCATAAACAAACTACCTTGCTTTCACATTTTTTGTAAAGCTAACTTTTGTCTCACATTGATATTGGAGTGAGGAGCATTCTATGTTGTGCATCATATTTTACATTATTGCTATATTAGAAGAGGGTGTTCTATTTTATATTAGTAAAAACTTTCTTGCTAGAACTTAATGTTGAGGTCAGTTATAATTAGCTTCGTAACTCATTCGTGGGAATCATTTTATCGGATGTAGTAAGATTCCCTTTCAATCTTGTAACATGGAAATCAACTAGGATGGATCAGTTCTCTATAAAGGACACTCTTTTCACCTTGTGCATATAGCTTCATTCTTGTAATACAAGTTCAGTCATTTCTGAGCAAGTACTTGTATCGTACTCTTGTTCTTTTGGAGTCTTTTCTGTTGCATTTTTCATCTTGTTCCATTTGAGTCAATTGGTATAGATGTTGAAACCTATTTGGGATTGGGCATATTACGCTTCCTCTTTGAGGCAGTTACAAAATTAGTAATTTTATATGAGCATGAGTTATGGGGCCACACACACCTATAAATAAAAGGAATCATATAGACAGGGTTCAGAAACACTTGTTGACATGCTTTCTTAGAGTAAAAATAAGCAGCTGGTATGAGATACTTTTGGAAGTGTTACACCTTATTACCCCTTGATCAGAAGGTGTGACATGTTGATCAGTTGTGTTCTGTGATCATATCATAGACATTGTTCTTGAGATGAGATATGTGACGTTCCATAGATCACTGGTCAGAGATCCTTTCAGCACTCTCAGATGGTTCATGTTCCTTGGATGTACCTAGTAGAGAAGTTGTTTGATGCACTAGTGACGTGATATTTCTTGCCCTCATTGACACTTGGGATGTTTCCTTATGTTGATTTGACCATGGTATGTTTATTTTATGCTTGGGCAATGGCTCGTAACCAATGTTATCATAACCCAACCAATTTTTAAAAAACCCACCGGTTGGACCGGTTTTAAAGCTTCACTGAGTCATTTCTTAGGCGTACCATGGTGTTGTCATAATTCTGCCTTAGATAAGTGTGTCATTCCGAAGGGTGAGTTAGACTCTAGTGAACTAAGAATGTAATTCATCCATTTCATGACATTATGCCTAGCCATTTCATCCATCCCCCTTATTTTCCCCTCTTTAAGTGATTTATCATTTGTAATCTTTCAAGTTCTCATAACTGTTGCTATGTCTGAATGCCTAAAAAAGTTAAAAGAGTCTAGTACTCTAAGGTTGATGCTGATAAAGTTAAATTGGAAAAAGAGTCTAGTATTTAGGTTTCTTATTTTCAATTGAGGGCACCATGTTGTCAGCTAATGAACCCCTGATCTGTGTTGTGCCAACAACCTATTTTAAATATGCTCTCTTCTGAATTTTTGATTCCAAATAAGGATTATGCATATTCCCTAATTGCAATAGAGTTGGAAACAGTGCAATGTTAGTGTAGAATCTCGCTGAATACAGGTCCAATTAACTTTGGATAAGCACAACAGGTTTAAGATTGCTTCCGTGTAATTGTACAATTTTCAGAGGATAATTCTAAAACAACTAAATTCCTAGACACAAAAACAAATTCTTCAAGTGGAACTGAGCAACAAATAATTAAATATGTGTTAGTTTACATATCTAAACATATCCCTCTCCCCATCCTCATTTATATGTCAAAATATGTGTCAGTTTCAAATCCTTTTCATACATGCCTATCGTGGAATGATGGTAGGAATTTCTCCACATAAATGGTTGAAGCTACGCCAGTATCACAAGTTTTTAGGCTTTTTGTCGCAAATTTAAATCAAGTTATTTTTCGACATAGTTCTAAGTTGCAAAGTCCATTATTAATGGCAGTTTGTCATGTTTTATCATTTAAGGAAACATTCACACCTATGTTGTTACAAAGACAAGAAGACAGACATGCAATGCTCAAACATTGCATATTGAATGATGATAATCATTAGTTACAACCAGTAGTTAAGAACATGGATTTACAGAAGTACAACAACATGAACCTGAGTTGGTTCACAAGGTTTTTTTGGCTTAGCAATACCCTATGTAGAACTCAATACACAAGGTAGAGCAAAACCCAGTTTAATAAAACTCTATAACTAGAGATGCAAACATTAGGTGATTTGTCATATGTGCAAAAAGAGCAGATGTTTCATCTCACAAATCAGGTTTCTGCTAAGGATAACAGCTTGTAGATGTCCCTGATCACCATGGTATGGACGAATATGCTATTTTCACTAGGTTTTGCATAAAAAACTTGGTGAAGCAGAATATGTGGTGAATGTTTATATGTAAATGTGATTACTAGGCTACCCTGCCAGCAAAATATCAATCTTGACTGCTTACAATGGTCAAAGGCACTTGATTCCCAATATGATCAAACAAAGGCATGCCTAATCCTCTCATTAGGTCTTTGAGCAAGGTGATGACTGTTGACAGGGTTCAAGGTCAACAAAATGACTAATGTATCACTCTCTCTAGTCTGAACCAAATTTGTAGGCCACCTTCGAGATGTTAGTAACTTAGTAGACTTGTTGCCATGTCCCAAGCTGGTTTGGGCTTGTATGTATTATGGCATTTCTCTTTGTTTAAACAATGAGCTAAAATACAACCCACTTTTCAAATTGATACTCCAACACCATGATAAGCTCACTCTTGAATTTGGATAAAACAACTTGACCCAGAGGGCATCTTTGTTCAGGGCACTGGTAGGATTCATCTTGTGAGTGGACTAGAGACGGAGCACATTACCTTGAGCAAATTTTTATCAACTTTACCAGGGACAAACAATAGAGCGACAAGTAATTATTCATTATCCTAATCAACAAATACAGGGATACAATTCAAGGCTGTCAGGAGAGGAATTTACAAACATGTCAAAAGCATGCCATGGTGAAATATATGCACAGTTAGAGCTCAAAGATGAAAAGGAATTAAAGCATTATGAAGAAAATCTCAATCATGGTGAGTTTGTAGGAAAGGGCGCCTTAAAAAGGATTAAAAGGCACGAGTTGAGGGTGTAGCTAGGTGGCACTTACAGTTCATTGCACAAAATAGAAGTGACACCCAGAACAAAACATAGTTAACTAAAAGTTGGGTTCAATGTTATTTTTAGACTCGTGCAAGCAGGAGGGAAACAAGAGTCACATGGGATAAGGATGCATGCATCACTTGGTTGTTAGCTTAGCTATCATTCATGCAAGGAGGCACAACTAAGGAAATACCTCTATGCTATTTTGG
>LPNX011174914.1:0-98054 GCA_001517045.1 Pseudotsuga menziesii
TTATGTGCTTGTTATTTCCTTTGTGTAACACCCCATTTTGTTCTTCCTTCGTATCTGGAATGCAGTGTTGAATGAGTAGAATTCATATGTTTATGCTCTTTTCATTATTTCAGATATTATATGATTTTTCTGCTAAAGTTGATATGGAATTCGTTTTAGACGCTCTGTATTGATGGATTGTTTTCTCATCTCTTCCGTTTCACCCAGATCGAATTTGATGACTGTAATGATGTGATTATCTTGCCTTTGATAGTTCTCGTGTATGTATCTTTATGATCTTTTACTTGTATATGACTCCATGCCCAATGGATATGTGAATGGTTCAGCCAAATGAATGAATGCTTAAATATTGTTTATCATTTGATTTTGTGAGATTTGTGTCGAGAGATCCCTCTCTGGGAGAGAAATATCAATATCTTCCTAAAGTGGTTTTGCTGTTACCTCGGGGTGTGCTTCCTACAACCTGAGTACATTCCGAGTGCTAACACCAGGTATGATACAATCCTACAACATTCATGGGGACTGAAGTCTCTAGATACATTTTGAACAAAATTTCAGGGATGATGCAATCCCACCACATTCTCGTGGATCAAAGCCTCCGGATACCTTTTTGAACCAAAGTTGAGGGATGATGCAATCCCACCACATTCTTGGGGACCGGAGCCTCTGGATACCTTTCTGAACCGAAGTTCAGGGATGATGCAATCCCACCACATTCTCGGGGATCAAAGCCTCTGGATACCTTTCTGAACCGAAGTTTAGGGATGATGCAATCCCACCACATTCTTAGGGACCGAAGCCTCCAGATACCTTTCTGAACCGAAGTTCAGGGATGATGCAATCCCACCACATTCTCTGGCATCAAAGCCTCCAAATGCCTTTTTGAACCGAAGTTCAGGGATGATGTAATCCCACCACATTCTCAGCAACCGAAGCCTCTAGATACCTTTTTGAACTAAAGTTCAGGGATGATGCAATCCCACCACATTCTCGAGGATCAAATCCACCAGATCACTTCTAGACAAATGTCCCGGGATGTTACAATCCCTCTTCATTCTCGAGGATCGAAGTCATCGTATCACTTTAGGACAAGTGTCCAGGGATGATACAATTCCACTATAACATCACTGCTCCCTCTTTTGAGGAAGGTCTTTCCAAAAAACACCAAGCTTGTCTCGAAAGTGTTCGAACTTTACCCGAGATAGACGCTTCGTCAACACATCAACAAATTGTTCATTAGTACTCACATATTGGAGCTTTATGGCTACCTTCTGTATCATATCTTGAATGTATAAATAACATGTTTCTATGTGCTTCGACTTATCGTGGAACACTGGGTTCTATGTCATCTTTATACAACTCTGGTTATCACATGGAATCACGGTGGTATCCAACTCTAGGCTGAATAAACCTATCATCAACTTTCAAAGCCATATGGCTTCACAACTAGCAGAGCAAGCTGTTATATATTATGCTTCAGCTGTGCTAAGAGCAACACTGGAATGTTACCTGCTAAACCATGAAATCATAGCAGATCCCGGACTATAACATCCACCTAATGTGCTTCTTCTGTCTGAGACACTTCCAGCCCAATCTGCATCCGTATATCCATATAATTTGTAGTCATGATCTCTATCATAGTAATGTCCCAAGTCTATCGTACCTTGTAGGTACCTCATCACATACTTTGCAACTATCAGGTGAACACATCTAGGGTTACCTAGATACTGACTCAAGGTGTTCACAACAAAATAAATGTCTGGTTTGGTATTTGTTAGATACATCAACGGCCCAATAATCTGTTTGTATTGAGTTACATCCACTAACTCTGATATCTCATCAAACAACATCTTCATGTTAGTATCCATGGGTATGCCATGGATTTACAATCCAACATATCAAATATTCTTTAATATTTCCACAACGTACTTTCCTTAGTTTGAAAATATTCTTTCTGAACTCTTCCACACTTTCATCCTAAGGAAATAAAGCACCAATCCAATATCTTTTCATCTCAAATTCTTCAGCTAGCTTCTTCTTGCAATATGTGATTTGTTTCTCATTCCCTATTAGAAACAGGTCATCCATATATAGTAATAGTATGACAGGTTCATATTCTATAACCTTGAAGTAAAGGTTAGGGTCAGCTTTACTCTTGGTAAAGTCCAAGCTCGTCGGGAAACTATCTATCCTTCCATACCAAGCTCTAGGAGCTTACTTTAGGCCGTACAGGGGCTTCTTCAACTTACATACGTGAGTCACTTTTTTTTTGACTTCAAATCCCTGTGGCTATTCGATGTAAACCTCTTCCTCAATCATACCATTCAGGAAGGTTGTCTTTACATCCATTTGGTGTAGATCCCACTTCATCATGGAAGCAGGTGCCATGATAGTTCTGATGGAAGTGTACCTTGCTTCCTAGAGCAAGTGTCTCTTCATAATCAATTTTCTCTCTCTGATAGAATCCTTTAGCCACAAATCTTTCCTTACTTCCATCAGCAACATATTTTATCTTGCAAATTCATTTGGAAGATACCACACTCTTGATTTCTAGTTTGAGTACTATATCCCAAACATCATTGTGGTATTCTTCCATCATTACATCTTCCATGAGTTCATTATGTTAGGTCTTACACATATCCTAGTCTTCTACGTTGAACCTTGAAGGTTGGAACCCACTTTACTCTTGGTAAAATCTCTGTCCATCATGTCGTACCATGTCGAACTCAGAGATCTTTTGTAGTCACTCCCCCTGAAGTGGAGCATCATTTTCCCTCTGCATTCTTTACTGGAGTGACAGGTAGCATCCTATGCTGTTGTGTATCCATCTCAGGTTACTAGATACCAAGATCCCTTTATCTTTAACTTTGTTGAAAAGTTCCTCTTGCACCCGTCTATGAGCTTGTTGTCTTCTATAGGTTTCCATATTCAACCTTGTAGAAAAGGTTAAGATATTCATCACTCTAGGTGATCTGTCAAGCTCTTGGATGTGCTTTTCTATGGGTGCCTTCTGAGCTCATACAAAGCATATTCTGTACAGGTGGTTCTTTGCTTGATATATACTTCTACTAAAGAAGTGTGTCTGGTCAATAGAGTATGTCATGCCATATTCTATTCTTTTTGAGAAAAACCACAAACCTTGCTTTGTACACTTGTTCTTATACATCCATATGGAAGACACTATGGACTTCCCTTCAGGTCTCAGAACCATATTGTAGACATCATTCCTCATGATCAACTTTTACTCTTTGATCATAGCTTCTTCCATAGTTGGAAGGATTTGCATCAATGATGCCACCCAACTGTGTTACACAACTAGAGTATGTCCAAGGCCTCTTACTTTGGTTTGGAAGTCTCGCCATAATTTTCTTCTTCTTGAGTTATCCCGCATACCCAAGGTGGTCTTCATCTTTCGAGGTGGATCTATTACTCTCTGAAGCTTCGTCATGGTGTCTCTGACCTTGGGAGCTTCAGGTTCATGTTTATTGGAGTGAATCTTGAATTGTCATCACTTGTTCTTTGAAACAAGTCTCATCCTCCTTTTCTTGTAGGTGGTTGTACAGGACATTCCCTACAATTCAAATGCACTAGTTGCATGGTTAGAACCATTTCATAGAACATATGCATAACGAAAAATTCTTATGCATCATGCAACTGTTTATCCAATACAACATTCATCCATATCTCACAGAAACTTTCTAGATGCCTTCCATCTCTACCATGACATCATTGAGATTGTGCACTAATCCAATATGTAAGCAAAGAGGTTTCATTCTAGATAAGTAGCAATGGAGATTTGTATCGCACCATGAGCTATTTACCCATCACATGCATATTAGTAGTATGTTGTCATTAATGCAAACATTCTATCATGCATAACACATCAACTGAATATAATCAAATGCATAACAAAACAATATCATGAAATGACAACTGAATACTTATCTTTTATTCGTTTCGTGGGTAGACTCCTTCTTGATCCTTCTGCTTCATCATCTTCTTCATTCATGACATCATCATTTCTTATCCAAATTCTAAGATGGTGTTGCAGCTGCAACTGTTTTCCCAAATTTTTGAAATTTTGGACCCTCCTTTTTATTTTATATTTCCTGGGAATGTGTGGATTCATGAACTCTGTTTTGTTTTTCCCTCTGCTACAGTTTGGATTGTCTTGAGATCAACTGTTTTAATGCTTTTCAAAAAATTGTTGTGTCTGCAAATGCTTTGGGTCGTGGAGTTTAAAGTTCGATCTGAAAGTGTTGTCCTTTGATCTGAATGATTTCTTTCAGTGCTATCGAAAGTCCATTTTTGTTCAAATCAAAGTTTTAGTTCTCTTTGCAGACGCGGTGTCGGAGAAGAAACAAACTACTTCTATCGCTGCACCATCGAAGCTTTTGAAACTTAACATTTTTTTGGTTTCAGAGGTCAGTTGAACATGAATCGTTGCCATAGTTCTCTATGCAGCCACCATTTTGGAAACCTTGTTGTTTATCTTACCGACGTTGCGGAGATCCTTATTTTATTTTTGTCGATTCGTAGTCTTAAAGTTTCCGATCGTTGAAGTTTTTATTGGTTTATGGAAGCCGTAGTTTGATTGTTACCCGCCGTTGCGACTACGTATTGATCTATCATGCCGACGCTTTATGACTAGTCTTTTCGATCCCTGATTCCTGGACGACAGTTGCTGTTGTTTTTTTATTTTTGCCGACGAATAATTCTCAGTCTTGATGTTTCCATTTCTTTACTGCTTACACCTTTGCTTTTCGATGATTTGTTTTCTCTATCGGAGCGTTTTTAATGTTTGATCGGAGGGTTAGTCTCTTGTGTCACGGACATGGCGGTTGCGTTGAGCTCATCATCGCCGGTGTTTAGTCATGGAAACTTCCGATCGCTGCATTTTTTCATTTGAAAATGGAAGCCGCAGTCTGATTGTCTTCCGCAACGGCGGCTCCGTAACGGACTAACCATCCATCATATAAAATTTTCTTTCGTCGATATTTTTATGTTGATCACGAAAGCCGCAGTCTAATGGTCTTCCGCCATTGCGACTCCTCAGTGAATTGATCATCTGATTGTTACAGTTTTTCCACCCGCCGAAGTGGATTATCTGTCAAATGATTAGTGTCTATTGCTTTCGACTATCGGTAGGGTTTTTCTCTCCATGTTTTTGTTGTGCTGTTACTCTACTTTATGGGATGGCGGAGTTTTCCCATGAGTGCGGGTTGAGTCAAAGTTTCTATGATGAAGAGCGCAGTTTGGGGGTTTTGGTGTACTAAAGAGTGGTGGTTACTTTGTCTTTTCATGCTTTACATTTGTTTATAGTTCATTTCATATAATGCATGTATTGATGCAATTCGTGTTACTTTGTCAAACACTAATTGATCTAATGATTGGTTATTCATGATAGGGTGATTGTTGTTGTAGAGAAGACGTATCTAAAGGACAAAGCAGAAGGGAGCTAGCCGAAGAAAAGAAAAATGAAGAAGCAGAACTAAAGAACAGAAGAAGCAAGTTGGGTTCAAGCTCAACTAGATCTAGCAAGAGACCAATGGATTAATGAGCAAAATAAATAGAGGCAGAGGCCCAGGCTTGGAAAAGTTCGGCAGTTACCAAGTTGGTCCCTTTTTTCATAAAAATGCTCTTAAATCATAAATCTGAAATGTAACATTTGTATGAATCATGAGCACTCACAAACTAACAAAACTATGAGATTAAAACGGTTGGGGAAGCCAAAGGTCACCAGGGCGGGGCAACCCAAAGGTTTAGTTGTCTTTGTATAAAGATAGGAAAGTTAGAGGGAATGAGGGACTTTTTCCCAGTTAGATTTGTGAAGACATATTGTAAGAAGAACTATTTCCTTTTGCAATAGATAATTACAGTTTGCATGTTGGAGAAAGCTTGGTGGAATGTTCAAATGTTGTGCTATGGATTTGTTGAAGAGGAACTATTTTGTTTTCAGCTTTGTGTCCATTAACTGTGAGATCATTCTAACTCTTTGAACGTATGTTCTTGTATGAATGTTCTCTAGTTTATTTTATGAAAATTTCCACTATGAGTAATGAATGTTGTTCATAAACAATTGGCTATCTGGTTGTTCAAATATCTTTAAATGTTCATGTGTTTTGAAATAAGTATCAACTATTTGTGACTTTTCATAATGCATGTACAAAATACATTACTCATTAAAAAATGATAATATTGCTCCCTAGGGATAGGTTAAGTAGTTAGTTTTAGTTTCTTGTTGTGTGTGATTTAGATGCAAGAGAGTCTAAGACGAGAGGTAAGAACCTGAGCATCACTTTGTGACCACTCCTTGCATTCTTAATCAATCTTCATTTTAGATAGGCACTTGCATATCATACTTAAAACTAAAAACACAAAAATATACATGGTGGACCGGGCCGCAACCGGTAAAACCTTTTATTTTTGTTACTTGACCTATGGTAGTCGGACTGCAAATCGGACGAATTCCCTACACCAAACAGTCATAGGCTAGTTGGGAACGTTGACTGGGGAGAATCCCTTGCTGTTGTTGTCTGTGAATTTCCAGGCCTCAACAGATGGATAAGAGGTTCTTCAAGAATTGAGTTCTTCATATTCCTCATCGCTTGAGGGATCTTCTTTGAATCGTGAGCACTTGATCTTTAGTTGCTCCCATCTTTTCTCTTATTATGAGTCGAGTTTCTTCTTGTGTAAGGCTTTAGCCTCATCTCCCTCTGGAACTAGAACCTCTCCACTTCTGTAGGTGTCCAATTCATTTTCTTTAACAAGCACTGAAATCATATGCTTCCATGCTCGAAATTTTTCAGCTTCACTAAGCTTGTCATCAAGCTGGGGTGCTAGGTCATTTTGAAAAGAGAACCTCAAATGTAAATAGCAAAGGATTAGATCTTACCGATTTGAGGTGTTCGTCTTGGTTCCAGATCTGACTGATCCAGGGTTTGTTAGAGAAACCCTAATTTTCAAAACTTGGAATCTTTCAAATCTAATTGGATATAAAGTCATGCCTCTTGAAGGTGAGCTGAGCAGCATATTCATTTCCCCAAAACTATGATTAGAATTGCAAAATATTTGATGCCCTAGTTTTCTTCAGTTTCTTTTATAGAATGCCTGATATTGTTTCTGTGGTATCTACAAAATTGCTAATTCTTTGTGTCTGAAATTTCATACTGAGGTATCCTCATCTGTCCTCTTTCCAACACCGCAGGTTTGAGCAGAATTTGTTTCACCAATTGTGACTTATGCGTGTTTTACCAATTGGGACTTATGCGTGTTCCAAAGATCTAACTTGTACGCACTTCCACGTGTCACTATTTCAACTTTGAGGTCTGAAATTTTTACCAAATAAATTACGGTTTGTGCCCTTTCTAGAACATCTTGCAAAATTTCATTTGGACCTTTGTAGCCCGAGATATAGCAATTCTCCCTAGGTCACTTGTTTAAGGCTGAATCATGGGAGAGACTGGAACCCTAACTTGGAGGAATCATATCTCCCAGAATATACCGAATCTGAGGCTAAAACTTTTACAAAGTGTACATCAGGAATTTATCTTTGGACTATGAAATTTTCATCTCTTGATCCTTCTCCAATCTCTAGATATAGCGAATCTACCAAAACTGCTAGTTTTAGTATTTTAGGGTTTTCAAGCATGAAACCCTAATCTTCAATAGCTATAACTGTAGCACTGTTTCAGCTGCACAATGACTTCTTTCAGTGTGGCTCTGATACCATGTTAAGTTTTTAATGGTTATATCAGATCTTATAACATTTAGCATCATAAAAACATAACCATAATCCAAAATATCACTGAAATATAGACAAGCACAACCACCCAAAAAGAACACAAATATTTATCCCGATAAACCCTCACGGGGAAGAAAACCCAACAAAAAATTCCTCTTTATAATATGTATAAAAGATAAAAGACAATACCCAAAACAAGTGCGCCTCCCTCCAACAGATATGTCTCTCTCTCTCTCTCCATGTGCTATGCACAAGTGAGTGTCAGTGTGTTCAAATGAGAAGCACCTCACCTCTATATATATTCTTTCGTTCACTTGACATTTAACCCTGTCATGTAGGCTCGAGTAACCATAACTGGGTTAAATTAATATAGTAATATATTCCGGAGGGTACTAATGACCCAACTTATAATGGAGGGTACTTCCTCATGACTCTTAGTAATTCTCCCGATAGGAATCATCAGGGTACAAGAAAATACAAGTGATTCTCCCAATAGAAACATTGGGGACCAATAAAATATATTTAGAATATTCTTCGAAGTTATAATAATTCAACATAGATCTCCTGCAAGGATAATGTTAGGTGGAGCATATATTTCTAGAAAATCCACAAGGGTGCTCCAACGCTCTTTTTTTTATCGAAAAGAGAACTGGAACATAAAGATTGAAGAGAGAAAACTAAATTTTTCTTTGGGAGTGAAGAAGTTCCGTCAAAATCCAGTGTTGAGTAGCAAAGGAGTTATGGGGATTGAAAGAATATTTTGACAAGAGTGTAGCTATCCCTCTAGAGGCTCCTCTAGCACTGATTGCAATACCAATATTATTTCTCCATTTGGTTTTCCTAAAGAAAAAACTGCAAGTTCGTCCAACTTGGTCTCTTGGAGCATGAGGATATATGGTGGTTCTATTTTGAGTAAGTCCTTTACCACTATTTTATTAGGACTTCCTAGTCCTCTGCAATTCCAAGAGACTAGTTTCATTGTTTACTAGAAGCATGGGGGAGGGCCTCCTCTTACACTCCTGGTTCTAGTATTCCTATTGAAGGCCATATATAAAGTGGTCGCGTTTCCTTGCATCTTTTGTTTTTCCCCTTCTTCTTCCCTTACTTATCTATTTGACTTCCTCCCCAATTTTTTGGTAGATCTATGAGGTCCTCTTTCGAGGAAGAAACAACATCTGAGGGTTTCCTTTTGGCAATGTCAGCATAAGAGGGGGAGGAAGACATACCTTTTATAGAAGGAGAATTCTTTGTCAGACTCAATGACTGTGCTAGGGGTTTAGGATCCATCCTCACATCTGGAGTTGCGCTTTGATCCAGGATTTATCCTTCTTCATGTTCCACCAATTACCATTGTTCTTCCTGTGAGCCTAAAATTTCAAATTGATTCTTATTTCCTTCTTCGCGGAATTTGTGTCGGTCTTCAGAGAGGGAGGACTTGGTCCTTAATGCCCTTTCTGAGAGGGATTTTAGGTGCATGTAGTAGTACCATCTTGTCCTCCTCTTATCCTGGATCTGAGCTTAAATTTAGGCACAACATGTTTTTGAACTTTTTGTCATTTCTCCCCTTTATTTCCTCCTCTGGTTTCAATGCCTTCTTTTTGGAAAGACGGGAGAAATTCCCATACTCATGGCAATGCCAACATTTGAAGGGGAGCTATTTGTAATCAAGTTCCTGACTATGAGTCCAATATGCCACTGCCAGCTTAATGGCTTTGGGGATCTCTATTTCTATATCTACTTCAACATAGATCTTTGCATAAGAGTATTAATCCTTATGGCCTACTTTGCCAATATATCTTCCCAGATTGTTTATGACTGCTTCGAATGATTACGAGTTACAACAATGTAGGGGAAGGTGAGGAAGCCTCAACTAGACAGGGACAACAAATGGTACATCATGGGTAGGATCAAATTACAGTGTCCACTTGTTCAAATATAAACCCTGCAGCCCCATAAAATAAGGGCCATTTTTTAAAATGAGGCCAGGACCATCTTTGCTATAAAAAATGAAGGAAAAATAACTCTTTCCAACAAAAAAATGCATTTGACATGTTCTAAGATCAATTGTTTTTAGTTCCTTTGCACCTAGGATTCAATAGTTATAGCTAGGAATTTTGCACCTTTTGTGGACAAAAGTCGTTCCTCAGGTTTGAATGGTTCAGATCTAAAACAAATAGTTCACAACAAGGTTAGAAGACTTTCCTTAGAAGCTATAAACACCTGGAATACAATATTTGATGGAGTGATGTGGTTCTTCTCTTATGACAAATGGTCTCCAAGGAAATACCTGCATAAACACATTTAAACACACAAGAGATAAAATATACCAGAACATCATCTATAGATCTATGCCAGTGATTAAGGAATCTAACAATAACATGCAAGATTACAACATAACAAGTATATGGGAAAGAAACCAACTTTGCATTAATAAAATGAAGAAAGAGTTTACAACCTATGCCATAGTGTTGATATGCTCTTTCACAAAACCAACATCTTGTCCCCAATAGCTCCAAGTTGCTCCCTCGAGCTCTCTTGACTGACTTAGGCTAGAATATCAAAGCAACAACATAACATTACTCCTTCCTCAACCATGGAGATTGAACCTGCTTTCATAGGCTTGGAATGGATAGGGATGGTTTAGAAATTGGTGGGTGAGGTGGCTAGGAGATCCTATAAGGATGGATCTCGAGTCCAACTAGCCCTACTGATCAGGGATAAGGGTGCCATGAAGCCGTCTTTCGAGAAGCTTCATGAGAACCTCTCTTTTTCACTTTTTACCAAGGGCATCACTCCTTGTTCACCATCACAAAGCGATTCTGGGCAAAACCGCGCATTGCTTAAAGGATAAAAGCGGTGCCACCGCTTACTTCCAACATATTACAGGCGGTGTTGAAGAAGGTAGCGCTTTTTGACTAAAGGGTAGAAGCGGTGCTGGATTTTCATATACAAAATTGATGTCTGGGCCAACGTTCTTGCTTCATAATTTGGGATTGAGGGAAATATTGAAGTTTGGGATCTTATCACATGTTGATGATAGGATTTAGGTGTAACAGAATGCCCCCCAAAGCACAAGGCTAGAGGGATACGATAGGTGAGAGCTTTGAAAGATAAAGTTATCACTTCGAGGCAAGAATTAGCTTGATCAGAGATCATCAACCAAGCATCTGCAATACATCAATATTTTTGACTCATGAGAAAATGTGTCTTCATCTTGGCTATAGACCAATACAAGGCAGATCCATGAGAGAGATAAACAACCATGGCTACTAGAATACAGCGTAGATCCATGTGATAGAGGACTCAAACTTGGACATAGATACTAGACATACAATGTAGATCAATGTCATACAGACACAAATTTGAGCATAGCCACAACCATACAAATGTGGATCCATGTTGGTACTTCATACAATATACTCCATTGCAACCTAGGGAGAAAGCTATGAGTGCTTTCCAACAAATACCCAGGGTCTTCATCTTGTCTTCCACAAAGTACGATTCTATCCATGTGATTACAATGATCTGAAGTCAAACATGGTAGAAACCACTTGATTACCGATCAATGGTGTGAACCATTAACAAGTGCGAGGGAGATCGCCATTGATGTCAATGATTCCCAAGGTACCCTAGTACAATCTACTAAGTGTGAATAGATGTTTTGATGTCGAACACTCAATCGAATATCTTGATCAAAGGTCAATGATGTGAACCTATGTCGAGAGCAAGAGAATCTATCATTGAGGCATACAGATCTCAAGGTACTAAACTTGTTTCTAAGACTAATTCCTATATGATGAGCTGATGTCGACAAGAATAGTCTCATCGAAGGAGGGCCATGATGAATCCCACATCGATGACACAAAACTCGAAATAAAGTTATGGAATGTTGTATATAATGTAACCATAGGACTGACTCAAAAGGTACTGACACAAAGGTTGTTTTAACTGCAGAGGTAAACTTCTAACTTCCCTTTGAACATCAGGCGGCATGACAAAAGACTTGGTAGCATTGAATCGACGAGGCGGAACACAATATGATAATAGATGATGTATTCTTTGAAAGACTCAAAGGAGTGACATGACTCATGAAAGTGGATCAATCCAGAGACAAGCTGATTTACCCAATTGACTGAATGAAATTAAGACAAGTGCCATGTTCAAAGGCGACGACAAACTACCATATTATTTGAAAAATGAATTGATCCCCTTCCCTTAATTTCCCCATCATGATTGATGAGTGCCTCTTTTCATTTTTACTAGTCCAAAGAGGGTAACAAACACTTGTTGTAGCTCATCCGAAGACAAGTCCATTCTCATAAATTTTTATGAACCTAAGAAAGGAGGGGTTCATTCCCAAAAAAAGGGTCTCTCAATGTTTAGTTTAACGAGTCCAATGAAAGCTAACTTGGTATCATTCACGTTTAGAGAGTCTGAACGAAGACAGAAGAAGACTCCAAAGGGTCCTTTTTCGTAAGTAGTCTATCCGAACCGAAAAAGAGATAACCTATCGTCGAAGAGACAACTGTTCAAATACTTTTATGAATATGAAGAAGACAAGTACTCGAAAAATATTTCCATATTTGGGGAGTCCAAAAAGAGTTTAAAGGAGATTCCACTAGGTCTCTTTTCACGATAAAGGGTTTGACGAGTCTGAAAAGAATCAGAAAAAGACTTGAAACTTTGATACTAGGTTTTGAGAGCGTGATCAAAGTATCGAAACGAACGATCGAGGACCTTTTTCATTTTCAAAAGTACGAAAAAGTAAAAAACGAACTTTCCAATAGACTTTACTGCTTATTTTAGTCCATGCAAGACCTGAAAACGACCATTAGTTTCCCAAAACATTTGATAAAATGACTTTTAAAAATTATATAAAAGGGTATTTTTATTAAAAATGATTTTAAAATATAAAAAAACCTAGAAAAAGGTTATAAAAGCTTGAGTAGATAGTAAAAAACAACTTATTTCACTATTTACCATTCTTGGAGAGCATTTTGGGTAGTTTGGATCCAAAACTTCAGCTGGATATTACGGAGTATCCACCGTCTGTTTTCTGCACCATCAGTTTCAGGTAACATCTAAATCCATCCTCTTTCCTTTTATGGTTTCTAATTTTTAATTTTCATGGTTTTTGGAGCTCATAGGCCAAACCTAAAATGGGAAATGCAGGCACTGCTCCTAGTCATTATGGGAAAGGCGGTGCTCGACAGAAACCACATTTCTTCAGTTTGACACAGGCGGTGTCGACTGTGGGCTTCAAAAAACTAATGAACTCACCAAAATAAAAAAAAAGTTAAGCAATTTTATTGATGAGAAATGCTTCTAAATGGCTTTTGAATTGTTTTTGGAAGGTTTATTAGATTAAAAAATGGTTATCTGGAAAGAGAGACAACACGATGAAGATGATGTTGCAGCCGCAAGAGATGCAGGTTGCTTGGGTTCCCTACGAAGGTGTGGCCTTCTAAAGTTCTTCCAATCCCCATGCATGGTTTCACATCCTCTCTTGCTAGAATATATCCTACAAATGTGGAATCCAGAGTAGCGGTACTTTGAGGTAGGACCTCATGTTTTGGCCATAGAGGTAGAGGATATCTACTTCTTGACAGGGTTGTCTAGACGAGGGGCCCCTATCTCCCTTACTAGTTCCCGAGGAAGGGACGTGACTACTCAGGAGTTGATCAACTGTCATTGTCATCATGGCACAATAATGTCATGTAAGAAGATTCCTATTAGGGTTGTGGTGGATATGCCACTTCGCACAGTCTTGTTCATTATGCAGAGGCTGGCTGGAAGCCAAGGGACTCATCAGGAATCTAGGGAACATATGATATATTCCCTCGAAGCTATGGCCCCTATAGTTTTCAACTGGGCATAAACACTTCTTCCTGTCTTCAAAAATCAGCTAACAAAATGTCGGTAGGGAGAACTAAAGCAGTTTGGTTTTGGGTCCATTTTAGCTTATTTCTTCTTTGAGATGGTGCCTCTCATGAGACCCCAGGTGATTTTCATTGAGCTTAGGGCTAGATACCCACGCATGTTGAGGTGGGTTGAGATCATGGCTCGTATAGGTGGTGGCAGAACCAAGGTGGAATTAGAGGCCACTTTCTTCCGTTGGTTGCGAGATCAGATCCTCATGATCGAGGATTGTTCCTACGCAGGGACAGATTTCAGAGGTGACCCTGATCTACCACTACCACTTGGTGCTCAGTGGGGGGATATTGCTAAGAAACAAAAACCATAAAATGGTGATCATGTTTTTTATCTTTTACGTTTTTTATGTGTAGCAATAAGACCTAGTGTTTACATGCAGATGTTGGTGGTGCACGACCTGGAGGATCTTCCCCGATGAATAGATGAGTTGAAGCTCAATTTGTTCACAGGGGAAATGACCACCTGGCTGATTTGGAGGAGAACTTAGAGCGGTTTACTCTTGATATTCATGATGCAACTATGGATGACCTCCCCATGAGGTATCAGAGGCATACTGTAGGAGTGTCGGGTCGCTTCAGCCGACTACTTCGTAGGGTAGCACAATCCATCATGTGTTATCATGAGCATCATTAGATGGTGGTCCGCATGTTATACTACTGAAAACTAACTAGCTTCAGGGTTTTTTTGTATGATTTTGTATTTCTTGAAAGCCACAGTGCTTCATATGAGGTCTCGTGACCACATTTTTGTAAAAAACACTTTATATATATATATATATATACAGACTTATTACTGGTGTTTATATGTCTCAAATGGAAATCATATTTAAATGAGTTTTATGTGTCAATAATTGTGAATCCATAAACACTACCAAGTCTTGACTATTTCGAGATGCAGCCTCAGTCAATAGACATATTACTGCCTGATACTCAGCTATGTTGTTGGTAGCGGGACCAATACAAACCGCTCCTGAACTGATCAAGTCATGAGCCGAGGAATAGAGAACCCAAGCAGCCAAAGTAAGGTTTAGGGTATGATGACAAGCACCATCAGCGAAGCCATACAAAGCCATTCGATCTGTATAACCAAAACATGGTATAAACAGTCTAGACACTAAACTCAACACCATACTGAATCAAGACACACCACATTGAAAGCCAATAATATACATATATACATGATACCATACAAAAAAAAATTAACCATAGTACCTCTTCAGGTACAACCATTGCGAGGTTGCCCGAAGGGTATCCCATCATAATCTACGAGCTCGTAAGCTCCTTTTTCTAAAACTCTCTGATGACAAAGGGACCATACCACATTGACTTGAACTTCCCTTTACCTAGTTTGTCATGTTTCTGATCATAGGTCAAAACTAGGTCACCTTCATTACAAACACGAGGTCGGACAGATTTATAATACTGGGCCTTGACGTGTTTCTTATGTGCCTCATTAGCTAAGGCATCATCTCTTTTGGTTTCGTCAAGATTAGTTAGGTATAGAAATATTTCTTCCTCGATGGAAGTGTTTGGTAGAAGTTCTATTGCAAGTTTCAGTGACAGAATTTGGCATTGGATAGGAAGGACAACTTCTAGTCCGTAAAATAACTGGAATGGTGTGAAACTAGTTGTTGTTTTTACCGAAGTCTTGTAAGCCCAAAGAGAAGAAAAGAGAGTCAGGTGCCAATTGGATTTATGATCTCCAACCATCCTTCCCAGCATAGTTTTCAAAACTTTGTTAATGGCCTCGACTTGACCATTATCCTGTGGATAGTAAGGTGTTGATTTTTAATGGCGAAAAACCAACTTGGTACTCAACTCGGTCATCATCTAATTTCGAAAATGCGATCTGTGGTCAGTGACAATAGACTGTGGGAATCCAAACCTAGCTATCACGTGATTAAATAAGAAGAGGGCGGTAGTCTTACCATCCTCTACATACGTAGGTATAGCCTCAGCCCATTTTGTGAAATAATCAATGACTACGATGATGTAACCATGCCCCCCGGCTAAGGTAGGCTTACATTGCATAAAATCAATTCCCCATTTGGCAAAAGGGCCAACTGCAATGACAGGGTGTAAAGGAGTAGGGTGGGTGTGCTTTTTTAGGTAGAAATGTTGGCATGGTGAGAATTTGTTAATAGCCTCATGATAGTCTTTGAAGATTGAAGGCCATAAATAGTCAGCGCGAAGGATTTTTTGAGCTGTAGCCATCCCAGAAAAATGATCGCCACGTGCTCCTGAGTGGCAATCATTAAGGACTTGTTCAGCCTCCTCATGTGTAAGGCATTGTCGGAGAAGGGAATTGATACCACGTCTATACAATGTATCATTTAAAATAAGTTATTATTTCGCGTGGTGGTGGATATGACAATGATTGTCACGGGTTATATTGGGCTGAAATATTTGAGTTTGGGGATAAATGATTAAATATCCATTCCATGGATCTGTTGTGCTTATCAAGAATAGGAATTCATCTGGAAATGAATCACTGGGCTCATTATCCATCAAAGCACAGGGAAGGTCACACATCAGCTCTG
Source organism: Pseudotsuga menziesii (assembly GCA_001517045.1). NCBI lineage: Eukaryota > Viridiplantae > Streptophyta > Pinopsida > Pinales > Pinaceae > Pseudotsuga > Pseudotsuga menziesii. The sequence goes on from LPNX011174914.1 coordinate 16,218, forward strand.
CAAAGACCAAGGATTTCTTTGAAGTGGCCTTGGCAAACTAAAGGTCAAATTCCTGTAGGATGACAATCCAACAGGAATATGCCCCCCCAGCACCTGACGAGTCAGGATATAGTACATAGGGTTTTGATCTACAAGTACCGTGGTAGTGCGAAGCAGGATGTAATGACAAAATTTATGAACACCAATGACCATAGCCAATGCTAAATTTTCCACACATGAGTATCAGGTTTTAGAATCAATGAGATTCTTACTGGCATAATATATCATGTGTTCCTGGCCATTGGGATTTTCCTGTGCTAAAACCATTCCAATGGTAGTAGTGGAGGCAACAACGTATAAGAGAAAGTCCTTTGAATAATCTGGGGGGTGTATCACCGGTGAATGAGTCAGAGCATGCTTGAGATTATCAAAGGCTCGTTGGGCCTGGTCATCCTAGAAGAATGGGGTGTTCTTCTTCAGGAGACACATATAACCGTGCGTTTTCTTAGTGAAATTGCAAACGAAACGGTGGATAAAGTTTGCCTTCCCTTCCAAAATTTGGAGTTCGACAATATTTGTTGTGGTAGGTAGGGCCAATATAGCAGAAATCTTCAGTGGATCAATCCAGATGCCATCCTTAGAAACCACAAATCCAAGGAGACGTCTTGTCTCAACGCAAAAAACACATTTGTGTGGATTGAGTCATATGTTATAATGACGACATCTTAGAAAAATGTCTCTAAGATGCCCAGGGTGGTCTTCCCATTGCTGTGAATACGCTGGGAGATCGTTAAGGTACGAATCCATAATGTTTTTAATATCGTGAAACACATAGGACATGGCACGCTGGAATGTAGCTTTGGCATTCTTGAGGCCAAACGGCAACTTTTTGTGGGCAAAAGCTCCCCACAGACATATAAATGTTGTTTTGTGTTAATCTGTGGGCAACATCTCAATCTGATTATAGCCAAAAAAACCATCCATGAACGAGAAGATGACACTTCCAGCATAGTTGTCGACAATCTGATCGATATGCAGAGTCAAAAATTGCCTTTGGGATAAGCTTTGTTCAGGTCTCGGAAATCGATATAGACTCTAGTGGTACCCTAATTTTTGTTCACAGGGACAATGTTAGATACCCATTCCATCAGGGGTACATGATAAATTAATCCTGCCTTCAGAAGTTTTTCTACTTCGGCTTTAATAGTCGTAGCTTTCTGGGGATGGACTTGACGCAATTTTTTCTTGACAGGTTTTGTCGTAGGATAGGTTTTAATTTCATTAACCACAATAGACGAGTCTATCCCAGGCATCTCCTCATAAGTCCAAGAAAAAATATCTTGAAATTCTCTGAATAATGCTCTATATGCTTCAGTTTCTTCCGTTGAGCAGTTCTGCCCTACATGAACATGCTTGACAGTTCCAGGTTTGACTGATATGTCAATTGGGGCTGTTTTAGTAATGTTGCATAGATTTCCTTTGGATTCAGTATTTTGCAACAATATCGGTGTTTGCAAACAAGTGACAATATTAGTATTGATAAATGATTCAAGGTCAAAACCCAATGAATTGGCATTGGGAAGAAAAGAAGATCGATGATGGTGATCTTCCCAGACGGGTTCATTCTCACTCATGATCTCCATAATGGACTCATCCAAGGGAAAAGTCTGTTTGAGATGATATAGAGTGGGAAGAGAGGTTTCCAATCAATAAGGCAGGTGGTACGGATCTGAAGCCATGAGATGAAGGTCATCAACATGGTCATCAACATGGTCATCAGAAATGGATTGGATAGCATCATTCATGGCTTCATACGAGCCAAAGGAGGATGGCTCACCAATTCCTTTACCCTTGGTATTATAGCCAGTTGTGGAAATCATATTTACTATTGCCACTTATGTACTAGGAGGGGCTGATGGAAAGACGCCCATAAGGGTGGAGTCTTTCAGCGTACCTACCCCAATCAACTGATAAGGAGGAGGGGACTGACCTAGCATAGGGATGTTATTCATCGTAGGGGTTGTAACATCCAGGGTACAATAGTCACAATCTTCCCCAAATGTGGAAATTGGAGAATTATAAATATTGTCGAAGCGACAACGGTCATAGCATAAAACCAATTCCTCCCCAATAGAATATTGTAATCTAACGAGGCATCAACCACTTCCACCTAAATGGAAACAGTCTTGCCCCCAAGCTCGACAGAAAGTGCTGGAAATAGACCATGGGGCTGGAAACCCCATCCATCAAAAGCTTTTAAAGTAGTAGGTGATTTCATTACCTCAGGAGAACCAATGGCCCTCCAACAGGCTATAGACAAGACCGAAGTCGGAGATCCTTCATCCAGAATAGTCTGATGGACCTTTCTCCCAACTACTCTAGAGGCAATATGAAATGCGATTTGGTGAGGTAGTTTGGATTTATAGTTCTCTACGTTGAAATGAATCAAGTTGGTATTATCTAGGTCTCATGCCCCCAAAGTTGTTAGCAGGTTTTTATGCTGCGTTGGACAACTCTGGAGTACCTTAAGGGTGGACATCACTCAAGGAGCCTAAGCTAGATATTCAACAACATTGTAAAATTGGGTAACTCGGGCATTGGGATTGAAAACTGACTTCCTGAGGGTAGCCTTAGGTGGTCATAAAATTGAATCAAGATTAGGTTTTTCGATCACGAGAGGGCCATTAGACGAGGATGGAGGAGAACTAGTAGAAGGAATTTTGTCCAAAGGAGGATTTTCATCCTTTTTCTCCACTGTCTTATCATATGATTGACTATGAGTACTCAAACTGATGGTCTCGAAAGACATCATCCAGATTTCTTCCGTGGAATTAGGGTTCACTTGATTAGACATGTGGTCTATCAATTGTTGTTGAGAAGGAAAAGGATCAATAAGAACTGTTGGTGCAGGGTTACTCTTCAAAAACTTGCTAATCTCGTCACGACGAGGAAATTCTTTTGTGAAGTGATCTCCTCCACACAATAAGCAGGGATATTTGGCTTTCCTCTTCCCTTTATCATTCTCATTGGTCGTTGGTTTAGGATTCTGCTGTTGGTTTCCAGGTTTCTTGTTTTTACCTTTTCCTTTTTTCTTGTTGCTGAGAGTTTGTGTGCTTTGAATAGCATTTACCTCAGCGAAAACTATAGGAGTTGAAGGAGTAGTGATAGAAGCATTTGGTTGCTTGCCAAGGTTTTGCCGTCGACGAGGGCTGGATGGAACCAACCACCCCATCAACAGGATTTTATGCTGGTGGCTTAGCAAGATCAGTGTTGGGGCAAGGAGCTTGTGGAATTAAGTCATATAGTGTTCCAGATTGGGAATAGACCAAATCCAGATACTAAGATTGACTAATAGCTTGCTCTTCAATAATAGCACCACCCATAGCCACATCTCAGGCGATAGGAGGAAACAATGACTTTGTGAACCAATCAACTAGCAGTTGGTCTGGGATGGGAGCTTTCATAAGCCTTCTCCACCTTCTCCACTCATGGATATGGTCTGATATGTGCGTGGAGGTATTTTGACGAAATGAAGTCAAAATATCCGTACCCATTTCATAACGAATGGATAGCTGAAATTGTGTAAGGAAATCAGTTGCCAGATAACTAAAATCTACAAACAAATGTTGTGGAAGTTCAATGTACCATTTCGCAGCCATACCAGTCAATGTGCACTGGAAGAGCCTTAAACAACAGAATCATCCATCAAAGAGTTCGAAGAACATCATAGATGGAAGGTCATAACATGGTTCTTGGGATCATCTCCTTGCTTTCCATTAAACTTGGGAATATCTGATGGTAACTTTACCGGAATAGCGGGCCATGAAGCGTTGTGTCAAATGGGATCATTTATAAACTTGGACAGATTGGGTAAGTCCAAAGTTGCCAAGAAAGGTAACTTCCGACTAGGTTCCACATACTGGTAATGTTGATAAGGCATATATGTACCAGTAGGACGGTAAGCTGACTGATATATGGGATGTTGATTTGGTTGATTGGATGATGAACCTCCCGAAGATCCACCTGAAGGGGGTGGCCCTCCAAGAGGCGGGCCTCCAGGGGGTGGTCCATTAGGTGGTGGTCCTCCAGGTGGTGGACCTCTAGAAGGTGGTCTTCCAAGCATTGGATCCCCAAAAGGTGGTCCTCCAGGAGGGGGACCCCCAGGAAGTAGGCACCAAGGTGGTGGTCCTCCCGAAGGTGAGCCTCCAGGCGGCGGTCCTCTAGGCGGTGGTCCTCCTCCAGGTGGGCCTCCTCTTGGTGGGCCACCATAAGGTGGTCCTCCGGCACCTCCGGCCATAAGAATATGCATTCCCCCCATTACTGGCATATAAGACCAATTAGGTTTCCCCCAAGGTGTAAACGTGTTTCTTGGGTAAGGGATTCCATAATACATGGTCCTTGTAGACACAGGTTGATAATTCGTGTTTACTACAGGTAATTGATTAGTTGGGTAACCATAACCCCAAGAAGGCTGGTTAACTGCAGTTTGTGCCCCTAAGGGTTGACCTGAACTGGGTGGAGGATTTACCATATTGGTATGAGTAGGAGGAACATACACAGCGGATTGCCCTGCAGTAGAGGTCTGTCTAGTACTAGTAACAACTCCACTAACTGGTAACGTAGGTCACACCGGGGGTTTTCCCTCGGTGTTAGAAGGTACAGTCACTACTTGAGTTGAGGATTCCCCCCCAACTATAGAGGGTGCGGTAGGACTAGCATTAGACCTAGGATTTAAAACTGTAGGGTTGGAGGCTTAACCTTGATCCCGAGGAGACAAACCACGAGATGAAACATTATCAGAAAGAGTACTATATCCTTCAGGCCATGGATCCATCAAATGAGGAAAAAGAGCTGACATGGGTTCTTTATGAGGTATAGGAGTAGCCCTAATCCTTTCCATCCTCTCTTGAAAATTGCAAGCACGATTAAGTGATGCTTGAATCTCCTATATTCCTCTTCATTTAGAGGAGGGTCTTCAAAAGAGGGTCTAATTAACACAAACTCAGAATTGGCTTGACCCATAGAGGTTCTCCAAAAAGGAGCATCAGGGCCATACTCAGATGCGCCAAGATCATCTACTCGACCTTCTATTGGTGAATGAAAAGAAGTTTCAGCCGCAGGAGACTGTTGGACCAAGGGAGATGCGTAAGAAGTGAATTGATCTCCACTTTCTACAACTGGATTTTCCTCCATGCGAGAGGTAGTTACAACTCCTTGATCTGTGGCTTCCATGGGGCCTTCCCCTGTTACAGGTGGAAAGTCAGGTGGTAAGCCTTGGTTCTGTCTGGATCGTCTCAACTAAAACTCAACCAGGTTGGAAAAGTCTTTAAAACCTAACCTAGGGTTTCAAAACTAAGAAAAATCACACAAAAAATTCTCCTACTCAATCTACAGGACACAAGCAAACTTAACTGATAGGATGAGTGTTATACCAAAATCCTGTCACCATTATGTGATAAGACATTTGACATACCTACTTGCCCTGAATCCCAGCTTCTGGAGTGGAAACTAAATGGTTTTTCATCAATCTGTCATACAAATTCCTAGCACCGTGCATGCCCCTTTATCCAGGAGCGGTACCCCTACTCGCACCGCCTTTCATCGGTTGTCCACAAGTGGTGCCACCGCCCATTGCCCTTGGTCCATAGGCAATTATTACCAGAACTGCTCTGTCATAGAAGGAAAAGCGCGGTACCTTGGGTAAAAAGGGAAAAAGAGAAGTTTCTCGAGGCTTCTAGATGATAAGCCTCGTGTACTGCCTTATCCCTACTGTTGTGGGTTGGTTGAACTCGAGATCCCTCATCCTAAGATCTTAGAGGCCACCTCACCCACTAATTTCTCAACCATCTCTATCCATTAAAGCCCTATAAATATAAGCTCATATCCATTGTTGAGGGGAGAACATTTGAAGGTATTGTTATGCTGTTGGATTGATTCTTGGCCCAAGATCATTTGGAGAGAGCATAGAGAGCTAGAGTCGGAGCTTTTGGGGATGAAGAGTTGGTTTCATGGAGATGCATGTCAACACTAAGGCTTGGTTGTAAACTTCTTCATATTTCTAATGTAAGTTGATTTTATGTCCCATATATATTGTTGATGTTTGATTTCAGATATATATTGCTAGATTCCTTAGTCACTAGCATAGATTAGTAGATCATATTCTGGTTGCTTTGATTTGTTTCGTGTTGAGCTTGATTGCAGGTACACAGGTGGACTATCAAAGCCTTGTATTCCAGATATCTACAGCGTCTAGGGAGAGTTATTAGCCTCTGTGATCTATTTGTTCTGGATCTAAACCATTCAGACCAGTGGAACACCTTGCTGTCCGCAGGAGGTGAAATATTCCAGCTAACAATGAGCTAAAAATAGTCGATCTCTCACCAGGATTGTCAAACAGGTGCAACTCGCGATATACTCAAGTTATGTGCGTACTAGTCTCCCCAAGTGTTGTTCTCGGTGTATTGCTCCAAACAAGATGACCAAAGGGTTTTTCTCAGTTGGACAAGGAATCCTAGTGGGGTATCTCGATATACACAAGGTACATGGGAGCTCAAATCGGTCGTAGTGTTGTCTAATGCACACCTATCCACAAGGGGCCTTTCGATATACAATCGAGTACGTGAAGTAAATTTATATATACCTCAAGGGTACGTGAAAGGTCATTCGATATACCGAATGTACATGGAAGAACCGCGCGAGTCCTTGGTTGCAGTGCAGGCAGGTAACAATAGCTCCTACGTTTTATGACTCCCGAACACGTCACTAACTTATCACTCAAATTTCTATACAATTTTATACCTATAACTACCGTTAATTTTATCTTGAGCAGTTAGGTGAATGCATGAGATTTTGACAGAAACGTAAAGCCATCAAATATGAAATGCAGATAATTTCACTTTACTTTTCAAGACATGCCTACCTATGGGAAAGAGAGAGTATTTTCTTTTCAATTTTTGTTTTGAAACCAAAAATTTTCCCAAACAACTACACTAAACCAAACTCTTTCTGAGAAAGGGAACACGCAACAAACTTCAAACTGATTTTAAAAGCAAGCAAAATAGGGTAAGATTTCTTTTTCTAAGAAGAAAGACAAAAACTCATTCAAAGACACAATCAACACTTTTTCAAATTTTTATTTAAAACGAGAAAGATCTAACTTAAAACTAATAATATTTTTCTTCTAATGAGATAAAAAATGTAGAAGAAAGAGAAGAAAGACGGAGATTTGAAAGCTGATGAGGTTAATGAGAGGTCCAATGATTCATCCTCCAACAAAAATATGAATAACTCTCAACAAAAAAATTTCTTTTTCAAAGCAAAAAGAAGTCCTTCACAAACTTTTAATGAAAAATAAAACAAGCTATCAATCAAATAAGTCTTTCTTTTCAGGTTTATCTAACAATAAGACTGAGATCTAACCAATGCTAAGCTCTCAAACAACACTCTTTTCAAAAAATTGGAAACCAAGCATACAAGCCAATGAAAATATGAACCTATCCTAGCTCTTTGATTTTAACAAAAGAAGCCTTTTACCACATCAAATTTGACATTCAAGCACTCAAATATCTTTAATACAAACCTAGACATTCAGAACTAAAAGCAACTTAAACCATTTTTTTGTTGCAAAAACTTTAAAAAATAAAGCCTGGAAAGGCCTACCCGACACAGCGTGCTGAGAGTCACTGACATATCAGTTTTGATCGAGAATCGATTCCTGATTACTAGTCACAAGCGATAGTACCACTTTCTGCTAATTGAGTTCAGGCGGTGGCATCGCTTATTTCCTGCAGTGCATGCACAATTCCCTGTAGATGCACAAAAACAAAGAAAATACGAAAAAGGAAAGTTAGATCACTATGCAACTGGGACCTAAACCATGAATTAATAGTATTTAAGAGTACAAAAGGTCAGAAAACTCAAATCTGAACAGATCTGAAGATACCAAACCAATAACCACTAGATCAGCTAGTGGATCTGATTGAACTGATAAAGGAGGGGAGCTTGGATTTCAGACAAGTGTTCTTGAAAAAGACTGAGGAAGATCATATCAGCTGAAGCTCTTCCCCAGTAGAGTCGCCAGATTTGTAGCTAGGAATTTTGCACCTTCTGTGGACAGAAGCAGTTCCTCTGGTCTGAATGGTTCAGCTCCAGAACAAATAGTTCATGACAAGGTTAGAAGACTTACCCTAGAGGCTATAAACACCTGGAATAAAATCTTTGATGGAGTGATGTGGTTCTTCTCTTATGACAAAAGGTCTCCAAGAAAATACTTGCATAAACACATCAAGCACAGAAGAGATCAAAGATACTAGAACATCATCTATAAATCTATGCTGGTGACTAAGGAATTTGACAATAACATGCAAGATTACAACATAACAAGTATATGGGAAAGGAACCAACTTTGCATTAATAAAATGAAGAAATAGTTTACAACCTATGCCTTAGTGTTGATATGCTCTTTCACAAAACCAACATCTTGTCCCCAATAGCTCCAACTTGCTCCCTCAAGCTCTCTTGATTGACTTAGGCTAGAATATGAAAGTAACAACATAGCATTACTCCTTCCTCAACCGTGGAGATTGAGCCTGCTTTTATAGGCTTGTAATGGATAGGGATGGTTGAGAAATTGGGGGGTGAGGTGGCTAAGATATCCTATAAGGATGGATCTCGAGTCCAACTGGCCCTACTGATCAGGGATAAGGGTGCCACGAAGCCTTCTTTCGAGAAGCTTCGTGATAGCCTCTCTTTTTCACTTTTTACCAAGGGCATCTCTCCTTGTTCACCATGACAGAGCGGTTTTGGGAAAAACCGCGCATTGCTTAAAGGATAAAAGTGGTGCCACCGCTTACTGCCAACATATTATAGGCGGTGTTGAAGAAGGTACCGCTTTTTTTCTAAAGGGTAGAAGCGGTGCTAGATTTTCATATACAAAATTGATGTCTGAAAAATTGTTCTTGCTTCATAATTTGGGGTCGAGGGCAATACTGAAGTTTGGGATCTTATCACATGCTGATGACGAGATTTAGGTGTAATAATAGCCTTCAAAGAAGGCCATATCCTAGTAAACTGACCAATCATAACATGTTCCGAAAGGTTGAGGGTAGTTTTGAAAGGTTTTTCTACCAGGAGATCCACAGAAGCAATTTCGATAAGCTTCTTAACAAATTTTTGTTGCCCAAAACTGGCCTAACGTTTTCCTTGGGCCGCAACGAGCTTCTTGAAATATGTTATTTCCAGAGGCAAAGGGGGAGGGGTAGGAGGATCGAGGCCTCCTCCATCGACCATGATGGAATCCTAACCTTAGCTGCCATGAAAAAGGCGAACCGCAAAACAAACAAATTTGCAATACCATTCCTACAAAATTTAATTTTTATCCATGGATAGAGATTTTAAATATCAATGCCGAGAAGATTTATATAACAATATGTTGTTTTGTGCATATTAATTCTACATTTTATAAGAAGCACCATATAGATAAAAAATTGTCATTAGAATGGCTTAGAACAAGATATCTACAACCTAAGAAATGAAGGAAATGTCATATTGCTATGACTTTAATGCTAGAATAACAACTAAGCAAGCTATTATCTTAGTCAACAATGCCAACCCTAATCTTGTATGCTAGATGAGGACCTTATGTTAGCTCTAGAAAATACAGATAAAATATGAAGACTTGGTTGAGAATTTGTTTCATGCCAAGCTAATCAAGCTCTGTAGCTCTCGAGATTTGATAATTTGCAAGGTCTTATGAAGTTGCTAAAATCCAACTAGATGAGTTGAATCCATGGGCTTGGTATCAATGTAATATATTATGTGATATTCCATCTTTTGTATACAACTAAATAGTAAATTTTGACATCTTAAACGACAACAAGCCTGAACTTGACCATAGACCTGGGACCCTAACTCCAAACTTTTATAGGCACAAAGCTTCATAACATAAATTTATAATAATAAAAAACACGTGATCTTTGAAAACTGAACTTTTTTTTAAGGGATTTAAATAATGAATTAAATGTATTATTACAAAAGGACAATAAATTAGATCTTTATCATAATTTCACCATAGCCCTCTAGTATACATCCATTAACAAATTCTCTATCATGACGTCATGTAGAAAGGAAAATAGAATGACCAACCCTTTGTATGATAAAAAGTGCAAGCATGCTAGAAAACCCATTGGGATGCTTCTAACAAGTCCTTAAAATATGACTACATGCACACACACAAAGAAAGCCCAAATAAAAAAGTAAAAAATGTACTATATAAATAGAAAGGAAGATAATATTTTTCAACTCTCTAAGATAGATCCTAAGAAATTCTAGGCAAATTATAAGTTGCAAAACTAAAAAAAACAATCTAGTTCCTTTGATGAATTGGCATTCCTACCTTAAAAAGGTTTATGAATCCCTTAATGTAACATAGAACACTCAAACCCTTTTTATGGAGGAAGAAGTTTTATCTTTAGAAGACACAAAGTTTGGGGATAAGTAGCTTACAAAAGGGAAAGCTAAGGACATTGAAGGATACAAAGAATAAATCTAAAAAATTTGTGGGCCTATTCTCATCCCTCACATCTATAAGCTATTCAATTTAGCATTGAAGCAGGGTTTTCCTAAACTATAGACAAAAAACCTCATTGTTCTTAGGTTTAAAATTGAAGCTAAAAATAATCCATCTAATTATAGGATGATTATGATGAGCCCTCTTTTAAACAAGTTATATGGAATTATTTTGGAAAATAAGGTTAACATATGGCTAGAAAGTCATGGAAAAATAGATAAAGGCCAGACATGAATTAAGTGCTATCATTCAACTGTAGACCACCTTGTTATGCTTAGGGCCATTGTTGAGGGGTGTTGTAATAATAAAACTAATATTTCAGGTTACTTTGTTGATTTTATAACATCATTTGATATAATGCCCAATACCTTTGAAATATATTAGAAGAGCTAAAAATCCTTTTTGAGTTAAGAGTTGTTGTGATGAGGTTGTATGAGAAGGTTACTACTAAGTTTAGGAACTGTAAGGGCTAGTCAGAAAAAATTAATTGTAATATAGGAGTCAAACAAGATTGTCCCCTATCCCTCACTCTTTTTTATATATACATTAACAAGCTATAGGGTTGTTTGCAAGATGCAGGTTGTGCCAACATGACTTTGGTTGTTATAGTCATGTCCTTCTTCTCTAAGCAAATGATATTGTTCTTATGGCAATGAGTCCCCATAATCTCGACAAGCAACTATAAATTCTTAATGATTTTTTTCTCTAGTATGGGTATGATTGTTAATACTGACAAAATAAAGATCATGATAATCAAGTCCCAAAATATAACTTATGCTAATTTCATGTATGACAACAACAATTTGAAGGAAGTGACTTTTACACATCTCATAATAGATATTCGTCACAAGCATAATTAGAAGCATAACATTGAGAAAATGATGAATGGAGGGTGGAAAGCTTATTATGGGCTCGGAAACAATTGTAAATCATTATACCTTTGGTTTTGTGGTAGGAAGAAACTACTCTTTGAGACCCTTGTCACTCCTATTATGTTATATGGTTATGAAGTTCCAGGCTGTAGCATCTCTAGAGAATCATGGAGAAGAATATAACACATCCAAGAGTGCTTTATAATATATACTCTTAAAATCAAATGAAATACACCATATATTATTCTCATCTTAGAAGTGTCTCTTCCCCATTTAGAGCATGGTTATGACTAAGTAACTAATGCACAAGAACAAGGTAAACAACAAGGGAGACATGAGACTTCTTAAGATTGCTTTATACTATAGTCAAAGCCATCGACAACTTAAGTGAGGTTGGCATAAAGATACAATGTCTTGTCTAAGTCATTGGGGAGTCAAGGAGAGGCCACTCTACAGAATAATTATAATACTAAAAGTATTATTACATCTAAATTTGAGGAGAAGTTGTGGTGAGATGCAAGATTATAGAATAAGAAAAAATTAAGATATTATAAGGAGGTGAGTCAACCCTAATTTAGAAGATCAAAAGTATCTATCTATTTTAACTATCCTCAAGAATAAAATCAACATTGCTAAAATAAGAACAAACTTTGACAAGCTCCATAGTGAAACAGGGCATTGGATAATTCATAAAACATTGTGGGATAAAAGAATTTGCCATATTTGTGATACTAAGATGGTTGAAGATGAAAATCACTTTCTTATAGAATGTCTTGTGTACATCCACATTATAGTGCAATTCCAAAATATTGTTACAAAACTGACCTTCCCAACTTTTTAACTCATCACGACTATGGTAATATGAAGATGATTCTTTTAAAGTTTTTCGAGCACATAAACACAATTCTAAAAGAAACCAAATAAATCCATATGCTTCTCATTTGTTGATCATAAATTTTAAGGACGAACACCTGGTCTAAAAGAGCTTTATGAATAAAGAAAGGCTTAATTTTTAGTGAAAAGTGGGTAGATGAAGTGCTTACTCTCGAAGACATGCTCCATATTTTTCACTCCTAGTTCTTTTATGAGGTTTGTGGTTTTCTTCTCATACTGTGTGATCTTTGTGGACTATACTTGGCTTATTTGTCTATTTGACTAAACCATAATTGGCTTATTGGTCTATTTGACGTAGTTAAAGCTTTTTGTAGACTACAATTGTTTTTTTCGTAGCCTAATTGATTGATTTATATGTGTCGTTGTCTATCAAATTGACTTTACTTTTTCTCTCTTAATTACAATTTGTAATATCTTTGTCATATTTTCATATACTACTAACATAATATAACTTTTTCCTTATTTAAAAAAAATTAAAAATGGCCTAAACGAACGTTAATAATGAATACGTTGAAGTTAGTGGTTGTGAAAGTACCAAAATAAAAATATCAAACTCAATCGTGCACTTAAACCTTCCTTAAACACGCTATAATTTAAAAGAAAAAGATCATAACACCAACCATGCACTCTAACTTTGATTAGACACGGTGGAATTAAAATACGATTAAAAAACTTAAACCAATCAGCGTATCGTAGATCTTACTTTCAATGTGAGCAAAAGATATCTCTCACTTTCAGAGAGAAAACCCTAGGAAACTTCCAGAAAAAACTGTTGCTTTTTTTCGACGCGGAATTTACTGTTTTGAAAGCGTGTAAGGAATTTTGTCCATCAATATGTGTGTCGGTGACGAGTATATGTTCACCATTTATCTAAAGACTGTCTGTAATTTTTCGTGAGAGGGAATCCAGAGGATCTTAGGCTCCAGATGGCCCAAACATTGTTTCGGGGTTCTCTCAACTTGAGCCAGTCACCAGTTTTCTTGCAAGATGAAGAGTTTGATGTGTTCAGGTTGTACAGATGTGGATAAGGAAGGATTAGGCAATAGAAAATTCAAAACCCATTTGACAGAGATTGCAGTAGAGACTGGTTATTGTATTGATGAGCATGCTCACTAAATGGGTTGTTTGTTTGCTATCTGCCACTCCTTCCGCTATCCACATTCGTACTAATTTGTTCACATCAAAGTCTTTTATTGCAATCAGTAGCAGCATTAAAAAAATATGGACAGGGCACAACAGTTTCCATCCCATAAATGACCCTGGTATTTCATTTATGTTGCCAAATAATTTCATATGCTTGTATTCTTTGACTGTTTTAACATTTGAAAGGTGTTTTAGAAACCTTCTCGCTGAACCCATAGGCGTCTGCTGATCTACGCCCAATTCGAGAAGCTCTCCAGGTATGATCTCACTTTTATTATGGTTACAAGTATTTCCAATTTATTGCAGTTGGCCAACTGGTGAATTTATTGTTGTTTTCTTTTACAGAAACCTCCCTGTCCCCGGTTATTTTGGCCGGAGTGGGGTCCTAGGACATATCGTCTTAGAGATTCTATCATAGAGTCATGCAGAATGCATTGGGCCTGTGGAAGTAAACTCTCACCGATATACCCTTGGACCACAGTTCAACTGACAGGGGTTCTCTAAGATGCCCAGGGTGGTCTTCCCATTGCTGTGAATACGTTGGGAGATCATTAAGGTACGACTCCACAATTTCTTTAATATCGTGAAACACATAGGACATGGCATGCTGGAATGTAGCTTTGGCATTCTTGAGGCCAAACGGTAACTTTTTGTAGGCAAAATCTCCCTACAGACATATACATGTCGTTTTGTGTTGATCGACGGGCAATATCTCAATCTGATTATACCCAAAAAAACCATCCATGAACGAGAAGATGACACTTCCAGCACAGTTGTCGATAATCTGATCGATATGCGGAGTCGAAAAATTGCCTTTGGGATAAGCTTTGTTTAGATCTCGGAAATCGATACAAACTCTAATGGTACCCTACTTTTTGTTCACAGGGACAATGTTAGATACCCATTTCATTAGGGGTACATGATAAATGAATCCTGCCTTCAGAAATTTTTCTACTTCGGCTTTAATAGTCGCAGCTTTCCAGGGATGGACTTGACGCAATTTTTTCCTGACAGGTTTTGCTTCATGATAGGTTTTAATTTCATTAACCACAATAGACGAGTCTATCCCAGGAATCTCCTCATAAGTCCAAGAAAAAATATCTTGAAATTCTCTGAATAATACTCTATATGCTTCAATTTCTTTCGTTGAGCAGTTCTGCCCTACATGAACATGCTCGACGGTTCCAGGTTTGACTGATATGTCAATTGGGGTTGTTTTAGTAATGTTGCATAGATTTCCTTCAGATTTAGTATTTTGCAACAATATCGGTGTTTGCGGACAAGTGACAATATCAGTATTGATAAATGATTCAAGGTCAAAACCCAATGAAGTGGCGTTGGGAAGAAAAGAAGATCGATGATGGTGATCTTCCCAGACGGGTTCATTCTCACTCATGATCTCCATAATGGACTCATCCAAGGGAAAAGTTTGTTTGAGATGATATAGAGTGGGAAGAGAGGGTTCCAACCAATAAGGCAGGTGGTATGGATCTGAAGCCACGAGATGAAGGTCATCAACATGGTCATCAGAAATGGATTGGATAGCATCATACATGGCTTCATACAGGCCAAAGGAGGATGACTCACCAATTCCTTTACCCTTGGTATTATAGCCAGTTGTGGAAATCATATTTACTGTTGCCACTTTTGTACTAGGAGGGGTTGATGGAAAGACGCCCAGAAGGGTGGAGTCTTTCAGCATACCTGCCCCAGTCGACTGATAAGGAGGAGGGGACTGACCTAGCATAGGGATGCTATTCGTCGTAGGGGTTGTAACATCCAGGGTACAATAGTCACAATCTTCCCCAAATGTGGAAATTGGAGAGTTATAAATATTTTCGAAGCGACAACGGTCATAGCATAAAACCAATTCCTCCCCAATAAAATATTGTAATCTAATGAGGCATCAACCACTTCCACCTGAATGGAAACAGTCTTGCCCCCAAGCTCAACAAAAAGTGCTGGAAATAGACCATGGGGCTGGAAACCTCATCCATCAAAAGCTTTTAAAGTAGTAGGTGATTTCATTACCTTAGGAGAACCAATGGCCCTCCAACGGGCTATAGACAAGACCGAAGTTGAAGATCCTTCATCCAGAATAATCTGATGGACCTTTCTCCCAACTACTCTAGAGGCAATCTGAAATGCGAGTTGGTGAGGTAGTTTGGATTTATAGTTCTCTACGTTGAAATGAATCAAGTTGGTATTATCTGGGTCTAATTCCCCCAAAGCTGTTAGCAGGTTTTTATGCTGCGTTGGACAACTCTGGAGTACCTTAAGGGTAGACATCACACAAGGATCCTAAGCTAGATATTCAACAACATTGTAAAATTGGGCAACTCGGGCATTGGGATTGAAAACTGACTTCCTGAGGGTAGCCTTAGGTGGTCATAAAATTGAATCAAGATTAGGTTTTTCGATCACGAGAGGGCCATTAGATGAGGATGGAGGAGAACTAGTAGAAGGAATTTTGTTTGAAGGAGGATTTTCGTACGTTTTCTACTGTCTTATCATATGATTGACTACGAGTACTCAAACTGATGGTCTCAGAAGACATCATCCAGATTTCTTCCATGGAATTAGGGTTCATTTGATTAGACATGTGGTCTATCAGTTGTTGTTGAGAAGGAAAAGGATCAGTAAGAACTGTTGGTGCGGGGTTACTCTTCAAAAACTTGTTAATCTCATCACAATGAGGAAATTCTTTTGTGAAGTGATCTCCTCCACACAATAGGCAGGGATATTTGGCTTTCCTCTTCCCTTTATCATTCTCATTGGTCGTTGGTTTAGGATTCTGCTGTTGGTTTCTAGGTTTCTTGTTTTTACCTTTTCCCTTTTTCTTGTTGCTGAGAGTTTGTGTGCTTTGAATAGCATTTACCTCGACAAAAACTGTAGGAATTGAAGGAGCAGTGGTAGAAGCATTTGGTTGCTTGGAAGGTTTTGTCGTCGACGAGGGCTGGATGGAACCAACCACCCCATCAACAGGATTTTCTGTTGGTGGCTTAGCAAGATCAGTGTCGGGGCGAGGAGCTTGCAGAATGAAGTCATACAGTGTTCCGGATTGGGAATAGAGCAAATCTAGATACTGAGCTCGACTAATAGCTTGCTCTTCAGTAACAACACCACCCATAGCCACATCTCAAGCGATAGGAGGAAACAATGACTTAGTGAACCAGTCATTTAGCAGTTGGTCCGGGATGGGAGCTTTCATAAGCCTTCTCCACCTTCTCCACTCATGGATATGGTCTGATATGTGCGTGGAGGTATTTTGACGAAGTGAAGTCAAAGGATCCGTACCCATTTCATAATGAATGGATAGCTGAAAATGTGTAAGGAAATCAGTTGCCAGAGAGTTGAAATCTACAAACAAATGTTGTGGAAGTTCAATGTACCATTTTGCAGCTGTACCGGTCAATGTGCACTGGAAGAGCCTTAAACAAACATAATCATCCATCAAAGAGTTCGAAGAACATCATAGATGGAAGGTCATAACATGGTTCTTGGGATCATCTCCCTGCTTTCCATTAAACTTGGGAATATCAGATGGTAATTTTACCGGAATAGCGGGCCATGAAGCGTTGTGTTGAATGGGATCATTAATAAATTTGGACAGATCGGGTAAGTCCAAAGTTGCCAAGAAAGGTAACTTCCGATTAGGTTCCACATACTGGTAATGTTGATAAGGCATATATGTACTAGTAGGACGGTAAGCTGATTGATATATGGGATGTTGATTTGGTTGATTAGATGATGAACCTCCCAAAGATCCACCTGAAGGGGGTGGCCCTCCAAGAGGCAGGCCTCCAGGGGGTGGTCCCTTAGGTGGTGGTCCTCTAGGTGGTGGACCTCTAAAAGGTGGTCCTCCAGGCAGTGGACCCCCAAAAGGTGGTCCTCCAGGACGTGGGCCCCCAGGTGGTGGTCCTCCTGAAGGTAGGCCTTCAGGTGGCGGTCCTATGGGCGGTGGTCCTCCTCTTGGTGGGCCACCATAAGGTGGTCCTCCGGCACCTCCGGCCATAAGAATATTCATTCCCCCCATTACTGGCATATAAGACCAATTAGGTTTCCCCCAAGGTGTAAATGTGTTTCCTAGGTAAGGGATTCCATAATACATAGTCCTTGTAGACATAGGTTGATAATTCGTGTTTATTACAGGTAATTGATTAGTTGGGTTACCATAACCCCAAGAAGGCTGGTTAAATGCAGGTTGTGCCCCTAAAGGTTGACCTGAACTGGGTGGAGGATTTACCATATTGGTATGAGTAGGAGGAACATATACTGTGGATTGCCCTGCATTAGAGGTCTGTCTAGTACTAGTAACAAATCCACTAATTGGTAACGTAGGTCACGCCGGGGGGGTACAGTCACTACTTGAGCTGAGGATTTCCCCCTAGCTATAGAGGGTGCGGTAGGACTAGCAATAGACCTAAGATTTAAAACTGTAGGGTTGGAGGCTTAACCCTGGTCCCGAGGAGACAAACCACAAGACGAAACATTATCAGAAAGAGGACTATATCCTTCAGGCCATGGATCTGTCAAACGAGGAAAAAGAGCTGACATGGGTTCTTTATGAGGTATAGGAGTAGCCCTAATCCTTTCCATCCTCTCTTGAAAATTGCAAGAACGATTAAGTGATGCTTGAATTCTCCTATATTCCTCCTCATTTAGAGGAGGGTCTTCAAAAGAGGGTCTAATTAACCCAAACTCAGAAATGGCTTGACCCATAGAGGTTCTCCAAAAAGGAGCATCAAGGCCATACTCATATGCGCCAACATCATCTACTCGATCTTCTATTGGTGAATGAAAAGAAGTTTCAGCCGCAGGAGACTGTTGGACCAAGGGAGATCCATAAGAAGCGAATTGATCTCCATTTTCTACAACTGGATTTTCCTCTGTGCGAGAGGTAGTTACAACTCCTTGGTTCGTGGCTTCCATGGGGCCTTCCCCTGTTACAGGTGGAAAGTCAGGTGGTAAGCCTTGTTTCCGTCTAGATCGTCTCAACTGAAACTCAACCAGGTTGGAAAAGTCTTTAAAACCTAATCTAGGGTTTCAAAACTAAGAAAAATCACACAAAAAAATCTCCTACTCAATCTATAGGACACAAGCAAACTTAAATGATAGGATGAGCTCAAAATAGTCGGTCTCTCACTAGGATTGTCAAGACTTGCGATATACTCAAGGTATGTGCGTAGTAGTCTCCCCCAGTGTTGTTCTCAGTGTATTGCTCCAAACAAGATGACCAAATATTTTTTCTCAGTTGGACAAGGAATCCTAGTGGGGTATCCCGATATACACAAGGTACGTGGGAGCTCAAATCGGTAGTAGTGTTGTCTAATGCACACCCGTCCACAAGGGGCCTTCCGATATACAATCGAGTACGTGAAGTAAATTTCTATATACCTCAACAGTACGTGAAAGGTCGTTCGATATACCGACAGTACGTGGAAGAACCGTGTGGGTCCTGGGTTGTAGTGCAGGCGGGTAACAATAGTTCCTACGTTTTATGACTCCCGAACACGTCACTAGCTTATCACTCAAATTTCTATACAATTTTATACCTATAACTACTGTTAATTTTATCTTGAGCGGTTAGGTGAATGCATGAGATTTTGATAGAAACATAAAGCCATGCAAATATGAAATGCAAATAATTTCACTTTACTTTTCAAGACATGCCTACCTATGGGAAAGAGAGACTATTTTTCTTTTGAATTTTTCTTTTGAAACCAAAAATTTTCCCAAACAACTACACTAAACCAAACTCTTTCCGAGAAAGGGAACAAGCAACAAACTTCAAACTGATTTTAAAAGCAAGCAAAATAGGGTAAGATTTCATTTTCTAAGAAGAAAGACAAAAACTCATTCAAAGACACAATCAACACTTTTTCAATTTTTTATTTAAAACGAGAAAGATCTAACTTAAAACTAATAATAATTTTCTTCTGATGAGATAAAAAATGTAAAAGAAAGAGATGAAAGACGGAGATCTGAAAGCTGATGAGGTTAATGAGAGGTCCAATGATTCATCCTCCAACAAAAATATGAATAACTCTCAACAAAAAAAATTCTTTTTCAAAGCAAAAAGAAGTCCTTCACAAACTTTTAATGAAAAATAAAACAAGCAACCAATCAAATAAGTCTTTCTTTTCAAGTTTATCTAACAATAAGACTGAGATCTAACCAATGCTAAGCTCTCAAACAACACTCTTTTCAAAAAATTCAAAACCAAGCATACAAGCCAATGAAAATATGAACCTATCCTAGCTCTTTGATTTTAACAAAACAAGCCTTTTACCACATCAAATTCGACATTCAAGCACTCAAATATCTTTAATACAAACCTAGACATTTAGAACTAAAAGCAACTTAAACCAATTTTTTTGCAAAAACTTTGAAAAACCAAGCCTGAAAAGGCCTACCTGGCACAGCGTGCTGAGAGTCACTGACAGATCAGTTTTGATCGAGAATCGATTCCTGATTACTAGTCACAAGCGATGGTACTGTTTTCTGCTAATTGAGTTCAGGCAGTGGCATCGCTTATTTCCTGCAGTGCATGCATGGTTCCCTGTAGATGCACAAAGCAAAGAAAATAACGAAAAAGCAAAGTTAGATCACTGTGCAATTGGCACCTAAACCATGAATTAATAGTATTTAAGAGTACAAAAGGTCAGAAAACTCAGATCTGAACAGATCTGAAGATACTAAACCAATAACCACTAGATCAACTAGTGGATCTGATTGAACCGATAAAGGAGGGAAGCTTGGATTTCAGACAAGTGTTCTTGAAAAAGACTAAGGAAGATCATATCAGCTGAAGCTCTTCCCCAGCAAAGTCGCCATATTTGTAGCTAGGAATTTTGCACCTTCTGCAGACAGAAGTTGTTCCTCTAGTCTGAATGGTTCAGCTCTAGAACAAATAGTTCACGACAAGGTTAGAAGACTTACCCTAGAGGCTATAAACACCTGGAATACAATCTTTGATGGAGTGATGTGGTTCTTCTCTTATGACAAAAGGTCCCCAAGAAAATACTTGCATAAACACATCAAACACACAAGAGATCAAAGATACTAGAACATCATCTATAAATCTATGTTGGTGACTAAGGAATCTGACAATAACATGCAAGATTACAACATAACAAGTATATGGGAAAGGAACCAACTTTGCATTAATAAAATGAAGAAATAGTTTACAACTTATGCCTTAGTGTTGATATGCTCTTTCACAAAACCAACATCTTGTCCCCAATAGCTCCAACTTGCTCCCTCAAGCTCTCTTGACTGACTTAGGCTAGAATATCAAAGCAACAACATAACATTACTCCTTCTTCAACCATGGAGATTGAGCCTACTTTTATAGGATTGGAATGGATAGGGATGGTTGAGAAATTGGGGGGGTGAGGTGGCTAAGATATCCTACAAGGATGGATCTCGATTCCAACTGGCCCTAGTGATCAGGGATAAGGGTGCCACGAAGCCTTCTTTCGAGAAGCTTCGTGAGAACCTCTCTTTTTCACTTTTTACCAAGGGCATCCCTCCTTGTTCACCATGATAGAGTGGTTTTGGGAAAAACCGTTCATTGCTTAAAGGATAAAAGTGGTGCCACCACTTACTGCCAACATATTACAGGCGGTGTTGAAGAAGGTACCACTTTTTTACTAAAGGGTAGAAGCGGTGCTGGATTTTCATATACAAAATTGATGTCTGGACCAATGTTCTTGCTTCATAATTTGGGGTCGAGGGCAATACTGAAGTTTGGGATCTTATCACATGCTGATGACGAGATTTAGATGTAACAATAGCCTTCTAAGAAGGCCATATCCTGGTAAACTGACCAATCAGAACATGTTCTGAAAGGTTGAGGGTAGTTTTGCAAGGTTTTTCTACCAGGAGATCCACAGAAGCAATTTCGATAAGCTTCTTAACAAATTTTTGTTGCCCAGAATTGGCCTAACATTTTCATTGGGCCGCAACGAGCTTCTTGAAATATGTTATTTCCAGAGGCAAGGGGGGAGGGGTAGGAGGATCGAGGCCTCCTCCATCGACCATGATGGAATCCTAACCTTAGCTGCCATGAAAAGGGTGAACCGCAAAACAAACAAATTTGCAATACCATTCCTACAAAATTTAATTTTTATCCATGGATAGAGATTTTAAATATCAATGCTGAGAATATTTATATAACAATATGTTGTTTTATGCATATTAATTCTACATTTTATAAGAAGCACCATATAGATAAAAAAATGTCATTAGAATGGCTTAGAACAAGATATCTACAACCTAAGAAATGAAGGAAATGTCATATTGCTATGACTTTAATGCTAGAATAACAACTAAGCAAGCTATTATCTTAGTCAACAATTCCAACCCTAATCTTGTATGCTAGACGAGGACCTTATGTTAGCTCTAGAAAATACAAAATAAATATGAAGACTTGGTTGAGAATTTGTTTCATGCCAAGCTAATCAAGCTTTGTAGTTCTCAAGATTTGATAATTTGCAAGGTCTTATGAAGTGGCTAAAATCCAACTAGATGAGTTGAATCCATGGGCTTGGTATCAAAGTAATATATTATGTGATATTTCATATTTTGTATACAACTAAATAGTAATTTTTGACATCTTAAATGACAACGAGCCCGAACTTGACCATAGACCTTGGACCCTAACTCCAAACTTTGATAGGCACAAAGCTTCATAACATAAATTTATAATAATAAAAAACACTTGATCTTCGAAAACTAATCTATTTTTAAGGGATTTAAATAATGAATTAAATGTATTATTACAAAAGGACAATAAATTAGATCTTTATCATAATTTCACCATAGCCCTCTAGTATACATCCATTAACAAATTCTCTATCATGATGTCATGTAGAAAGGAAAATAGAATGACCAACCCTTTGTATGATAAAAAGTGCAAGCATGCTAGAAAACCCATTGGGATGCTTCTAACAAGTCCTTAAAATATGACTACATGAACACACACAAACAAAGCCCAAATAAAAAAGTAAAAAATGTACTATATAAATAGAAAGGAAGATAATATTTTTCAACTCTCTAAGATAGATCCTAAGAAATTCTAGGCAAATTGTAAGTTCCTTTGATGAATTGGCATTCCTACCTTAAAAAGGTTTATGAATCCCTTAATGTAACATAGAACACTCAAACCCTTTTTATGGAGGAAGAAGTTTTATCTTTAGAAGACACAAAGTTTGGGGATAAGTAGCTTACAAAAGGGAAAGCTAAGGACATTGAAGGATACAAAGAATAAATCTAAAAAATTGGTGGGCCTATTCTCATCCCTCACATCTATAAGCTATTCAATTTAGCATGGAAGCAGGGTTTACCTAAACTATAGACAAAAAACCTCATTGTTCTTAGGTTTAAAATTGCAGCTAAAAATAATCCATCTAATTATAGGATGATTATGATGAGCCCTCTTTTAAACAAGTTATATGGAATTATTTTGGAAAATAAGGTTAACATATGGCTAGAAAGTCATGGAAAAATAGATAAAGGCCAGCCATGAATTAAGTGCTATCATTCGACTGTAGACCACCTTGTTATGCTTAGGGACATTGTTGAGGGGTGTTGTAATAATAAAACTAATATTTCAGGTTACTTTGTTGATTTTATAACATCATTTGATATAATGCCCAATACCTTTGAAATATATTAGAAGAGCTAAAAATCCTTTTCGAGTTAAGAGTTGTTGTGATGAGGTTGTATGAGAAGGTTACTACTAAGTTTAGGAACTATAAGGGCTAGTCAGAAAAAATTAATTGTAATATAGGAGTCAAACAAGATTGTCCCCTATCCCTCACCCTTTTTTATATATACATTGACAAGCTATAGGGTTGTTTGCAAGATGCAGGTTGTGCCAACATGACTTTGGTTGTTATAGTCATGTCCTTCTTCTCTAAGCAAGCAAATGATATTGTTCTTCTGGTAATGAGTCCCTATAATCTCGACAAGCAACTAGAAATTCTTAATGATTTTTTTCTCTAGTATGGGTATGATTGTTAATACTGACAAAATAAAGATCATGATAATCAAATCCTAAAATATAACTTATGCTAATTTCATGTATGACAACAACAATTTGAAGGAAGTGACTTTTACACATCTCATAATAGATCTTTGTCACAAGCATAATTAGAAGCATAACATTGAGAAAATGATGAATGGAGGGTGGAAAGCTTATTATGGGCTCGGAAACAATTGTAAATCATTAGACCTTTGGTTTTGTGGTAGGAAGAAACTACTCTTTGAGACCCTTGTCACTCCTATTATGTTATATGGTTATGAAGTTCCAGGCTGTAGCATCTTTAGAGAATCATGGAGAAGAAAATAACACATCCAAGAGTGCTTTATAATATACACTCTTAGAATCAAATGAAATACACCATATATTATTCTCATCTTAGAAGTGTCTCTTCCCCATTTAGAGCATGGTTATGACTAAGTAACTAATGCACAAGAACAAGGTAAACAACAAGGGAGACATGAGACTTCTTAAGATTGCTTTATACTATAGTCAAAGCCATCGACAACTTAAGTGAGGTTGGCATAAAGATACAATGTCTTGTCTAAGTCACTCGGGAGTCAAGGAGAGGCCACTCTACAGAATAATTATAATATTAAAAGTATTATTACATCTAAATTTGAGGAGAAGTTGTGGTGAGATACAAGATTATAGAATAAGAAAAAATTAAGATATTATAAGGAGGTGAGTCAACCCTAATTTAGAAGATCAAAAGTATCTATCTATTTTAACTATCCTCAAGAATAAAATCAACATTGCTAAAATAAGAACAAACTTTGACAAGCTCCATAGTGAAACAGGGCATTGGATAATTCATAAAACATTGTGGGATAAAAGAATTTGCCATATTTGTGATACTAAGATGGTTGAAGATGAAAATCACTTTCTTATAGAATGTCTTGTGTACATCCACATTATAGTGCAATTCCAAAATATTGTTACAAAACCGACCTTCCCAACTTTTTAACTCATCACGACTATGGTAATATGAAGATGATTCTTTTAAAGTTTTTCGAGCACATAAACACAATTCTAAAAGAAACCAAATAAATCCATATGCCTCTCGTTTGTTGATCATAAATTTTAAGGACGAACACCTGGTCTAAAAGAGCTTTATGAATAAAGAAAGGCTTAATTTTTAGTGAAAAGTGGGTAGATGAAGTGCTTACTCTCGAAGACATGCTCCATATTTTTCACTCCTAGTTCTTTTATGAGGTTTGTGGTTTTCTTCTCATACTGTCTGATCTTTGTGGACTATACTTGGCTTATTTGTCTATTTGACTAAACTATAATTGGCTTATTGGTCTATTTGACGTAGTTAAAGCTTTTTGTAGACTACAATTGTTTTTTTCGTAGCATTTATATGTGTTGTCTATCAAATTGACTTTACTTCCTCTCTCTTAATTACAATTTGTAATATCTTTGTCATATTTTCATATACTACTAACATAATATAACTTTTTCCTTATTTAAAAAAAATAAAAAATGGCCTAAACGAACGTTAATAACGAATACGTTGAAGTTAGTGGTTGTGAAAGTACCAAAATAAAAATATCAAACTTAATCGTGCACTTAAACCTTCCTTAAACACGCTATAATTTAAAAGAAAAAAATATCATAACACCAACCATGCACTCAACTTTGATTAGACACGGTGGAATTAAAATACGATTAAAAAACTTAAACCAATCAGCGTATCGTAGATCTTACTTTCAATGTGAGCAAAAGGTATCTCTCACTTTCAGAGAGAAAACCCTAGGAAACTTCCAGAAAAAAAACCCTAGGAAACTTCCAGAAAAACTGTTGCTTTTTTTCGACGCGGAATTCACTGTTTTGAAAGCGTGTAAGGAATTTTGTCCATCAATATGTGCGTCGGTGACGGGTATATGTTCACCATTTATCTACCTCACTGTCTGTATTTTTTCGTGAGAGGGAATCCAGAGGATCTTAGGCTCCAGATGGCCCAAACATTGTTTCGGGGTTCTCTCAACTTGAGCCAGTCACCAGTTTTTTTGCAAGATGAAGAGTTTGATGTGTTCAGGTTGTACAGATGTGGATAAGGAAGGATTAGGCAATAGAAAATACAAAACCCATTTGACAGAGATTGCAGTAGAGATTGGTTACTGTATTGATGGGCATGCTCACTAAATGGGTTGTTTGTTTGCTATCTCCCACTCCTTCCGCTATCCACATTCGTAATAATTTGTTCACATCAAAGTCTTTTATTGCAATCAGTAGCAGCAATTAAAAAATATGGACAGGGCACAACAGTTTCCATCCCATAAATGACCCTGGTATCTCATTTATGTTGCCAAATAATTTCAGATGCTTGTATTCTTTGACTGTTTTGAAATTTGAAAGGTGTTTTAGAAACCTTCTCGCTGAACGCATAGGCGTCTGCTGATCTACGCCCAATTCGAGAAGCTCTCCAGGTATGATCTCACTTTTATTGTGGTTACAAGTATTTCCAATTTATTGCAGTTGGCCAACTGGTGAATTTATTGTTGTTTTCTTCTACAGAAACCTCCCTGTCCCCGGTTATTTTGGCCGGAGTGGGGTCCTAGTACATATCGTCTTGGAGATTCTATCATAGAGTCATGCAGAATGCATTTGGCCTGTGGAAGTTAACTCTCACCGATCTACCCTTGGACCACAGTTCAACTGACAGGGGTTCCTTAGTCATAAGGACGCAATTTCTTTTGCCTGTTGTTGTTGTTGTTGTAGTAGTTTTTTAAATAAAAGAGAGATTTCATCCCAATTTATTTTAGAGTGAAAAAACTTAAAGAAAGGTTTGTTCTTTGAGAGATTTGTTCATTTTTGATTGCATGCATCATAGATCCATGGTATTTTGCATGCATCATAGATCCATGGTATTGCTAGTATTTAATTATAATAAACTTTACTCTTTCATTGGGTTCATACTTGCCTTAGACAGAGTTCAATTTTGGTCTGCTGCCATTTTAACCTCCAGAGGTGCATCCACACAGCTCTCAGCATGGGACACTCTCCTTAGCATGGAGCACTCATGGGACACTCTCCTCAGCATGGGGCACTGGTTATCCAAGGTATGGACCAGTGGTGTCGAAAGGAGTGGCTTAACGGTGTATTCTATTGCCACTTGGTCTACACCCTTGATGTCTATTTTTAAATAACTCAGATCTACACATATTCCAATTAAAACTTTTAATTTATATATAAACAGACATGTGTGTGGGGAAGTTGAGGGTAGGCATGTGTTATCTCCATGTCAATACAGAATCACAGTTCTCCCTAAAATTGGGATGTAGAATGCTCCTCTCAGCGCCTATATATATATATCCTCTTTGCACTGAGAGTAGGCATGAAGCCAATATGTGGAAAATGTTGTTGTGATATTTAATTATAATGAACTTTACTCTTTCATTGGGTTCATACTTGCTTCAGACAGAGGTCAATTTTGGTCTGCTGCCATTATAACCTCCAGAGGTGCATCCACACAGCTCCTCAGCATGGAACACTCTCCTCAGCATGGGGCACTGGTTAGCCAAGGTATGGACCAGTGGCGTTGCAAGGAGTGGCTTAACAGTATATTCTATAGCCACTTGGTCTACACCCTTGGTGTCTATTTTTAAATAACTCAGATCTACACATATTCCAATTAAATCTTTTAATTTATATATAAACAAACATGTGTGTAGGGGAAGTTGAGGGTAGGCATGTGTTATCTCCATGTCAATACAGAATCACAGTTCTTCCTAAAATTGGGCTGTAGAATGCTCCTGTCAGCGTCTATATATATATATATATATATATATATATATATCCTCTTTGCACAGAGTAGCGAGGAAGCCAATATGGGGAAATGTTGTTGTCTTTGTCATGGTAAGAATGTAACATTCTAAAATAAATAAGTAATTAAAAAATTCATGTAGTCTCATAAAAAGAAATATATAAAACCAGTATAGATCCATCTTAAGATTGGATCTATTAAGCACCGAGAAGGATCCAATTTCTTGAGGTGTAAATTTTTTCTTATGTCTTAAAAATTTAAGATAAAAATATTAACACCTAAAACAATTGGATCCCTCTTTGTGCTTAATAGATCCGGGTTTAAGATGAGCCTATGCTGATTGAGAAAGGAGCTATTCAATACTTTATTTATCATATCTCACTTTTAACATGGATAGAGCATAGTTAGCATGCTGAATGCCAAGTTCTTCGTAAGGAAGTAGCAAATATGGAAGATTAGTTGACAGTGCATAGTTTTTATTTTTACAAAAATGGTTATGTTATTAATATGAACTCAGCAGAGAAACTGCTTATAAGGAACCAAGTACTCCCATCAGCCGGATTTCTCTCCTCCCTTCAGGCTAGGGAGGGATATCCTTGCTTACAGTCGAGTTTACAATAAGCTCATTGAGACCTACAACCATAGATTTATTGGCTGCCAGGTCTGCCAACACATTGAGCTCCCTAAGTACTTGATAAAATTTTATACACCTGAACAATTTGGCCTTAGACCTTATTCTGTTTATCAACCTTACATTTTGCTCATTCTTTCCTTTACGTCCACCATTCAACGCTTGGATGAGTAACTTGGAATCTCCAAATACCAATACCTCGTCCACTCCATTCTTCCGCAATATCTTGAGGCCTTGCCAAAGCCCATAAGCCTCTGCCATATTGTTGGAATCATATCCAATGTTCCAGTAGTATTCTGTCTCCACATTCCCTCCCAAGTTTATGACAACTCCTCCACCTCCCACTTTCCCCGGATTTCCCTTAGATGCCCCGTCAAAAAATAATTTAAAAATCTTCCTTTCTCGAAGCCAATTCTCAAATTGAGATTTGTCCATCCGGACCTCCCAATCTTCCAGTTTTTTATCGATAATGCTGTTTCCAGCTAGAACGTTAGTTTTTGCATCCATTTCTTTTCTTTGACAGTCAGTTCTTCTTTATTATTTGGGACTTTTGTTATACTTACTACCTCACCTAGTAAGGCATTAATCTTGGCTACAACCTTCCATGCTGGTTGGCTTTTATTTTGGAATACTCTTTGATTTCTTTCTATCCAAATGCACCAGCATACCAGTTTTGGTAGTTTTAGCCAGCATGCTGTTACTCCTTTTTTATGATCCAGCTCTCCTTTATACATTTTCTTTCAATTAAGAAAGCAATCCTGGATATTTTCTTACCATTGGATCCCTTTCCCCCCACACTCAGTTACGTCCTCCCAAACAGAGATGGAGTAAGGGCACCTCAGGAATAGATGGTTGATATTTTCAATTGCCTCAGCGTAGAGAGGACATCTGAATGGCCCCATTATCCCCTTTTTCTCTAAGTTCTCGCCGGTTAACACTTTCCTATGCATCAATGTCCAATTAAACATCTCAATTTTAGGCAGAGTTTTACAATTCCACAGGTAATTCCAGATTATTGGATTTGTTGGCACGTTGTAATTCATTGCCAGGCTTTGGTAGCCCTCTGCCGTCGTGTAGCTACCACCTACTGTTCCCCAGCCGTGTCTATCCTTCTTATTCTTCGCTATAGTGGCTGATCCGGCCAAATGATTGAGTAACAGGTTTTTTTCAAGCGTTAAGTCTTCTGGACAGTCTGGTAAAACCCACCCTGTCCACCGATTTGGATATTCCAGCTCCCACTCTGATATATCCCATATTGTTTTATAGCCCAGCGCACTCATCCAATTGTGCAGACGGGGAAGATTAGGCGGTGGCTTCCCCTAGATCGCGTCTTGCCATATACTGATCATTTTTCCATTGCCCGGTATCCAGAATAGATTCTCAATGAACTGAGGCAACGATTTTTTGCAGAGATTGAAGATCGACGTCCCTTTCTTCTTCACGTTGTCCCCTTCCAGACACCGGAGTCTCGTCGCGGGGAAATATTTATTTTTGATCACACTGCTGCACCAGGACGGTTTTGGAGCTATCACATTCCAGAGCAATTTGGCCCCCATGGCCTGATTTTGGATTCTAAGATCTTTTGATTCCTAGCCCGCCCTGCTGTTTGGGTAATTTGATTATTCTCCAGCTTACCAGGGCAAACTTTTTGCCTCCATCATTAGTCCCACCTTGCCAAAGAAATGATCTTACCAAGCTTTCAATTAGATTTATGACTTTGATAGGTGCAAGAAGAAGGGAGCATTGGTAGAGCAGGAAGCTGTTCAGGACAACTTTTATTAATACTACCCTCTCGGCTAGATTTAACAAGACAGTCCCCCATCCCAATATTTTTTTCTTGATTTTATCCACTATAGGGCTCCAGGTTGAGCTTTTAGTTTTGAGCTTGAAGATAGGGACCCCTAGGTACGTGAAGCAATCCCAGCTAACGACTCCGACCATGTTTAGAGCTCGAGAGATAGTTAACATTTCCCTGGGATTTATATTCCATCCAAAGATTTGGCTCTTGCTAAAGTTTATTTTGCTTTCGGAGGTTTGGCAATAACGGTTTAGTTCCAGCTTGAATCGGCAGGCTATAATCGGACTAGCTCCTCCAAGAAAGAGTGTGTCGTCCGCGAATTGTGCATGGTTGATATCCTTAGTCCCTCTAGCCATCCTTATGCCCATTAGATCTTGATCTTGCTTGGCATGTTCCAGCTGAAAACTTAGTACTGATGCTTGGATGGCGTAGCGCAGAGGAGAGAGCGGGCATCCTTGCCTCAGACCTCTCGAAGCTTGGAAGAAAGGGGCAGCTGTTCCATTGACGAGCGGAGCTATCCATGGCTTGCTAATACAAGCCTTGACCCAAGCTACAAATTCAGAGGCGAAACCAAACCTTAGCATTACTTCAAAAAGGAATGGGTGGCTGACTCTGTCAAAAGCGTTAGCTAAATCAAGCTTTACCACCATTCCTTTATCTCCATTCTTGAGACTTGAGTGAATTGCCTCTTGTACTAGAATGATATTGTCCCATATCTTCCTTCCTTTAATGAAGCCGCCTTGATTCTCCGGAATAATGAAGGGCAGGATATGTTTTAACCTGGTGGCCATAATTTTTGTTATAATTTTGTATCCAATATTACACAGGGATATTGGTCGGAACCTTTCGAAGGATTTTGCTTCCTTCTCTTTCGGGATGAGAGCCAAAAATGCCAAGTTCGTGTTGCCCCCGATATTGCCACATCTCTGAGATTTACAAACCATTTTGAGTAAATCTTTTTTTATGACCTCCCAACAAATTTTGACAAAGGTGACGTTGAACCCATCTGGGCCTGGGGCTCTGTCTTCCTCCATACTGTCGATTGCCTTCTTAACTTCATCCATCGTGTTTAACTCATTCAGATTTTTATTGTCATTATTTGTGACCATTATGGGAATGAGACTCATAAGCTCGGCGTCTATAAAGACTGGCTGGTCTTTGAACAGTTCATTAAAATGCTTGGAAGCTTCAGATTTTATTTCTTCAAATTGGTTGATTACTTTGTCATGAGTTTGGATCTCATTCACGTTGTTATGGTTTTTCTCGGCCTCTGCATGTTTGTGGAAAAACCCAGTGTTCTTATCACCTTCAACGAGCCACTTGCATCTAGACTTTTGTCTCCATTACTCAGATTCCAGTCTGCAAGCAGCGTGGAGGTCCATTTGAAGCTTGTTCTCCTTTTGGATGTCATTGAGGCTCACACTACTATTCTCCATGCCGACCTGATGAAGTTCCAGCGCTAGAGCAACTTGGGTTTTGGTAAAATTTGGTTTTGGGATCCCTTTAGCCCAGCTCTTAAGGGATTTCTTGATCCTTCTCAATTTCTCCTCCCATACATAGAATGGCGACCCTGTGACCGGACGGGACCAAGTTTCTGCCACAATTTTTAAGAACTCAACTTGCTTTGTCGATATTGGATTTAATCTGAACGGGGTTGGTCCCAGATTCGTTTCCTTCACCATCTCAAGGAGGATAGGCTTGTGATCCGATCCTCCAAATGGCAAAATTTTAGAAGACAACTTCAGGCCCATTAGGAGAAAGGTGTCCTGGATCAGAAATTGGTTAAGTCTGGCAGCTATATGTTCGGGTTCGATCCTCCTGTTATTCCATGTATAATTTCCAGATTTGGGCTTTACATCCATGAGGTCCCACTCCATAATAGTTTTATCCACTATTTCTATGATGGGGTCTCTGATTAGTGAGCCCCCTCTTTTTTCATCTTGGGTTTAGGATGACATTCATGTCCCCTGCCAGAATTACATTTCCTTGCAAGTTACTTCTTTCCTCCAGGAGGAGGTTCCAACAGTTCTTTTTCTCAGCGTAAGAATTAGGAGCATAGATATTGAAGATTCTTACCAGATTGTTGCTGTCAATTTTCCTCAGCAGGGTGAGGATCCAGTGGGGGCTTTTCTTGATGTCTATAGCCTCATATTTCTTGGCATCCCACAGTTTTCCAATGCCTCCAGAGGCTCCCCTTGAGCTTATTGCAACGCTGCCCTTTTTTTCCAGATGTTTTTGCTTACATGGAGGAATGCATCTTCCTCCATCTTGGTTTCTTGGATCAGGAAGATGTCCGGCTGGTGAAGAGAAGTTAGATCTAACATAGCTTCTTCCTTGATATTGCTATCGAGACCTCTGCAGTTCCAGGAAAGAACCCTCATTACTTACTTTTGGAGGAGGTAGGCATCCCTTTCGAGACATGCCCATGCTGGTGGGTATTCCTTGTATTTTTTAGCAGCTTTTCCAAGGTTAACTGGGACCCTTGCAGCTTGTCCTTGTAGGTGGCTTGTTCCCGTTCTTCTTTCTTGGTTTTCCTCCCTTTGGTTTTAGTCAATCTCGGAGTAGTGATTTCGATTTCCCCTTCCTCCTCTTCTTCCTTCGTTTCGGATTCTTCCTCATTTTTCTCCCGTCTTTCTTCTTTTTCTATCATTGGAGTTGCTTCTTCTTGCTCTTTTGCTTGATCTGATGGGGCTGATTCAACATCCTTACTATTTTCATTGCTAGATTTCTCTTCCATTTCATTGGAGTCATCCCTTATTTCAATAGCTTCTTTGGTTAGTGAAGATCATGATACCACAAGTTAATACATGTCACAAGAATCAGTATAAGAGCAAATAATAACCATAACACAATATAAAATGCTGAGTCATAACCATGCAATATAATCCATCTGAGACACCATCTGTCCAATGAGAAAGAATTGACATAAAACTGGGCATCAATGACTACTCTGAAAATGACATAAATGGCTACATCGGTTCTCAAATCTTAGTGTCTTGAGATTCAGTCCTGACATGGGAGAGTACAATAGTCCACTAATATAATCATGATCCATAAAAAATGCTCATCTCAGCATCTCATATGTAAGAGATTTGGCTAAAAAATAGAATATGGTAGCCTGGCTACTATATATGTGATAACAGCTGGTTCAAGGGTAAATGCATCCCAAGTCATGCCCATCTATAGTGTTTTGGCAAACTTCAATCCTAAAATAATGTTAGCACTTGGACGGAGAAGTGCCACTTGGGTTGATAACACTTACATAGAGGCAGACAAAGAATGCTCCACTTAACTAGGGCCCACTTGTTGGTCTTAGAGCCTTTTCCCCAAAGGAAGGAGCACTGAAGACTTCCAATGGATTTTAAAACCCATTTGGGAGCAAAAAGGACAAAGAACAGGTAGATCGGCAGGGATTGGAGAACCGATTTAAGGAGGGTGAGACGATAAGGTAGGTTGAGGGAGCGGAAGGTCCAGGAGGATATTCGAGATTCCATCTTATCAAGGAGTTATTTCAAGGATGAGTGCTTGATTACCGAATTAAAAAGAGGTGCTCCCAAGTACTTTGAGGGTAGGGTGGAAACAGTGAATCCCAAGATGCGAGAGATGTTACATTTGGTGATAGCGTTTGTATTAAAGAAGAAGATTTGAGACTTTTCTAGGTTAATAGTGGTATCAGAGGCTTCAGAAAAAGTGTGGAGGATGTCCTTCAGAGCTTGAGCTTCTTGGATAGAGGGGTGCCCAATGAGGAGGTTATCATCTACGAACTGTTGGTAGGCAAGGGGATTGCTGCGGTGTAGGGAGAGGCCTTGCAAGGAACTCGAGGCTATGGCATTATGGATCAATATTCCTAAGCCTTCTTCCATGAGGATGAAAAGGAAGGGAGAGAGGGGGTCCCCTTGACGTATACCTCGAGAGGGAGAGAAGGTAGGTGAGGGGGACCCATTGATAAGGATTGAAAAGAAAGTTGAGTTGATCAGGGAGGAGATCCAACAGGTCCACTCATGGCTGAACCTAAAAGCGAGGAGCATCTTTTTTATGAAATCCCAGCTAAGGTTATTAAAGGCTTTAGAGAGATCTTGTTTTAGGAGAATCCCATGAGAGCGACTGACTTTGAGGGAATAAATAACCTCATGAGCTAGGATGATGCCATCCAAGATTTTTCTACCTTTGACGTAGCCCCTTTTTTTAGGGGAAATGAGTGAAGGGAGAAGAGGCTTGAGGCGGTTAGTAACTACTTTGGAGATGATTTTGTAGAGAACATTGCAGAGGGAAATGGGTCTAAACTTACTCGAAAGGGAGGCTCTAGTTTCTTTAGGCACCAGGGTGAGATGGGTGGCGTTGAGAGCCGACAGGATCCATTGTTTTTGATGTGACTCTTCTACCACTTCATGTACCTCATGATTAAGCAGATTCCAACAACTATGAAAGAAGTTGACAGTAAAGCCGTTCGGGCTGGCGCTGTATCGTCAGACATTTGGTTCATCGCAAGTTCGACCTCTTGGAGAGAGTTGGTTTGCATGAGCGCAGTATTCTGCTCAACTGTGATTATGCTCGGAATTTGTTGGGTTACTTTTTCGATAAAATTGTCTCTGGAGATCACCGGTTCTGCCAGAAGGTCTTGAAAGTACCTAGTCAACTCCTGTTCAATGTCGTCCCGATCCTCTAGGATTTCACCTGCTTTTGTTTTGAGTTTAGAGATACAATTGTTCATTCCATAATGTACCGTAGATCTGTGAAAGAATGTCGTGTTTCTATCTCCTTCCTTTAACCATTTTACTTTGGATTTTTGTTGCCAGAGAATTTCTTCTTGGCTGCAACGTTTGTTCAGTTGAGATATGAGATCTTGTTCTTTATGTTTATCTTCCTCTGACAATCCATCGACCATAATGGAACATTGGAGATCTTCGAGGTTTTCTTCAAGTCTTTTTTTTAGCTTTGAAGATGTCGCCGAAAGTGGTGTGGTTATAGAGTCTGAGTTTGGCTCTGAGAGATTTGAGTTTTTGCTACATAATGGCCATTTTTTACTTCCCTGACGATTGCATTTCATCCCACCACCATCTGATGGAATCCATGAAGGATGGATGAAAGAGCCAAAAAATTTCAAATTGGAAAGGACAGTGGAGGGGGTCCCCTATGCTCTGCCAATTTAAGTCTATTGGCCAATGGTCTGAGCCTGCTGTAGGAAGAACCAAGGAGGATATCAGTCTGTCTACATGTAAAAGATCCTTTGATATCAATAATCGGTCTAATCTCTTGGCAATGTGATGAATTCCCCCTCTACAGTTGTTCCAGGGGAAAAAACCCGAGGAAGGTTGTAGATCCACTAGTCTGCAGTCATTGATGGCAGCCTTGAAGAGGCGGTCTTCAGCGGAAATGACCTTTAATCCTCCTTTTTTTTCCTCAAGGGAGGTGATCATGTTGAAATCCCCACCTATGCTGACCTGGGAATCTTGGTGCTGTTGGGAGAACCAAGTTATGAATTGTAGGAGCTGGAGCTTGAGCTTTGGAGGTTGAGGGTTGTAGACATTGAGAAGATGGCCATGGATATTGGATCCAAGAATATGGACGAAAGCTGATACCACATGGGCATAAGCTGAAGAGTCTATGAGATCAATGTCAGCCAGGTTCCAAGCAATGACAATACCACCTGCTGCCCCATTTGCATCTATCGCAATAGTTTGACATCCTTTCTAGATTTTTTCCATTAATAGATGGAGGATTTTTGAGGAGCAATTGGTTTCCTGAATGAAGAGAACTGTAGGCTTATCTTCCTGGATTTTTCTTTTCAACATTCTTTTTTCGGTAAGACCGTTCATACCTTTGACATTCAAGGAGATGATCTTCATTGAGAACTTGGGGATGAGGGGAAAATTTTTGTTAACTAGGCATATTGCCCTGATTCCACTAACCGGGTGCCGAGCACATTTAATCTCTGCAGAGAGGATTTTATCCTTATTTTTTTGCTTTCCCGAATTAGTTTGAGCTTGTCTTTTTGTTGCATGTTGAGGACCCCAAGTTTGTTTTGATCTTTGGCTTTGGTGAGAGTCTCTTTTAATAACTGGATCTGGTGAGTAGGAATTGAACTGAAATCTTTTTTGGTGCAGGCGTCTTCTAATCCCAGGAGATTGAGTTCCCCCAGTTCTATCTCCAACATCTCATCATCCATGGAGGTTTCAGAGCCAGGATCTATAGAGGTAGGGGGGCAGGGTGGAGGCAGGATTTGACTTGGATGGTTTGAGGAGGATAAATTTCGGGGCTGAGGGGGAGGCATGCAGGTGGCGAAGACAAATTGATGCAAGATGGGAGGAGAGTAATTGATCTTATCTTGGGGGGCCTTCTCAGAGCTTGGATCTTCCATCAAGATTTCTTGCTGGTTGCCTAAAATCTCGAAGCTATTAATTATAGAGGGGGCTTCAAATTTAGGGGAGCCTCCCAAAGGCTTTCGCCCTTGTCGCTGCTTTTTACCCTGTCTTGGAATCCTTTGACATCTTTATCTTCATTCTTCTTGTTCTTGTTGGGTTTGTTGCTGGGTCAATCTTGGAAGAGGTGGCCATGCGCATGGTACTTACGACATCTGAAGGGAACGTGTTCATAGTCCAGCAGCTAGACCCAGTGTGAGTCTTCATGAATAAGATTGATGGCATCGATCCCGCTCATCCTGTTCGTTCTTATAGCGGGTCTTTATCCTCCGGATTTGGTTAGACAAGGTTTTCGTGATCAGGTACAACGCGAAAAAGAAGGGCGATGAAATGCTTACATATGATGGCTCGCCTATACCTTTACTGTGTACTCGAATGCCACTTAAATTGTTGGTGGCCCATCCTCGTTCCCAACCCAGAATAAGTTGGACCACTGCCAGCAAATAATCACTCTACCCACGAATTCATTAGCGAAGTCCCTAGTCCCAAGCAGCAGACACTAAAAGGTATAAGTAGGGCTCTTCCTAGAATGCAGTCAGTTAGTTGGTAAGAATTCCAAATTGTATCCGGCCGGTCAACGCCTGGCGGCCCCGGAACAATAGGGAATAGTGTTACCAAAGAAGCATCCATATTAAAGCAAGTGTGTAAGCCTGTGAAAGCTGCCCACCCCATTTTTTTTTACAGCGAGCAAAGTTTACTACATTAGCTTTTCCGTGAGCCTGAAAGTTCAATGGTCAAAAGAGGCTTTCTAAAGGCTCGTTTATTCAAAATGCCACTATATGAGAATGAGATAAAGCCCCTATCGTCTAAGTATTTTCGCCTTAACTCGCCTTTATTTCACCATTTACATATTCCTTTGGGGTATTGCCTCCGCTTGCACACACGGCACGTTTTTAATCCTCGATTGAGCTAGTCACTGGCTACAGGGCGACCTACCTCTACTCTAAACAAGAGCCTTGGGGTACCAGACCAGCGGAAAAACGTGATAGACGTGCTGATTAAAAGCCAGCCTATATTGCAGCCTTTCCTGACTGACCAACAATAAATAGCTCTCTTACAGGGAACTAAGGAAGTCACCTTGATAATTCCTTGAGGTCGCTAGGCGGGTGTCTGAGCAGCTGTAGCATCTCTAGCAGCTCGGCTTGCAGTTGGGTTAGCTCAGGCAGCTTAAATAGCAGCCTTTCGCTTGAGCTACGCACCTTGCCTTCACGTGATAGGCAACTCAATCTATAAACAACATGTCTAACTCTTGTCTAACCTGATTCATAAAGCAGCTTACTTTTTCATTGTTTCAATCTAGCCTCTCGACACATGATATAGCCGGTTTCAACCAGCCTTCGTATTCGACCAGCTCTTGTTTTCTTTCTTCGTAAAGCCAGAGGCAAATGGGGTCTTTCTCTTATTTCTCTCTCGTATTAATCGATGGGGCTTTATCCTAACCTCAATGGGTATGTTATCTTGATAGGGTACTTTTCCTATCTTGTATGGTGGCCTCACTTGGTGTTTTTTGTCGGGTGCCTCTGGCGTACTGAGTGTACTTGTTGGATGTGTACTTGGCGGGTTCCTTATCTTATGCGGACTGGGCGGACTTGGCAAAAGGTGGTTAAAGGCTCCCATGTGTCGAGCAGCATGGCTCTGTCGAAACAATGATCTGCTGCCCAGTCGGGTAGGTTGGTGTGTAACAGGTTTCACTTCTTTTTTTCAGAGCCACTTATTTAATTATTAGAATCAAGTGGAGCTACAAGGCTACTCTGGAGCAGCTGACGTGAACTCAAAAGCAGGGCTTTGGAAATATGCATGTAGACACAGATCCGTGTGTAGGAGGTGAATTTGTTGAGATTTGTCTGGTCAGCAGAGCACACAAAGGTGCCCAAGGTTTTGCCAATATCCTTTAGCGCATCTTCATCCCAATATTCCTGCGGGAGGGAGTACATCCTTATCTAGACCGATGCCCAGCTGGAGGTCAAAGTGAGCTTTAGGTTTCCATTTGGTAGCTATCCATCCTCTCAAAGCTTGCTCAGTGGGCCAGAATCCTATGAATTTGCCAATCAAGGCTTGGTCCCGCAGAAATTGGACTCGAGCATTTATGCACGTAGTTGGGAGGGCTAGGTTAGGTCTGGCTATGCATGTGCTAGTTTCTTGCAGGGTGGGCGTCGGAGGATTCTGAGGCGCGTCTGTGTCGTGGATCATGACATCTTTTGTGGAGTCTAAATCAGGGATTGGGATGTCTTTCGAACCTATTTTCAGCGTGGAGGAAGGTGCCTAGTGTTTTGCAGCGTACGAAGATTCAGGGAGCAGAGATCTTTGGGAGGGGACATCTTCCCCTCCTCGGCCAGAGACCATGGGGGAGAATCAAGGAAAGAGACTGAAAGTACTAGGAGGTTGCAGGAGGAAACAAGGTTGTTTATAGGATGAATGGAAAAAACCTACCAAGCATCGAACCGTGAGCCAGAACCAGTCCCTACATGCAAATCCTCATTGGATTACATTAATGATCTACCCACTGATAAAATTCATCTTCCTTTCTTTTCATTAATATTTAAAAACCATATTGAAATCCCCAACCATTATTCCATTTATGGGGGGAGAGAGAAAGAACTTAAGAAAAATAAAATTCATCTTCCTTTCTTTTCATTAATATTTAAAAACCATATTGAAATCCCCAACCATTATTCCATTTATGGGGGGAGAGAGAAAGAACTTAAGAAAAATAAAACTAGCATTTCTTTCTTCCAGCTCAGTTGGTAGGAGCATAGATATTAAAGACATAAAGAGTATCTTCGAATGAATTACATCATAATATACGACAATACACTCAGTTTAAATTGTTTGTAACTCTGAATAGAAAAAGGGCCTGTAAGATTGCCAATCCTCCATACAAGTCTCTAGCCTCATTTTTTATGAACTGTGTTTGCCTCCATGTCAAGTTCTTCAAGATGGAGAAAGATTTTGAGCTTAGCTAGTTTCTTTTAACAAAACCATGGTTGGTATTTCATTCTTAATTGAAATATTTAGTTTCTTTTGTCATGGCTTCAAGGGCCCCTTCAGTTTCAAGATAACATTTTTATTACTTATTAGGATTGGGATTTTCTTGTTGCCCAGGCCTAGTTAATTGTAGCTTGAAATGCCAGTGCTTTATTCTTAGTTGTTTTGTCTTCTCTGCTTTCTTTCCTTGGTTTCCTCCTCGGTCCTTTCTTGGTATGCCATTCCCTTCTAGAGAGAGGGCCAATCATTCCTCTGCTGATTGAGCCGGAGAGGCTTTGAAGGTTAGATTTTTTTCAAAGATTCCTTGTTTAGTCATCAAGTCTGTACCATTTTCCTTTAAATTCCTAAGGGCCAGTCCCTTGTATCTTTTTTGTTGGAATTCCGGGAGTTTGCTCTTCTTGATGCTCATTATCTAAGGCAAATATTTGGTTTGAAAATTGTCTTTATCTTCTGTGCACTTGGAAAGGAAAGATTAAAACCCCTTCCTGCAATAAAACTGACAGTCCATTCCTCGACACTTTTGCTTTTCTTGCAGCAACATCTGCAATAACTTTGAAAATTGCTGCAGCCTGGACAAAGGGATGTGAGTGGGAGCAGCATGGGTAGGATAGGGTTTTCAGAGAAGAATACTCGAATATTTTTTTTTTTTTGGAACTCCATTTCATCCTTAATGTATTGAGAAAGCAGATTAAACGACATTGTCTCTAGTAATTAGAATAATCATTAATGTATTTATAACTGCTATAATTACATAGAAATCATCTTTTTATGTTTCCATCGGCCCCTTTATGAGAAACAAAATTTGCTCATGCAAAATTGATTCAAAATATCTGAAATATAAAGTAATCCATAATAATATATTGAGTAAAATGTGTAAGAATGAATATGAGATGATTACTATGAGAATGAGGGCTCATGTATATACCCATGCAGGGGTGCACTTTTGTAAAGAGATGTGACCTTTGATTAGGAAGGTGTCTCTTCGTTACATATTAGTTTATTGAATATTAATTATTGATTTATTGTTAATATTTATTTATATTTATATTTATATATATTTTGTTTGTTACATTGCTTCCACCTTAGAATTGCCTTGTCCTCAAAGCATAATTATGGAAGACCTTATCCCTTGTTCCTGCTTGTGATGCTTTCTTGTGATCTTCGGTGCTGATAGTCGTGACATTTGATGAAACAAGTCGATATGTTCTTTTAAACATTGAGTAAAAATGTT
Source organism: Pseudotsuga menziesii (assembly GCA_001517045.1). Classification (NCBI taxonomy): domain Eukaryota; kingdom Viridiplantae; phylum Streptophyta; class Pinopsida; order Pinales; family Pinaceae; genus Pseudotsuga; species Pseudotsuga menziesii. The sequence goes on from LPNX011174914.1 coordinate 56,554, forward strand.
GCATCATTTGTGAAGTGGTCTATCCTAAGTTAACTTTCATTGGGACTGTTTGCTTAATCAATTTGTTGGATGGAACTTCTTGTTTTTTGCTTCCACTCAGTTTGTTGATTTTGTCTCCATTCTTTTTTGAAATCACAACTCATTTGTTTATGTTCCTTTTAACCTTGTCGTTGGTCATATCGATTCTTGTGATTTGGATGACGATCACGCATTCTAATCTTTTGTGATTGTTCTTCAGAACAATCTTCTTTTGATGTTTTTAGTGATTTGTCAATATACCCATTCTTTTGAATTTGAGCGTTGATTGACTCTGTATTGGTTCCCTTTTTTGGTGTTTGAATTTGAGTGTTTGATGACTTCTCTATTGGGTCAGTCATCGTTTCTTTGTCAACTGACCAACATAGATCTATCTTAAACTCAGATCAATGAAGCATTGAGAGGGATCCAATTTCTTGAGGTGTAAATATTTTTGCCTTCACCTTTTTACATGTTTAGAAAAATTTACATGTAAATTTAGGTGGATTTATCACGGTTTTAATTTTTTTTATTTTATAAGCCGACATGGATTTTTTAATTACTTTTTCATTTGGTTTTATTTTTTATATTTTATGAGCCGACATGAATGTATTTTTTTAACTAATTAATTTTTGTAGTGGTACATTATGTACGTGACAACTTCTCCCTCATACTGGGATTTGGAGCACTTCGTTACTCTCGGTGCAATGATCCATTGCGATTTAACTCCTTGTAAAAATTTCTTATCATGCTTTAGCATTCGAATTTGTATGAGTAAGTCTTGATTATGTCTCCTTAAGCATAAGAGTTCTTCCTTATAATTTGACTTGTTAACTTCATTTTGGGTATCTTGATTCTCTTGCTCTCGTCTTAACCTTTTAATTTGTTCTAGCAATTCTTGATTAACCTTCTTTAAGGAGGAATTTTCTTCGTCTTTACCTGATAATATTTTCTTAAGATCTTGATTCTCCTTTTCTAACTTTTGATTGCACTGCATTTTATCCTTTGTGTCCTTGTTTTGGACAAGTATTTTTTTATTATGATCTCTTAGACGAGATCTTTTCATCTTTATCAATGACAACTTTGTCGAATTATTTTTGCATCTTCTATTGACTTTTGATTTTCCTGCGAAATCACCTTTGAGATATCCTTGAAGTCTTTAGATGATGAAGCTTCTAACTTTGACTTCATTGCAATGTCTAGCAATGTGATTTTCTTCTTCTTATAGGAAAATGTTAGAAACTTCTTTTCAACATTTAAGATGAATGTATCTAATGTTTTTATCCAAGGTAATCTCAAAATTATGCCACCGTCATTGCTCCACAAGGATCTAACACTGAATAGCGATATGATTGTATAATCTCAAATATTCTATTGTAAATCAATTATTTTGTAATGTTTCTTATCCTAAGAGTCCAACTTTTCACCTATATTTGACTCAAGAATCACTACTTTATTAGCGAATTCAACACTAATATAATTATTGCGTTCAACCGAAGCAATAGAAACAATAATTTCTTTACCTTCAGTTGTTCCTTCTATTTTAAATAAAACTAAAGCATAAATTCTTGAAGTTTTAGGGAATCTTGCTTTCTCTTTATTATTAAACTCCATTTGCTTTATATCAAGATATTTCTCTCAAAAATCTGAAAACGAAACTTACATCTTCTTTAATATTTTTTTTTCTCTAATATAAATGACAAAAAGTTTATAGATGAACCCTTTTCAATTCTTTTTCCTTGAACTTATTTCTTCAAGTTAAGGATTAACAAACCGAATAACCCCTTTTTATAAACTCTAATCTTTTTAAATGAAATTGGATTTACTTTATCTCCATTCTAATCAACTTTATAAGCTATAATATACGTACATCAATTAATTATGCTAAAGGAGTTTATTCAACAAACACATTGTCTTGCAACTGTAGCTAATTCATCGTCGCTTGTCGAATAAAAATGCTACACCTATATCCTTCAAAAGACGCCTATTGCATGTTTATGAAGTTTTTTGGTCGCCAACTTCCTACTTTACTTGTGCTGTGTAGGTGGATTCGATCTGGGAAAGTCCTCGCTAAGCTATTTGTAGAAGGAGATTTGAGAGCTTGGAAGAAAGCCATTACGATGCTCTATAGTCTTTGTTCCTACAATGATTAGAAGAAAATATTGTAATGGCAGGGGTAGTGCCTTTGTTATTTGGGAGTTTGATTGTGATCTTGGTGCAGGGTAGAGAGAGCAAGCTCTTCAACCCTCGGTAGAAGGTTTGAAAACAAGGTTATGAGGAGTGGAGCGGAAAAATATTGGACTCACTAGAAGAACATATAACATACATTCTTCTCCCAAGTCGAAGAGGGGTTAGTACTCAATCAATGCAAGAGTCCCTGACTCGTATGGGTGAACTCCACATGCCTAGCTACCATTGGAATTCCACTGGGAAAACAACTCACAACCTCCTATTATAATTTTGACTTGCATGGATTCGAATCAATGCACCACTGGTTAATATAAAGCAGTGCAGTGTCTTGGCATCATCTGCATAAATTTCCCTTGAATCGGGACAATTAATGTTTAGTCTTGTAATATCCCAATTTTGACCCTATTGCATTAAAATTGTACATGATGTACATATCATTATTAAATCATGGTGAGGAGCTCAAGGCTAAGGCCCCGCCAACAATTTAGTGTTTTATGTATCGACAATTAAAATTGATACCTATGGTTCTTGTGCTAGCTAGGAACAATATAAATTGAGACATCATGTAAATATGCAATTTAATAAAATACTCACAACTAGTTATGCAATGCAACAAGAGATGGGGGTATGATTTCACAAGGAATAGGGAGGGAAATTATTCAACCCCTTGAGCCAATAGTGTTAAGCCAAATGTCAATGAGAGAACCCATAAAACTCTCAACTATCCATTTTGTCTTATGCACCCAATCATTTAATTCTTCCAGAAGTTGGTTGAGGCAGTTAATGCATTGGGAATGGTGAGGTATGGAAGTCAATTTCATATTGGGGCAAGCCATCAATTTTGGAAAATCATGTTTTTTCTTATGGGGCAAGAAAACACCTAGAAATTGGTGCCCAAACTATTCCTCACCCATGCGTTTCTCTTCCTCACGCAGCTGGAGCTAGCTGGGCGTTTTTCCTTCACGTTTTTTGCAATTTTCCTCATTCTGCCATTGCTGGAAACCTGTTTTTGGTATTGCACAGTGAATGGGAAGAGAGATTCACGGTATGGGAGTTTGTAGAGGTCGTTTTTCCCCTGTGAAGCCCATAAATGTTTTCTGAAATCAAACTTCTCTCCCATGGTTGATTTCCGCATCTACCATTTCGTTTCTGGTTCCCAAAACGTTTTTCTTCATACCCTACTATGTGCATCCTTGTTTTGGGCTGAATTGTTAGGAGTGGAAGAGGGAAAGAATTGTCTTGATAAATCTAGTGAAGAGAGGAACCTCACAAAAAGATCAAAAGGGGCTGGCGAATCTTCTATGCACATCTTGGAGAACACTAGAAGGGAAGGTATGGCCCGAGGGACTGTGTAGCAGTGAAAAGAATACTTCCTTGTGTTGGGTGTGTAGGTATTGTGAATGCCAAGCCAGATAGATCTTGTGCAGGTGTCCATAATTCTGTGGTTGAGTTCACTAGCTTAGCAATTCTTCCTTTCCACTGCCTTAGCAGCCTGATAAACCCAACTGTGGATTGGTTTGGTTGAACCTTGGTGTGTATTTGGCTATGTGTGAACCTGTTGTTCCCTTTTTCCTTGTGGAAATCATGCCCAACTCACGGGTGGAAGTTGTGTTGAGAGATTGATGAGCACAACCGGCCTATGGTTGAGTGGAACGTTGCAGCGACATAGCTAATTGCTCATAGCAATTCAATTTCAAGATAAGCGGCTATCTTGTAATTAACTCTGCAATGTATTTGTTTTTAATTATTATGAACGTATTGAATGAGATTTACTTCCGCTGTATATTATTGCATTATGCATATGTCTTTTATTTTCAATGCATTTTTTATTATGTCCATGGGGCTAGATGCCCGGTTGGATACAGTCTGTCGCATCCTGTCCATCAGGAGAGAGGGGAGGGGACGTGACAAGTATTCTTCTGTTGTTTTGTACATTGTCTTGGACATATCTTCAAATATTTATAGCTCTACATTGTATTTATATTCTAAACCAATATTGTATTAGCTGCGCTTCATTGCATTTCTTGTCACAGGTATTCATCCTTCGCCCTTTTATTTTCATTGTTTAAATTTGACGGAATGAGAAGTTGGATTGTTTATGGGGCTCTTTGTTTAGTCTATTTATATTTATTATGCTCCATTGCGTGTGAGAAGATCGACCTTTTGATACCAGGCAAGCAAAATGGATGCATATGATGGAGACAAGAAAGTAGCATTAGAGGAAGAACAGTCGCCGATAGAACAAGTGGCATTGGTGGTGTTTGTGACAGATGATCCATCTCTGCCCGTGTTTACATTTCGTGTGTGGGTTCTGGGATGCATGTTATGTGTACTACCTAAGTAACAGGACACTTCCAAATAGGGCCCGTGTCCCGTATTCCACGTGTCGGACACGACACTTGCCCTAATACGTGTCCGACACCATAATTTTCGTGTCCCAAAATCTGGACGCTTTCCAACACGTGTCAGACACTTGCCAAGAATGTGTCCTAATTTCTGGACATGTGTCCTGTCAAAAAGGGTATAAAGGAGGAAGAGGATAGAGGAAAGAGCTATGACAGTAATGTTAATTTTGACATGGAGGAGCAAGAAGACGATTGACAATGGCTAGTACCATTGATGAGCTATTATATTCTTACCTATGGCTATTTAGTATTTTCATTTTGTATTTAGTAGGACAGTAAATACTAGACTTAGTACTAAGTAGTATCTACTCTATTTTGTATTTGTCAGTGGCATTCTCTCGAAATACATTTTGATTTTTGTGGTTTATTGAGAAATATCAAATATGCAATTTATGGTTCAAAGTTCATGATTCATTGATAATTTTATTAGTGATTCATCATTGTCAAATTTCAATTGAATGATATTAGATTGATGTACATTGTATATACTTCTAGTTTTTTAAAAATGTAGATCTTTATGTATTTTATATATATATATATATAATTTTTTAATATATATATATAAAACGTGTCCCCCGTGTCCTATTTCTGGGGTCGTCGTGTCTCGTGTCGAATACTCGTATTTTCATGTCCTCCGTGTCCCGTGTCCTCGTGTCATGTGACTTAGTGTACTACTAATGTTTGTGAACACATTCTCCTACAGATTGTAGCCCCTCACCATATTTGGCATTTTTAGCTCAGATTTTGGTGTTACCCATTGGGAAATTCATGGAAGCCACTCTCCCAACTAAGAAATTGTGAGTACCCTTCTTTGGGTGGGAGTGGAATGTGAATACGGGCCCCTTCAAGATGAAAGAGCATGTTCTAACTTCGCATAACCATCTTTGCTAACTCTGGCGTCTCATATGGCGGTAGAGATGCATATTCAGTTGGGGCAATCAATGTCATGAAAGCTTATTACAAGCAAAATACTAGCTTTATTGCAACTCTCATCAGCATACTAACAATGCAGGTAAGGAAATACCTCTCCTCCTACTGCATGTTTTTAATATGACTTTGGTGTGTAGAGTATTCGGTCAAGTGGGTTTGAATTTATTTGAAAATGGGTTAAAGAGAATAAATTTGTGGTTGTGTGATCATAGTATATAGAAAGTTTGACCCGAACCATTATAACTAGTGGAGGTTCCGTCCCACTCTATTGGATAGGCTATGCATAGCAAAGAACACAACCATGCTTGTTTGCTTGGGAGGGATGAAGTCTCTACTCACTCTCCTCTGTCAATTGAATTTCACTGTTTAGTGACTTGTAAAGCAGAGGCTTTAGCATCTTCATCCTTATGACCTGGTTATCATTATCATCGGTACAAAAAATTGAGAATAGTCCTTTTGTGCCTTGAAAGATTAAGTTGTTTAAAACAATTCTGTCACCCAAGATTTTAGGTTATGGATGGGCTGGTTTGCTAAGAAGTATCTCATAGAACTTGCAAATATGTGGTGCCCTCCCAACTTGGCACATGTCTCTCTCTTCAGTTATGCACATTCTCATGCCCTAAAGGTGGAAATAAGGAAAGTCTAGCTTGTTTTTCCACACCTAAAAATAACCAATTTGATATAACATTTCATATACTATTAGGCCTAGATAATTTGTTGGGAATTAAAGACAATCAACCAAATTTAAAACAATGTGTATGTCCGGCATAAGAGCATAATTGTATGAAAAGGTGGAGTTTCCAAAAAAAATTGATGAAATATACCAAGAGTGCTAGCTGGAAAAATAGGATAACAATCTCAAAATATCTTTCTGGAAGGATTCCACATCTCTTCAAAAAATAACAGAATTTATGGTGAGCTGAATTTTCAAGCGAGAAATCACTGACTAAATTCTGCTTCTAGCATTAGAAACAATAAATCTACACTAAGAAGTCACATATTGATTTCAAATATCGAGTAAACATTCAATTTTAAACACAAACTCTTTTAGTAACTACTTATACACCGGGTCAAAAGACCTAGAGACCTATGAGATGCGAATAAGTTGTTATTTCATCCTCGTATTGTCTCTAAGATACCCATAAATTAAAGAATTTTTAGACAAGGTACCAAGTTGCTTCTATTTATTAGAAGCAACTCCAAGCATTCAGTAAATCCTTAAATCACAATGACTTTTCCTATTGTCACACATGTTTGATCATTCCTGTAAGTTCAGAGAACCTTTGGACAAAATATTAACTTGCCTCTAGTTATGCTGAAGGCATTTAATCAACCAGACACGGTTTATCCTTACTATAGCAGATTCCTTGTCATTTGAGTGAATAAAAAACTGACATGTGTACACTTCAGTCTACTTTGCTTTTGACGCATTCGCCCATTTAGGGTTGTATCCTCTAAGTGTGCGTTTCATGTCTTTGACGCGTCCGCCAGTTTATGGTTTTATCCTTTGTGTGTGAGTTTCGTATGTTTTGTGGTTTTAGGATCACGACCATTTCTACGACACATCCTCAACTCTTGCATGATCAACTGCACCAGGTCGAGCCTCAAATGTGGCATTCGAAAAGGGTGCTGTCGTTGGTCGCATCATCTTCTTTGACAACGACGACAAGATCGACTGCACAAAGATGGGTGAAGGCAAAGCCATACTTCCCAACATTGACCATGTCGACGACATGGAGAGTGATTCCCTCTTCATTCTTCTCGTCGAAAATGATGTCGCCTTCACGAGGCTGGTCAAAGATTGTTTCTATAACCGATTTCCCTGCATCATTATTAACGCCAAGGGCCATCCAGATGTAGCCATTATGATGTTCTTAAAGAAGATGAAGTTGAACAGAAGCTCCCCGTTCTCGCCCTGGTCTACAATGATCCTTGCGGTCTAAAGATCCCGTCGATTTACATGTGCAGATCCAAGAACATGTCGTACGACACTTAGAATCTCACCATGCCTGATATCAACTCGCTGGGGATTTGACCCTTTGATTTCGACAAGTAACATATTCCTGAGTAGTGTAGGCTTGTAACGTCCCCATACCCCATTATGCAGAATGATTAAAAATTTTGCTTAACATATTCCTGAGTAGTGTAGGCTTGTAACGTCCCCATACCCCATTATGAAGAATGATTAAAAATTTTGCTTCATGAACCCTTGTTCTCCTTTTGAAACATAGGGCATTGATGTTAACACATTCTTCCACCTTCATTCTCAGGCTTAAAAAGCACTGTAAAAGTATTTCCGCCCTTCATAGATCCCTTCTGCGACCGGAAGTACCATTTTTGCACTGAACCTGTTCTTTTCGCACTCCACCGTCTGTGCTTTCGCTTTCCGCATTTCGCTTGCAAATCTCAAGAGTCGAAAACACCATGTGCGAAGGAGATATTCGACCACTCTTCCACCTTTCGCCTTTTCGACCTTGGAACTCGAGAATCAGAACTTTAACATTCGACAAAAATGTTCGACCAATATTCCGCCTTTTGCACTTCCGCTTTCCACCTTTCGACCTCGGGATACGGAAATGTGCGAAGTGACTACCTTGCCCATCGGTGTCCTGCTTTCCGGCTTTCGACCTTCCGCTTTCCGACTTCCGACTTCAAAACACGAAAATCCATCTTTTGCCTTCAACTTTTCTAGATTTGTCGATTTACGCCTTTCGCGTTTCCACTTTCCGCAGTGGTTCAGAAGTTGGAAACTTGACTTTTCCTTGGAATTTTCATTGCTTTTCCACTTTCTGCGTTTCCGCCTTTTGCAGGCAGATTTCAGGGTGCAGAAAACTAACTTTCTGCTCTGTTTCACTTCCCTTTTTCTGGTTTTCGCCTTTCGCTTTCCTTAAACGGATTCCAAGGGTCGGAAACACTAAATCACATGCATTCTGATCCTGCCACCAAGCTGTTAGCCTCCAAGGGCTTAAGAAAAATGCATTGCAAAAACACAAGGCATATACAGGAGTAAAATGTAGGGAAACATACACAAGAAAACCTTTACTTAATCATCAATAAAAATTCAACATGAACATAACAATTCATCATATTTATAAGCATTCTACATAACCAATATAGTCATCCGTAACCATATATATTGCATAAACAAGAATAACAAAAAATACTTATCTTGGATGATAGTGTTGTCCTGCAACTAGCTATGTGGATGCAACATTCCACCCAACCATAGGTCAGTTGTGTTCATCAATCTCTCAACACAACTATCGCCCCCGAGCTGGGCATGGTTTCCACAAGGAACTAAGGAACAACAGACTCACACACAACCAAATCAAAACACACATAACTAAGCCAACCTCTAGTTGGGTTTATCACACTGTCTAGCCAAGCCAACACTCAGTTGGGTTTATTAGGCTGCAAGCTTACAAGCCAAACAATGCTAGGTTTATCAGGCACTCAACCGAGCCAACATACAATTGGGTTTATCAGACTGTTCATAGTCAAGCCAAATTTCACAATAAGGACCAACCAAGCCAACAGATCGGTTTATCAGGCACTAAGGAGGTGTCCCTAGCTCTTGAATGAGCCAAGCCATCATTCACAGTGGGTTTCTCAGGCTGTCCATCCAAGGACTACAAATGGCCAAAACACAACAAGACAACGAAGCCAATATCCAATTAGGTTTATGAGGCTGCTAAGGTAGTGGAAAGGTAGAATGACTAAGCTAGTGGCTCATTCAAGAGCTAGGGACACCTCCACAAGGTTTATCTGGCTTGGGATCCACATTACCTACACACCCAACACAAGGAAGCGTCCTCTTCTCTTCTCCACAGTCCCTCGGGCTACGCCTTCCCTTCCAGTGCTCTTCAAGGCATGTAGTGAAGATTTACCATCCACTCTTACCTTTTCATGAGGTTCCTCTCTACACCAGGTTTATTAAGTCCATTCCTGCTCTCTTCCACTCCTCAGTCTTGCATACAGTTCAGACCCAAACAAGGGTATAGATCACAACAGTTCACAGGGAAACACAACACACATGCTTCACACTATAACACAAAGAAAAACAGGGTCTCCTACCAATCTGTGGTTCAGGATAACGCTGCAACACATCAAACAGTTTCTCAGCAAGGGTAATACTTGCAGAACAAACAATTCTGCCACTCCAGAAAGTGAACAAACGCAACTGCAGGATCAGGGATGAACAACGCGTGAATGAGTGAGCGTATATGATAAGAATGACCCCAACATTTAGGTGAAGACCACAATGACGGATTAGGCACACATTTTTTGGGTTTACTTGCGCCATAATCAAGAATACGGGTTCTTCAGACTGCAGGCTTGCTCAGTCACGAAAATCAGATTGCCATGCCCTGCTCTGCCCAAGGTATTAACTGCCTCAACCAAGTTTTGGAAGAAATAAATGATTGAGTGCAGAGGACCGCAGGTGGCTGAGGGTTTATGGGTTTCTCCATTGACATCTGGTCACACCCTATTGGCTCAGGGGGTTTGACTAACTCCCCTCTCTATTCCTTGTGAAATCATGCCCCGATCTCTTTCACGTTGCGGTTCCATAGCTAGCCATGGTATTTATTAAATTGTGTGTTTACATGATATTCAACATATACTGTGCATGACCAGCACAATAACCATAGGCATCAACCTTGATCACCTATACACCAAATTAATCTCAGGGCTTTGGCCTTGAGCTCCTCGCCATGATTTAATTATAATATATACATCATGTACAATTCAATACTTATAGGGTCAAAACTGGGGTATTACATTCCCCTCCCCTTTACAACAACATTGTCCTTGTTGCTTTTCAAAATTGAACAAAAATGGATGTGCCAATCACATGGCATCCTCTAGCTCCCACATAGCCTCTTCAAGACTGTAGTGCTCCCATTGCACTTTAACCTGTCCAACAGCTTGATTTCGGAGCATTGTGACCTTCCTGTCAAGGATGCGGAAAGGCTCGGTTTGGAACTCTTCTTCGGGTTCCACCTGAATCACATCCCAATTTATCACATGGTTAGGATCATGTACATATTTTTTAAGCAATGAAACATGAAAAACATTATGAGCTCTAGTGCTAGTAGGCAATGCAAGTCTATATGCAACTGGCCCTATTATTTCAAGCACTTCAAAAGGCCCACAATGTCTAGGTGATAGCTTGGCACAACTTTTAGGCTTCAAGGAACTCTTCCTTGCCCTCACTCTAAGATAAACATGATCCCTAACACCGAACTCTCTATGCACCCTATGCTTGTTTGCATATCTTTTCTATCTATCTTGGGATGCTTTCAGGTTTTGCTTGATCTTTGCAACCTCTTGCTCCATTTCCTTGAGCAAATCTGGCCCAAGAACAATCCCGTTCATTGGATTATCTCAAGTCACAGATGTCCTACACCTTCTTCCATACAAAGCTTCATATGGACTCATCCCCAAGGATGTTTACTGTCTATTATTATAAGAAAAATCTACCAAGTGTAAATAGTCTTCCCACTTGGATGGTTTGTCCATCACATACATGCGAAGTATGTCTTCCAGCACTTGATTCACTCTTTCTGTCTGACCATCAGTTTGAGGATGGTAGGCAGTGCTGAAGTTCAACTTTGTACCCAAATCTGCAAACAGACCCTTCCAAAAATTGGAAGTGAACTTAGGTTCCTTGTCAGAAACTGTTGCCTTAGGCAATCCATGCAATCTGAAAATATCCTTCATGAATATTTTTGCAATGGCATCAGTTTTATATGTGGACTTAACTGGTATAAAATGTGATGCCTTTGTCAACTTATCCACCACAACCATTATGGAATCATGTTACCTCCAAGTCATTCACAAATCCTGTTATGAAATCCATGGAAACAACTTCCCATTCCCATTCTGGAACTGGCAAACGCTGCAACAAACCTGTTGGGTGTTGATGCTCAACCTTCACTTGTTGACATTTCATGCACTATGAAATATACTCAGCAATGTCCTTTTTCATTCCTGGCCAAAAATACTGCTTTATAGTTGTAGCAATTGTTTTATGATATCTTGGGTGAATAGAATATGGAGCTTGAAGGATCTCATCCATAACAATTCTCCTTAAATCTGCTACATTTGGAATATAAATTTTGTTTTTATAGGTAAGAATTCCATCTTCTTCCAATTTATATCCCTCATACCTATTCTCAAGGCTTTGTTGTTGCAATTTGTCTTTTACCTACACATATATTTCATCTTCAGCAGTATGATTAACAATCCATTGTCTCAAATTTGATTGGCAAATGCTAAGAGATGCCAAGTGCATTTCATGTACCTTCCTGCTGAGTGCATCAACCACTTTGTTTTTTTTTCCTTTAATGTGTTTGATTTCAAAATCAAACTCACATAAAAACTCCAACCATCTAGCTTGCCTAGCATTTAGAGTTGGCTGATCAAACAAATATTTAGGACCACAGTGGTTTGTCCTTAACTCAAACTTTCTTCCCATTAAGTAATGCCTCCACATCTTGAGAGCATGTACTATGACTGCAAGTTTTAAATCATGAGTGGCATAGTTCTTCTCATGATCCTTCAACTTCCTTGACTCATAGCATACCACGTGGTTGTCTTGCTTAAGAACTCCTCCAAGCCCTTGACTGCATGCATTAGTACACACCACAAAATCTTTTTGTGGGTCTGCAATTTTCAAAACTAGTGCACTTGTGAGAAGATTCTTCAACTGCTGGAAGCTTTCTTTACACCTTGGTGTCCATTCAAACCTTATCTCCTTCTTTCGCAAAGAAATGATGGAATGTGCAACTTTGGAGAATCCTTCAATGAATCTCCTGTAGTATCCTGCAAGGCCCATAAAAGATCTTACATCTGTCACATTTCTTGGGGTAGGCCAATTCATAATGGCCTCAATCTTTTTAGGGTCCACAGATATTCCCTCATTTGAGATAATGTGACCCAAATAATGAATCCTATCTTTATAAAAGTCACACTTTCTCAACTTTGCATACAGCTTATGCTCCCTGAGCAATTGCAAATTTAGTCTCAGATGTTCTTCATGTTCTTCCTCATTCTTAGAATAAATAAGAATGCCATCAAGGAAAACAAGAACAAACTTGTCCAAATATCTGCTGAAGACACTATTCATGAGACACATAAATGTAGCTAGTGCATTTGTGAGATCAAATGGTACTACTACAAACTCATAATACCTTGTTTTGAAGGCTGTCTTATGAATGTCTTCATCCTTGATTCTTACTTGATGGTAACCAGACCTTAAATCAATCTTGGAAAATACCTTTGCTTCTCTCATTTGATCAAAGAGGTCATCAATTCAAGGTAAATGGTACTTATTCTTCACAGTATCTTTGTTCAGCTGTCTGTAATCAATACACAACCTGAGTGTACCATCTTTCTTCTTCACAAACATGACCGGTGCTCCCCAAGGAGACACACTCGTCCTGGTATAGTTCTTCTCCAACAACTCTTTAGCTCTAGCATTTCTGGTGTACTCATCCTGTAGGGTGTCTTGGACACTAGTGCTGCTCTTGGAACAAGTTCAATTGTGAAATCAATGTCCTTCTTTGGAGGAAGCCCTGGAATTTCATCAGAAAAAAACATCCCTGAATTCTTGTAACACATGAAAGTCCTCCAACATAGGAGTTTCATTCTTGGCTGCCTCCAAAACATGGGCTGCATACACTCTGCAACCTTTCCTACAGAACTTCTTCAGCTGCATTGTTGAAATTTGCCTAACAGAAATCACCTTTGGAATGGCTCCTACAACCCTTAAGTTGCCTTCTTCATTTAAGCACTCAAAAGTCTTGTTGTAACAATCAAGCTTTACTCTATGTGCTTCCAACCAATCCATTCCACTGAGAATATTATAGGAACCAAGTGGTAGAACATTCATATCTGCACAAGTGACGAGCCCATTCATGACTAATGGGCATTTCCTTACCACTTCATTAACTTTCCTCTTAGTCCCAGTCGCTAGTTGAACTAACCACGATTGGCTATGCTTTAACTTATTAAAAGCACAAATCTCAACAAGTCTAGGAGTAATATAACTGTGAGTAGATCCAGGGTCAGTCAAAATAGAAACAGATTGCTCAACAATCTTACCTGCAACTTCAACCAAAATTCACTGATGATCTGCCTGGCGGTCCTCCAGTGCTGCATAAATCGTAGGGACAGTCCTTGCTACTTGAACCACTGTTTCATCTTCTTGAAGGTTATATGAGCTTTACTCACATATCCATCCTCAAGTGGACAATTCTTGCGCATGTGGGGTTCTCCACATTTCCAACATTGGAGAGGTTCTCTGATTTCATTTGGATTTCTGGACTGTCATCCATCACTCTAACTAGTTTACTCACAGCTTGGGATCGCTGCTTTTGCTGATTCCTAAAGTTAGACGGTTTGAAACCTTTCTTCCTTTGGTCAAACTTTTCCTTCTTCTTATCCTTCCAAACCTTATGGTAATCAAGTTTGCCTTTGTTCTGATCATAACAGTACTTAGCCTTCCTGATAACCCTCTTCTAAAGTTCTAGGCTCATCAAACTCAATCATGTCTTTGTATGCTTGAGGTAGCCCACTTAGAAAATGCTGGATTTTCACTTTATCATCTTTGATGTACCTGACATACCTCAACAGCTCCCAAAACTTGTTTGCATACTCTTCCATGGTCTGCTTTCCCAATCTTAGCTCATGGAATTCTTTGATCTTGTCATCATAATACCTGTCATAGAGGTATTTCTGCTTGAAATACTTCTTGAATTGTTTCCACACAATATTTCTGTCATTGATCTTTCTTACCTACATGAGGTGCTCCTACCATATAGATGCTCTGCCATTCAGATTGAAGATGGATGCCCTAGCCTTCATATTTCCTGAGTAGTTTTGGATTTGGAAATATTTCTTCATCCCAAGAAGCCAAGCTTCAACTTCTTGACTAGTATTTACCTCACCATTAAAGGTAGGTGGCCTTGCCTTCTTAAATTCATCACATGAGCTATTCTTGTAGCGCCTCTTTCTCTTATCTATGTGAGATGAAGAGCTTGAACCCCCAGTGGATCCTTTAGAGTCAGATAACCCACTAGAATATTTCTTTCTTCTTCTAGCACTGCTTTTGTTTCCTTCTAGATGGACTGCACGACGCCCAGAGCTCATCCGCCTTTGGATCTTTGTCAAACTTTGCAACATGGCGACATTCAGCTGATGCTACTCTTCCTGAGCTTTAATCAGGCTCCTCATGGTGGCTGCAATGTATGGCGTAGTTTTTTGAAATCTTCTCCCATTAGACTCTATATCAACATTTCCAACTTTGACGTTTCCCCCCATAGCATATTCCTTGTGCTCATGGGGATCCTGTGCATCATTCATGCTGAAGGTTCTCATGACTGACCCAAAACCAACTTTCCAATCAGTACTATGACTCTGCAAAATGTGTTAACAGACACCACTGTTAGATGCATGACAATTTTAGAATTCAAAAACCATTCATGAATGGTCGAGATTGTGGTATCGCCCAGATCTACGGTCAAGGTTCATTTTGCAAATAAATGAACGAGAGGGATAAATAGGGCGTTGAGTTGTGAAATCGGAAACTAATCGCCATGAAGGAGATTTAAGATCAATGGATGAGGTTGATCATTAAACAGATCAACGACTAATGACAATTTCGCTGGGTGAACTAGCAGAGACAAAGAACACCTTGATGGGTGGGATACTTTATGAAATCTTCCTTAATATATTTGAGATCCACCATTGATCTAGATCCAACGGTTGTCAGTCCATTTCGCTGGCTAACTAACAACTGCGTTAATAGCAGATGTTGGGCCCGAAATCCTTTATGAAATCGAGTTCACCGTCGATTTGAAGTCCGCTGTTTACCAAGCGCTGCCAAGGGCATTTAGCCGGGTTGGTTAAATTTAGTGGAACCGCTAAAATAGTACTCTATCCTGCTATAGTTTTTCCTTCTGCAACTATTTATCTTGGCCCATCTAGGTCCAATGTTGTAACGATCAGCTCTGATACCAATCTGTAGTGTACTACAATGTTGATATCATAGGGTACTCTTATCTCTTTTAATTACTCATTCTGGCCCATCTAGGCCTAATGCTGCAACCCGCAGCTCTGATACCAATCTGTAACGTCCCCATCCCCATTATGCGGAATGATTAAAATTTTTGCTTCAAGAACCCTTATTCTCCTTTTGAAACACAGGGCATGGGTGTTAACACACTCTTCCACGTTCATTCTTAGGCTTAGAAAGCACTGTAAAAGTCTTTTCGCCCTTCACACATCTCTTTTACGACTAGAAGTATCGTTTCCACACTGAACCTTCTCTTTCCGCACTCCACCCTCCGCGCTTCTGGTTGCGGAGCTCGAGAGTCAGAAACACCATGTGCGAAGGAGATATTTGACCACTCTTCTGCCTTTCGCTTTCTACCTTTTTGACCTCGAAACTTGGGAATCAAAACTTTAACATTCGACAAAAATGTTCAACCATTATGCTGCCTTCTGCACTTCCGCTTTCCGCCTTTCGACCTCGGGATGCGGAAATGTGCAAAGTGACTACCTTGTCCGTCGGTTTCTGGCTTCCAACCTTTCGCTTTCCGACTTCCGACTTCGGAACGCAGAAATCCATGTTTTTCCTTCAACTTTTCCATATTTTTCGATTTTCGCCTTCCGCGCTTCCTCTTTTTGCAGTGGTTCAAAAGTTGAAAACTTGACTTTTCCTTGGACTTTTCGTTGCTTTTCCGCTTTCCACGTTTCCACCTTTCGTAGGCAGATTCTGGGGTGCACAAAACTAAATTTCTGCCTTGTTTCACTTCCCTTTTTCTGGTTTCCTCCTTCCACTTTCCTTAAGCAGATTCCAAGGGGCAGAACCACTAAATCACATGCATTTTGATCCTGCCACCAAGCTTTTAGCCTCAAAGGACTTAAGCAAAATGCATTGCAAAAACACAGGGCATATACAGGAGTAAAATGCAAGAAAACATACACAAGCAAACCTCTACTTAATCATCAACAAGCATTCAACATGAACATAGCAATTCATCATATTCATAAGCATTATACATAACCAGTATAGTCATCCATAAACATATACATTGCATAAGCAAGAATAACAAAGAATATTTATCTTGGATGATAGTGTTGTCCTGCAACTAGCTATGTGGCTGCAACATTCCACACAACCATAGGTCGGTTGTGTTCATCAATCTCTTGACACAAGTGCCACCCCCGAGCTGGGCATGATTTCCACAAGGAACTAAGGAATAATAGACTCACACACACAACCAAATCAAAACACACAGTCAAACCAACCTCTAGTTGGGTTTATCAGACTGTCCAGCCAAGCCAACACTTAGTTGGGTTTATCAGGCTGCAGGTTTACAAGCCAAACAATGCTAGGTTTATCAGGCACTCATCCAAGCTAGCATATAGTTGGGTTTATCAAACAGTTCATAGTCAAGCCAACTTTCATAATAAGGACCATCCAAGCCAACAGATGGGTTTATCAGGGACTCAGCCAAGCCATCATTCACAGCAGGTTTCTCAGGTTGTCCATCCAAGGACTACACATGGCCAAAACACAACAAGACACAACCAAGCCAATATCCAATTAGGTTTATCAGGTTGCTAAGACATCGGAAAGGTATAATGACTAAGCTAGTGGCTCATTTAAGAGCTAGGGACACCTCCATAAGGTCTATCTAGCCTAGGATCCACATTACCTACACACCCAACACAAGGAAGCATACCCTTCTCTGCTCCACAGTCCCTCGGGCTATGCCTTTCCTTCCGGTGCTCTTTAGGGCATGTAGTGAAGATTTATCGGCCACTCTTACCTTTTCATGAGGTTCCTCTGTGCACCAGGTTTATCGAGTCCAATTCCTCCTCTCTTCCACTCCTCAGTCTTGCATACAATTCAGACCCAAACCAAGGTGCTCACAGCAGTTCACAGGGAAAAATAGCACACAGGCTTCACACTGTAACAAAAATAAAAACAGGGTCTACTGCCAATTTGTGGTTCAGGATAACACTGCAATAGATCAACCAATTTCTCAGCAAGGGTAATACTTGCAAAAAAACCAGTTCTTCCACTCCAGACAGTGAACAAACACGACTGTAGGATCAAGGATGAACAACGCGTGAATGAGTGAGCGTATATGATTAGAATGACCCCAACGTTTAGGTGAATACCATGATGATGGACTGGGCACACATTTTCTGTGTTTACTTGCCCCATAAGCAAGAATATGGGTTTTGTAGACTGCAGGCCTGCTTAGTCACGAAAATCAAACTTCCATGCCCTGCTTTAGATAAGGTATTAATTGCCTCAACCAACTTCTGGAAGAAATAAATGATTAAGTGCAGAGGACAACAGGTGGCTGAGGGTTTATGGGTTTCCCCATTGACATCTGGTCACACCCTATTGGCTCAGGGGGTTTGACTAACTACCCTCCCTATTCCTTGTGAAATCATGTCTCCATCTCTTTCATGTTGCAGTTCCATAGCTAGCTGTGGTATTTATTAAATTGTGTATTTATGTAATATCCCAAATACTGATACTCTCTAATGTTCTATGATAGTGCTGACTCGCACACTCAATCTCATACAAATTTGCAAAATAATTGTGCATGCAAACTTGCCATGCAAAAATTCCCTAAAATATAGCTAAATTAGGGTTAGGGTTTTGCAGAGAGAAATTAACACTTACCACTGATATTTCGGCTGATAATGACTCCATAGATAGCTGCATGCATAAGGATCCGGGTGGATAGTATAATAATGCTTTTTTCCTCTGGTGTTATCATCCCACAGTGTCGTAAACACCCTCCAAAATGAAGGTGACGTTTTTGTAGGAGGAGAGGTCCGTTAGGGATGAAACTTTCTGAGCTTGTTCGTCTGTTAATGCCGGAGAGATGGACTAGCACATGCAGAGGTTTGGATGCCTCTAAGTGCCCTAGCGAATTGATTGGCAGTTTTGCTGCTCATGCCCCCAAATGATCTATTTTGCTGATAGTTGCTCCAAGTGAGCAAATTGATGGCTGATAATCACTGCATATCGTAGGATAGGCCTGCTGAGAAAGAGGAAGCTGACATGCAGAGGAAAGATTGGGTTTTGGGTCCCAGCGAATCCTTCTGTGTTTTCCTTGCTACTTTCGGCTGAAAAACGTGGATCTGTTAATAACCCTTCGGAATGTGTTGGATCTCCGAATACTGTAGTATATGATGGATGCAATGGATAAACCTGAATGATGTATCCCCAATAAGAGACTAGGGGAGATAGCTCATTGCCGGACCCTCGCTAGCGGAAGACACCATCTCCAATCCCAACTGCCACGATTGCACGCTGTGCTGCTACTCAAAACTCCAAAATCAATCAACAATAACAATAGATCTTCTTTTAGTCCCATAACCCTTCTTAAATAGATCTTCATATGCTTTTAGGGTTTGCATGTCACTTTTAGGGATTATGCTTCACTTTTGCATGCATGCAATTCTAATTTGATGTTGACTTTAATACTGACTAAACAAGGCTTGCATGCTCTGGATGCTCTGGATGCTTTGATGGCCCTCTAATATGCTCTCGGTATTAAATGTCCTCGGTCAATCCCTTATTTATCTGAAATGGAACATTACAGTCCTCCCTCGCCCAAAATTGCTTATCCTCAAGCAATGCCACACAACTCCACAATCAATCAAACTAAACCAACCGAGTCCGAGTATGATCCCAGGGTCCCAAATTATCGTAGGAGATCTGTAGCATCTTCTTCTCAAAGCACTGCACTGCATGGTAACATCACAAGAGACCTTCTGAAAGCATCGTATAGCAATCACTAAACTGTCAGTCACCGTAATCCCAGGGTGCCAAATAAATCTGAGAATTGCAGAGGTCAAAATGCATCCACCGCTACCCTGTAAGTATCGACACAAGGAGCATCCCGTAGACTCCCAAGTAACTCCATCAATAAACATTGTATCCATCCCTCATAAGGTCTCCCACTTGGATCCCAATGCAAACTTGTGCATATTTCATTCCAAATATCCGAAGGCTCTTGTGGGACTATACCCCTGGCTAGGAATGACTTCCCAAGAATCGCCCACTCAATAAGACACCACCCCTTAATCTCATTAAACCCCCAAAAAGGACCTTGTCCATAAGCACCATCACAAGGAATAATCCTACCAAGCTGACATTCTGCCCTTCTGATTTCAATTGGAATGTTCATATAGTGCTGCCCAATTTCTCGATCCTGGCCAACCTGTAAAAGCCATCCACCATTATGCAAATGTGGACTCAAGCTACTGCAAGCCTTGACTATGTACTTTTGAAGAGGACTACTTTGAAATGCAATAGTATGTTTAATCTGCTGCCCCATCAAGGAATCTAACTGCTCTACAATACTAGAAACCCTGACTGCTGACTCGGTACATACAACTTGAAGAGCTGTAAGCTCAACATCTCGCTGTAATATGGTGTCTCGGAGTATCTTGGTCCTCTCTTTCATTGCTAGAATTCTTTCTTTAATACGTTCAATCTTCTTTCGGTGACTATCATTTGGAAGCTCTATCTCATGCATGTATAAAATCTCCCTAACCTCCATGTGTGACTACTCACTATCTCGATTGCTGTGCTCATTGCCTTGCACCTCATGTATTTCGCCTGTCATAACTGTCTGGACTCCTGTTGTAGGTGATGAAGAGTGTACCAACTCCAACTCGTCACATGGCTTGTCCACAATTTGACTAGCAAATGTGCTTGTGTTGCTAGACTCACAGGATGGCTCTAATGCGATCTCCTCATGCACATCCTCCTCATGTACTGTTAACTCCAAATGAAGCTCACCAACAACCTGTACCTCATGCTCATCTTCTTCACTCCCCCAACTATGCCTTTAAGGAGATCCTCATCCCAATCCTTGTACTGGCTCCTGAACTTGATGGTGTAATAATATTGAAAGGATAATGCTGCACATACCTCATCACCCAAGGCTAGATACCCCTGATATTGAGGCAAGTGTTGAAGTGCTGCTAACCTCTGCAAATTTCCAGTCAAGATCCTTCTCATTGTTTTCATGTTCTCACAAGATGGAAATGAAAACCCTTTGTTTTGACGTGCACTTCATCAACATCATTGACATGCTTTATCATGTACAAGCATGCATCAACATGCACTTTTATTCAATATCTATGTGCCCACAACTGGCAAGGATCATGCTCTGATACCATTGTAATATCCCAATACTGATATTCTCTAATGTTCTATGATAGTGCTGACTCACACACTCATTCTCATACAAATTTGCAAAATAACTGTGCATGCAAACTTGCCATGCAAAAATGCCCTAAAATATAGCTGAATTAAGGTTAGGGTTTTGCAGAGAGAAATTAACACTTACCATTGATATTCCGGCTGAAAATGACTCTAGAGATAGCTACATGCATAAGGATTCGGATGGGTGGCCTAATAATGCTCTTTTCCTCCGGTGTTACCACCTCGCAGTACCATAAACACCCTCCAGATTGAAGGTGACGTTTTTGTAGGAGGAGAGGTCTGTTCGGGTTGAAACTTTATAAGCTTGTCTGTTTGCTGATGCCGGAGAGATGGGATGGCACACGCGGAGGTTTGGCTGCCTCTAAGTTCCCTAGCGAATTGATTGGCAGTTCTGCTGCTCATGCCCCCAACTGATCTGTTTGGCTAATAGCTGCTCCAGGTGAGCAAACTAATGGCTGATAATCACTGCATACCGTAGGATAGCCCTGCTGAGAAAGAGGAAGCTAGCATGCAGAGGAAAGAATGGGTTTTGTGGTCCCAGCGAATCCTTCTGTGTTTTCCCTGCTACTTCTGGATGCAAAACGTGGATCTGCTAATAACCCTTCGGAATGTGCTGGATCTCCGAATACTGTAGTATATGATGGATGCAATGGATAAACTTGAATGATCTATCCCAAATAAGAGACTAGGGAAAATATCTCACTGCCGAACCCTCACTAGCTGAAGACACCGTCTCCAACCCCAACTGCCGCGGCTGCACACTTCGCTGCTGCTCGAAATTGCAAAATCAATCAACAATGACAATAGATCTTCCTTTAGTCCCATAACCCTTCTTAAATAGATCTTCATATGCTTTTAGGGTTTGCATGTTACTTTTATGGTTTATGCTTCACTTTTGCATGCATTCAATTTTAATTTGATGTTGACCTTAATACTAACTAAACAAGGCCTACATGCTCCGCATGCTTTAGGATATGAACTCTGATGGCCCTCTAATATGCTCCCGGTATTAAATGTCCTCAGTCAATCCCTTATTTATTCGAAATGGAACATTACAATTTACATAATATTCAACATATACTGTGCATGACCAACACAATAACCATAGGCATCAACCTTGATCACCTATACACCAAATCAATGGCAGGGCCTTGGCCTTGAGCTCCTCGCCATGATTTAATTATAATATATACATCATGTAAAATTCAATACTTATGGGATCGAAACTGGGGTATTACACGGTTGCCCATGAAGGATCAAGAGATTAAGACGGGGAAAGACTTGTTGGAGGAAGATTTTGTGAAGAAGAATCTCGGGTGGATGGAGGAGTTGAATATGATGGAGAAGACCAATCACAAGACTAAAATTCAACCTTTGAGTTCTTTTTGGGTTTAGGTATCTTTCGGAGGTTTATCTGCCTTTGGAGCTTCAACAGAGAGACTGGATATGGTGATCTTGGATCAACTGCGGTAACCTTTTACATGCTCGGTAAGCTATGGCATTAAAAATGGGTTTATAGCTTTTTTCTTAGCATTTTTGTTTCCTTCAATTTACTTACGAAGGCATGCAAAATTTTGTGTTAGAAGGGCGCGAGTCCTTGTTTATCCTTTTAAATTTACCAACTGGAATTTCAGAGTCTCTTTATCTTTCCATATCTGTTCTAGAATTGAAGGCCTTTCTAGAAGCAATTGTTAAAAGCTTTGTTATCTTTCTGTTTCTATGCATTTTTCAGTTGGAAGAACTATCATTTTTTTATTTCCAAGTTTTTAATTTGTGATATTTTTCTGAGAATCTCTCCTAGTCTAGCATTTCATGATCCATATCTGGGTAGATGCAAGAAAAAGAAACTGTATCCTTTTGTGTGAATGGCCGTTGCATTTATATCTTGTTGCTTTCTATAATCTGCTTTTGCTTAGATATTTGTCCTTGGTTGTTGGATTACTTCTATTTTTGTATTGAAAAAGCCTTTATATTGATATCATTATTTGCAGGGGAACATAAATCCTAAAGGCATTACCAGTTCTGCAAGAAGTTTATGGGGATAGCATGCACAAGGTCTTACATGTCAAACTGTTAAAAGAAGATGACATTGAAGCTTGGGGTATAGAGATGTTTGACATAACATCCCCACTAGACAATTCCTGCAAGAATTTAATTCGAAAGGGTATCGTCCGTGTTGCTAACATCAAATTTCCTTTACCTTACAAAGCACAACCATTCATAGTTGTGCTTGTTTCAGATGCACCAGAACATTTGTCTCCAAAATACTTGAACAAGACTCTGCCAGAGCTTACTAGAGTCTCAGTTGATGCGCTTGTTTTGTTTGTTGGTAAGCATCCAAAACTTTCTATGGTCTGCAATATAGAAAACAAGATATTACATGCCATTCAAAGCTGCCCTTTTCTGTTTGCACTTATGATTTCTATTTTAGCTGACAAGTGGTCTGTTTGGAGTTTGCTTCTCAAGGAGAATCAGATTATGAAAGCAATGCAATTTTGAAAGCCAATTTCTCCTATTACTGACCTGTTTTGGGATACAATAATTTGGAAATCTTGTTGTATTAAAGTTTTTTCTTGTTGTTAGACTAATATCTACCAACATTGTTTATAATAGCTAAGAAATGACTATTATAATCCTTCCTGCATTATGTTTTGAGTTGTTTTAAACTGAAATTGAATTTCAATTTTGTCCTTTCGTCTGTACGTAAACATGCTATTGTACAAACAATTTAGCACCGAACAATTCTGTAAAACGCAAAAGATCTCTTGACAAGAGTATTTTAGTATAAGGGTTGAATCCAAAAGTGGTCAATCCACCACTTATCAAGGATTTACTAGGCAAGTTGAGATATGTAAATTTGGCACTTATATGCAATGTTCCCCCAAGTTTCCGGGACGCGGGAGCGGGGAAACGCACATTGGGGACGTGTGGAGACCACCCCCAAATTTTAGCGAAATTTGGGGGGGGGGGGGGGGGGGGGGGGGGGGGGGCGTTTGGGAGCCCCCCTTCACCGGAGCGCGCTGCAAAACAGGGGACGCGCCCCCTTGTGCGTTTCCGAGAGTTTCCTGATTTTGGGGACACTGAGAAACGTTTCCGCAGAAGCCCCTGAGCCCCCGGGGCGTAGGGAGTGAGGGGGGTGCGTCCCCGACCTTGGGGGGCAAGTCCCCGTGTAACACTGCTTATATGTCCTGTTTTCCTGGAGAATGAAAGGGCTTGGATTTTTACTGTGGAATATTTGTTTGAAAAATTCATTTTCAGAAAGAGATATTCAACTTTTGGAAGATTTCTATTTAGAATTTGCATCTGTTTAGCATGTTATATGGAACTGTTGCTTTAATGCTATCATACTTCCAAAACAACAAAAGCTATTCAACTAAGCAAAATTGGAAAGCCTGTAAGTGTCACAAGTTTTATTTCATTTTTATTTTGTTGCCCCAAGAATTTGAACTGTAATTAGCAATATGATCATAACTTAAACTCTTTGAGTATGTTTTCAACACCTTGAGATTCTGATTGCTGATTGGCTACATGCTGTTTCATACCATGCACTTTTTAATATATTATTATTATATAATGAAGCTTGAATTCTGGATAATTGCATTGGAAAGAATTTCTGAAAAACTAAGGATGTCGGTAACTACCCTGGATCTTCAGAAAGGTACAGGAGTGATTCACCATTTATTTATGCAATAACTCATCCTGTGGAAATGGGATAAAAAGGTGTTGAAGGAGGGATAAATTGTATATAGTTAGGTTTCTCTTTTACTTCCTATTGCAAGAACCTAATCTGCATGTACTATCTTTTTATTAAGCAAAAAACAAGAAGCCCATTTCAGAAGTAAATTGTACTGCATCCTTTTAGATTCAATGCTACAGTTCCACCTGGTCAACACCAGTAACTGCTCATATGTTCCTTTCAAGATTTAATTCCAAATGTTTTCTATCTCTAAAGTTTTTTAAATAACTTGATGGTTCCTCAAATTCTAAAATTTTATTTCACCATCAATTGTTTTGCATTGGTGCCCATTCCTACTTCTTCACTTATAATAATATTGATATATTTTCCTTTTACAGTGTTATATAAATTGAGTTTTCCAAATTCCATTTATAGTGCTCATGCACAAGATTTTATATTTCAAATCCTTTCCTTGTGTTTTATCTTTTTTAACTTTTAAGTTGACACAATATTCTAGTGTGGTTGCTGTTAGTCCTAAAGTTTGCATCGATTGTTGTAGCACAAAGCTTAGGCACCTCTATGTTGGAATTTGGATTTTAGATTAGGTTGTGCAAAGGAGTCATGAGATTAATGCAAATGGAGAAGGTACAAGACGACTGAAAACATCATATTCTGTAAATGACATTGGATAACTAGACTGAAAGCAAATATCATATCAACGATGGTCAAAGCTCAAGGTTTATTGATAATATGTGAAACAGATAGTTCACTCATGCATTAATTAAAATTACTATGTTCAGAAAAACATGCTGAACATAGAATCATGAACACTGAATTACAGCATGAGCATTCAAAATAAAAACATCATAATGAAGGATTTCATGACCATAATCAGTTTAGAAAAAACTGTATAGCATGTTGATTTCAGAGCAGCATCGAGAGCCATTCTACAAGAGAATGGAGGCACCTGGTCAGTTGCCAGGAGTTGATCAACATAATTCAGTGATGGGACTGACGCTTAGCCTGGTACTGAGAGCCATTTTTTAAGAATGGAGGCACTTGGTTAGTTACCAATATGTTTGCATCTACGAGACCCATTCTCAGGGAGGATGGTACCCTAGTTAGTTAACTAGGGAAGAACAATACCCAAGAAGGTACCCTAGGGCCCCCAATAGTCTCCTAGGGTTCTTGGTCCGGGACCAAGCAGGTTGATGCCATGACAAAGTCCCTAACATATGGTTAGGGCCCCTTTATGTCTCTAGGGTATTCTGGTTTGGGACCAGACAGTTTCTTGGACACGATGTCCAATCATATTTTGCAGGTTGAGGCAGAGACTTCTTGGCCTAGGGCTAGGTAGATTCTTGGTTTGGGACCAAGTAGTTCCTGCAGGAACATTCCTGGTCAGTTAACTAGGTGGATCTTGGTCAAGTTGACCAAGATGATGATGTGTGATGTCCTAGCTTCTAATCCGTTATTGCTAGCTTGTTTCTCAAGGGAATAGCCACCCCTTGATGATGTCACATGCACCTAACCCTTAGGAGCAGTATTGAGGACCAAAGGATCACATCATCCAGTTTGGATCCTCTCCTTATACAATGATAATAAAAATATATGTAACAATGTACCTCGAGAGAGAGAAAAGATTAAAGTCATTGGTCTTGTTGGTCCTATGGGTAAAAGGGGTTGTTTATCCACCTTTATGGTACACCTTGGTCTTATGGGTATGAGGGTTGCCTTATCTTCTTATTGTGACCCCCTTTGGTTGACTTGTGGTCCTTTATATTCTACTTGGTCCTAGAACTCTTATTGTGTGTACCTTTAGTATGATGACTTTTATTTTATGGTTTTTATTTTTTTAAACATTGGACCATTGGTACCCCAGGGCCTATCCTAAGTCAACTTTTATTTTATGGTTTTTATTTTGTAAGACCATTGGACCATTGGTATAGTATCTTAAGTCAAACTAACATTATTTTATGTTATGTTTGGTAACTATCCTAAATCTTAGGGTTTTCCTAAGAGACCTCTCTAGAAGGCTTGTCAAGATTATAAATTAAGTTCTTAACTTCATTCTTGAGCGCATCTTGACATGAAAAAAGTTCAAATTTGATCCTTATCTGTTTGAGAACTTGTAATTTGTTGCTATTGATCCGTGACTATGTCTTCTTTTGCTAGCCGTGACTATGTCCTCTTCTATGGACTATTAACTGTGCTTTTTCTGTTGGGTTGTGGATCGTTGACTATGTGTCTTGCTGGGCTGTGACTGTACTATCTTTGTTGGGCATGACTGTGTGTCTTACTGGGCCGTGACTATGTCTTAGGGTTGTGACCGTGCCTTATCTCTACTGGGTCCTGACTGTGTCTTGCTGGGTCATGATTGTGTTTTATCTCTGCTAGGCCGTGACTATGTGTCTCTTCTCTGCTGGACATGTCTGTGATTATTCTCCACTAACAATCTGTGACTGTTTGAACACATTTTGACTGGGTTTACATGGACTGTGATGCCCTAGAGCTTTGACTGTATTAAACCCTAGATTATAGGTCTTTAGTAGAGGTAAGTCTGCTAGAGGAAGCTGTGACTTTTAGGGTGCCTATTTGTGATTGGGGCTGAGTAGAATGGGATTTGTCACTGTATATATCTGACCTAAACCCATAGCAGTTTAACCTTTATCTCTTTCAAAGTATGACCTATGATAACTTGTCCTTACAGTGACAAGAGCTAACATAATATGTTTGAGTATAAGGTAGATCCAAACCAAATAAAAAAATAGCTGGCATAATATGTCTGAGTATAAGGCAGATCCAAACCAGATGTAAGCAGCAGTGCTATTGTTCTATATTTGTTATTCATTAGTCTGTATTGTACTACTGCTCTTATTAGTATTTATGTTCTGTACATTGCATTTGATGAATTGTATCTCAAGGACCAACTTTAACACAATGACCAGTGGAGTGTTAAAGTTGAAAGAGATGAAAATTATGTTTTGAGTTTATTACAACAGTACTGTTCTGGATCTAGTTCTGTTTAATTTTTGTTGCATTAAAGTATAAAATTTTTAATTTTTTCATATCAACCCTAACCTAACTTCAAACTTTAACATAGCATTCATATTAAAAGACAATGAGAACCTGGCTCAAAGCAGATAAAACATTAGATTCAAATTACAAGCCTCCAAAAGACAATAAACAAAGCGTTGTCTCAGATCTTCAAAACATTGCTCTCGAATCACATCCACTATTAGCCTCATGGGTTGGAACCCTCTTTACAAGATAACTCAAAGTCTCACAATTTATGAGCTTTGCCAGCGTTTGAGAAACAAAATTCATGTATTAACTAAAAATAAAACTAATCTTTGATTTGTTGCATAAAATCTGGAACAAATTCTTTGACTGTGATTTTGATGCCCTGTTTTTCAATTGGCTGACCCTATACCATCTTCGAATACTAAATTTTGCCACTTATTAGCACACATCACTGGATGCCCTGTACACTTGTAACTGCTACAAACATAGATCTAATTGATCCTCTACCCGGAAATATGGATTTATTTCGTTTAATATGAATATTTTTCCATTAAAATGCCATGCCTCCGGGTGAATTGAACAAGAGTTCTGTGATGTAATCTTTGCAAGATCTTCCTTTATTATCTTTATTAGTTTCATTAGCATATGAATGTTGATTAATACAACTTCAACTTCAAATCTTGAAATGGGTCCATTCAAGGCTCAAATGCTGCCTAGAAATCTGGATCTGACTCTCAACCAATTACTTGAAAATCTAGAAGAGATCTGTCACGTACCCATACCCTGATTATTATGCGGAATTAAAATTTCTTAAAGAACCTTTGTTCTTCTTTTAATACACAGGGTATGACTGTGAATACACTCTTCAACTACTCGTTCTGATATACCATGATGTCACGAACCCAATGCCCATACACTTGACTGATATGCAGAATAATTTAAAACTTATTACTTATTTCTCTTTAACACAATCATGGGTCATGTAACATCTTTTAACGTTCATCCTGCGGCTTAAAATCCACTGTAATAGTCCTTACACCATTAACAAATCCACTTTGTAGCTGGAAAGGTCATTTCCGCACTAAACCTATCATTTCCGCACTCCGCCTTCTACCTTCTGCTACGGAACTCGAGAATCGAAAAATTCTACATTCAACAGAATTGCTTAACCACTTTCCGCCTTCCGCTGCGGAAATCGGGAATCATAAACACAATGTGCAATGGAGTTATTCAAACCACTTCCCACCTTCCACCTTCCATTGTGGAACTCGGGAATCGGAAACACAATGTGCGATGGAGTCATTCAAACCACTTTTCATCTTCCTCCTTCCGCCCTTCCGCAGCGGAACTCGGGAATAAGAAACACACTGTGCAACAGAGTTATTCAAAGCACTTTCCTCCTTTCGCCCTCTACCTTCCGCTTCGGAACTCGGGGAATTGGAAAACCAACTTTTTTCCTTAATCTTTTTCCCATTTTCTGCCTCCCGCAGGCGGATTCCCAGGGGCGGAAAATACACTTTTTCCTTAGAACTTTCGACTCTTTCTCCACTTCCTCCTTCCGCAGGCGGATTTCGGGGTGCAGAAAACAACATTTTGCTTTTTCTTTTTTCTGTTTTCCACCTTCCGCCTTCTATAGGCAGATATTGGAGTGTGGAAAACCAACATTATGTTTTATTTCAACTACTATCTTTTGCCTCCCGCCTTTCGCTTTCTGCAGGTGGATTCCGGGGTATCGAAACGCTCAAGTCAAATGCCTTCTGACTATGTAACCAGGCTTCTAGCCACCATGATCATAAGCAAAAAGAATTGAAACATACAAGGCATATATAGATGCAAGTGCAGGGACATTTAATAGCAGTAAACTCTACTGAAATCATTAGTAGCGTTCATCACATTCAATTCATTCATAAGCAAATGCACTGCATAAATAACACAATAGAGAATACTTATCTTGAAGATGAAGCTGTCCCATAACTAGCTATGTCGCTGCAACGTTCCACCCAACCATAGGCCAGTTGTGTTCATTAATCTCTCAACAAAACTGCCACCCCCGAGCTGGGCATGACTTCCACAAGGAACTAGGGAACAACAAATTCACACACATCCATATCATATCATGCACAGTCAAGCCAACTGTCAGTTGGGTTTATCAAACTCTCTAGCCAAGCCAACACACAGTTGGGTTTATTAGGCTGCAAAAAATCAAGCCAATACACCACTGGGTTTATCAGGCTATACAACCAAGTTAGCATAACAGTTGGGTTTATCAAACTGCACACAGTCAAGCCAACATTCACATTAAGGACCAACCAAGCCAACATTCACATTAAGGACCAACCTAGCCAACATATGGGTTTATCAGGCTACACAGCCAAGCCATCTCACTGTTGGGTTTATCAGGCTACTCAGCCAAGCCAGCATTCACAGTTGGGTTATCAGGATTTCCAACCAAGGATCACACATGGCCAAATTCACAACAAAACACAGCCACGCCAATATCCGATTGGGTTTCACAGGCTGCCCAACCAAGCTAATATACAATTGGGTTTCACATGCTGTCAACCAAGCCAATCTACTTTTTGGTTTCACGGGCTGCTAAGGGAGTGGAAAGGAAGAATGGCTAAGCTAATGGCTCATTCAAGAGCTAAGGACACCTCTACAAGATCTATCTGTCCTGGCATCCACAATACCTACACACCAACACAAGGAAACATCCCCTTCTCAGATCCGCAGTCCCTCGGGCTATGCCTTCCCTTCCAGTGATCTTCAGGGTGTGCATAGAAGATTCACCATCCACTCTTATATTTTTGCGAGGTTCCTCTCTGCACTAAGTTTATCATGCCCATTCGACGTTTCTTCCACTCCTAAGTCTTGCATACAGTTCAGACCCCAAACCAAGGTGCACATCACAACAAACCACAAGGAGACACAACAACATAGGCTCCACTCTGTAACACAAAGAAATAGGGTTTCATACCACTATGTAGTTCAAAATAACACTGTAACCCATCAACCAGGGTCTCGACAAAGAAAAATACTTGCAAAACAACCTGTTCCGTGACTCTGGAGAGTGAACAATGCATAATCGATAATCGATCCTTGATCTAAAGAATGACCAACAACGTTTAGGTGAAACAAGGATGATGGACTAGGCACCCATCCTTGCGATTACTTGCTCTAGAAGCAAGAACATGGCTTCCCAGACTGCAGGTTGTAGGTAGCCTCGGCCACGAAACCGACTACCATGTCTTGCTTTTCCCAAGACATTAATTACCTCAATCGTTCTTCTGGAAGAATTGAATGATTGAGTGCAGAGGACAAAAAGGTAGCTGAGGGTTTATGGGTTCCCCCATTGACGTCTGGTTTCACCCTATTGGCTCAGGAGTTTGACTAACTCCCTTCCCTATTCCTTGTGAAATCATTCCCCCATCTCTTACGTTGCATTGCATAGCTAGTTGTGGTATTTTATTAAGTTGTGTATGTACATGATAACATCAAAATGTGCCGTGCTTGACTAGCACTATAACCATAGGTATCAACCTTGATCACCTATACACAAAACACCAAATTGATGGCAGGGCCTTGGCCTTGAGCTCCTTGCCATGATTTACATACAATATATACATCATGTACAATTTCAATACCATGGAGTCAAAAACTGGGGTGTTACATTCTCCTCCCCCTTGGGTTCAAAACTGGGGTATTACAAGATTCTTCTCTGTTTTCATAAAAGGTAGTGTTCACAGCGTCAGTTATACTGTCATTAAAGACAAACTTGCATCGTCTAATCCAGCTGTAATTAACATACGAGTAATTTGAAATTAAGGACATTGCAGAAGCATAAACTTTTCTTGGCAAGAGCATAAGAAAAATACTTTATACACATAACTGAAACCTCTAAATATGATGAGCTGACATCTTTAGATTCATTGTTACTAATATTTCTAGGTATGCACAAGGACATAGGAGCAAATGTTTTATATGTAGCATGTACAAAAGACTTCATCCATTCTGTTTTTATATTCTTACCGCCTTAAAATGATTGCCAACATTCTTAGAACGCAACATGAAGGTTGAAAAACCTAAGTAGAACTGGAGAGATCGCTGCCTTCATCATATTCAAGTCGAAATATTTAGATTGAAGTAATATTTGCTGTACAAGAGACCTCAAATCGTGTATCCAAATTACATCATGAAAATCCTGATCTAATAAAGCTAAGATACAAACTATTAATGATTCTCCATATTTTAAATAAATTTTCTCCAAGACCCCGGGATTCTTCTTGAATTGCAGCCACATAATAAAACATAAGTTCATGAGCATAGTCTTAATGACGTGCATAAACACAAGTATCAACGACATTGAGTTAGATTATTCATAACTTTTCTTTATATTTAAAATTTGTTGAGTGACTCTGAAAATTTGCATTCTCGAACACTCAATGTTCCTTTAGTTTTTTGCTTCGACACCTACGCTCTTTGAATGATAAGACAATCAAACTGTGTTTGTTTGGCAGGCGACAATGTAAGCACTTCGACATTTGGACGCTCTTTGGTACATTAGAGACCTGTCTTGACATTTTCATGCACAGGCGGTTGGAAATTTTTTACAATGTTTGCTGGTGACACATAGATGGTGACTGTACTGTCAATGCTTGAGCGTTGACATTTACCTGAAAATAACCAATCCGAGCATAAAGAATAACTTCACAAACATCAGCGGGGCGTTTGACAACCGACGACAATAATTTCATGGAGAATTTCGTCTTGAACATGACTGGATTTCTCCCAAACTGTTCTGAAATTTCAGAAATCACTTGCGACTAGGATAAATGGCTCGGTTCCAGAAGTGGATTTTAAATCATTTCAGAAAATTTTGTCAAGAGCTGAAAGTAATTTGGTAGGAGGCAGGGGTCCTGAAATCTAGTTCAACAACGTTTTATTGTCAATTTTTCTTTGTTTTACAATGTTGTCAAATTCAGTAAAGGTCTGTCGTAAGCATATAGGTAGGGTCTTCGGGGGAGGCACAAATATGTAGGGTCGGTGGTGGGTCAAATATGGGAAGGTGAGTCATCAAATATGGTAGGTGGGTAACACATAGGTAGCTAAGGTGGTGGATCATTACCAGTCGCATTGTCAGAAGAGGGTCCCATTGGCGCCTTCCATGAACAACTAGCTAAAGTCCATTGCCTTAGGTCCACCATTCTGATTATAGGGGTGCACAATAGGATATTCGTTTTGGAAGGGATAACCAGGACATAAGCCTATTACAATTCCTTATGGTTTATCCGCAATGTGTTCCCTAAAATCATTACCCAGAAAACAACGGGAATTTGTTATTGATGCTTTGGCTACATGCTTGGAGATTTGGTTCAATGAGTAGCTGACCAAATACATTTAATTGTTTGCCAAAACCCTTCAGTAACTAAACCATCTCTCAAAATTTCACATGAAATAATTATTTGAAATCTGCTTTAATTGGACTGTCATATCAAACATTCTGGCAATGTGCATGCAAAGAGGAATTCCCATTTTAGCTGCTAGAATGTGAAAATTTAAATATTGTGTATTTTGGTACCAACAGTTGCCAACCTCTTTCATCAAACACATTTTTCATTAGTTTAAACTCATTTGTCACATAAATATTTTGTTTCTTATGTTTCCTTTTTTGAACCATTGGGTTTAAAGGTGTAACTTGCAATATTCATATAGACACATTTTGGTTCTTTTTGCATTATCATCTTCCTGCTTTACCCTTATTATGTCCCCGACAGGGGATATATATGATTCGCGCAGGTAGATTAATTCATGAGGTAGGTTCAAATTTTTTGGTTTTTCAATGTTTTTGCAATAGTTTGGAATTATTTTTATTTTTTGCATTTTTAAATTATGATTTAACTTGGCTCTTATTGGTTCTGTGTAGGTGACGTCAGTATGGGATTTTGTGTCCCAAGACCCGATAGTGAGCTGATGTAAGTAGCCATTATAATAATTTTGGAACTAGAACCCTATAAAATCCATTTATGTTTTTGATAGTCTTTTGGCATTAAAGCCATACTAAGTCCTGACAATACCTGCACTTGCTTTGACAAACCTACATTGTTGGCTGTGACTTGACAAGGATTTGTGTATTCAATGCATTGAAAGTGCATGCATGCATCTACCTCCATGCAAAGTTCCACGTGGAGTCTACGATCTTGAGGAGCTAGAGCAAGGTTTATAGATTTCTGGTATTATAAATCAGTAGAATGAGAAAGTGGGTTGCTTAGCTTTTCTTTTGACAGGTCATCCTGGTTTTAGAGTAAGCTAACATGCCAATCTCTCTTTTTCAGGCATACTCCTACTCTTCTATTGAATTTTACAGCTGGCAAGGGGTTTCACATGCAATACAAAAAGCTTGCTTTTGGTATTGGGTTATTGCAAATGAATGAAGACATAGAAAGGCATTGATTTTTAGTACTGCCTATAATATTCATTAAAAACCTCAGGAGAAAGAACGAGGAAGATGCGATGGAATTCTGGGACCTTCTAAATGTGGCTTCCATGCCAGTTGTGAAGATTCTTTTGATAAGTGGTCTGGGAGTTGTTCTGTCAACTCAGTATGCCGGTGTTCTAACTGAAGATTCTCTGAAACATATAAATAAGGTAAAGGATCGCAGGCTTTGAGATATCCAATATTCATATGGCATCTTAAAAACATCTTAGAATGGAATTGTGTGCTATAAATCAGAACTATCACCAAGTCTGTAGTGTTGCTATTTATAAAAGGTCGTATATTTTGTAAATTGTAACTAAACAATCAAGGGGAAAGGACTGTGTACAGAGTAACTTTATTCATTCAAGATCAGAGTAGTGGCCCATGAGACTTTTTACTTACATAATTATATTTTTGTGTCTGTGCCTCTCAACATGTCATTTTTGTTGTATTTACTCCAGCACTTATGTTTGCAAGCTTGGCGCAATCAATTACATATGAAGATCTCATTTCCTGGTATGTAATATTTTTAACTTCCAGCTCGTTGACTGCAAGGAGGGCTTCTTTTGTTCTTAAGTTGTTTGTGATATTATTAAATTTTTTTTTGCAACTAGAATGTGATATTGATAAAATTGTTTTTTGCAACTAGACTGGGATGGTACCAGAGACAATCTTTTGATATCAATTTTTCATAACATATTGTAATTTAGCAAAGAGTCTTAAAAGGCAATATTTCCTGTTTCAACAAAGTTTCTTTCAATTCTTCCTGAGGAGAGATCAGTGAAACTTTGTGTCAAGAAATTTAGTAAAGGTCTTGGACAATAAACAAGCACAGTAGGCTTGTGAATGCACATTTAGATTGTCAATTTCTTCACTCGTAATAATTTCAGTTGGATAAGTTTTGATGAATTTGAATCAAATTTTTGCAGAAATGGTTCTTTAGCCAAGCTTAGAAAATTTACATTTGCTTGGCAAATAAATGCTGTGAATATTAAATAGTATTCCCATGTCCCACCTTTTTAAACCATGTAAAACTACAAATTTTCTAAAGCCCACTTGATACTGTTTTCTGCTAGCCTTATTTCTGAAAAAAAGAAGAATTTTCATCTTCTGGAGTAACTAACATTTGCTTCATATCATATTATTACTCAACATGTCTCGTCCATTTTTTCTATATTACCTCTTTCTTTCTAAAAGTCAACTATCTTTTTCTTTTTCAGGTGGTCCATGCCAACCAATATTTTTCTTACATATCTCTTTGGAGCTATCCTCGGATGGATGGTTGTGAAAATAACCAAACCTTTAGAATACTTAAAGGGCATGGTGGTTGCAAATTGTTGTGCAGGTTAGGTGAACTTTATTCTATCCTTTTGTGCAGTTGTAAATATTTCTAGAATATTTGATTTTAGATGTAAACTTGGTGTCTTGGGAAGATAGTGGAGCAATAGAATGCTTATTCTGTTGATATGACAAGTAGGTTAAAGCCTAAGTCACCTGACACGGGGACACGGGACACAACGGACACGAAAATACGAGAGTCCGACACAGACACGGTGACCCCCGGAATCAGGACATGTAGGATACGTTTTATATACATATATATATATTTTTAAAATATATATTAAAATTTAAAAATATAGACATATAGATCCAAAAATATTTAGAAACTAGAACATTTGCAAATATTCAATAGAAATTAGAATAAAAACACATTAATGATTAGTAATTACACATTTGTCATTCATAAGTCACGATTCACAACACATTTGTCATTCACAAATCACGATGAGACACAGAGATGCATGTCGGAACCATATTTTTCAT
The DNA here is from genome assembly GCA_001517045.1 of Pseudotsuga menziesii. Taxonomy (NCBI): domain Eukaryota; kingdom Viridiplantae; phylum Streptophyta; class Pinopsida; order Pinales; family Pinaceae; genus Pseudotsuga; species Pseudotsuga menziesii. The sequence goes on from LPNX011174914.1 coordinate 92,367, forward strand.
TAAGTCATCAAAATCAAAATGTATACAATGTACATATATGTCGGAATGCCACTGGGCATTGGCAAATGCCAAATAGACTAAAGTTTAATAGTAAATACAAAAAGGGGTGGATCAAGATGGGAGAATCCCATATGTCAGACTGTCAGTAGTCCTCCTCCATGCCTGAATCAACATCAACATACTCATCACTGCCCCTATGCCTGCCCTGATCCTCATCCTCGTCCCCCTCCTCCTCCTCTCTGCCCATCTGATGATCTGCATCTATTGCTGTGGAGGATGACCCCTCCATACGATCACTATCATCAAAAGTGACCGGCTCTAGCACTGGATCATTAAGATCCATGTTGGCTAATGCCAATTCAATACTGCTGTCCAAACCCATATCATCAGGAAAGGCATCCCACATATTTGTCTTTCCCTTCACCCACTCCTCCCTCTTCGTGTAAATAAGATGAAGGTTGGAGTGCACATACACCATTGACTCTACCCTGGACTGCTCAAGCCTGCTCTTCTTCACACTGTACAAGTTCCCATATGTGCTCCAATTCCTCTCACAACAAGAGGATGATGTAACTTGAGAGATGATCCTCAAGGCAAACTTATGTAGAATAGGGGATGTTTCCCCATGAGTTGCCCACCAAGCATAGGGTTTCTTACCCCCTATCTCTAAGCACATCATAGCCTCCAAATCTCCCAGTGCCAGTGGAAAAATCTACAAAGCCCTCCTCCGCCTCCTCAAGCATGTCGCTATCTTGAAATAGCCGTCTAAGTGCTATCTTCCTCCCATGTGCAATCTCTGCATCCATGTGAGGAGGGACTCTGTGTGAGGCCCCCGATCCACCAGTGAGCCACTCCTGAGTGTAGAACTTGGGGTTCAAGGAGTGGGCCAAGCAATGCAAAGGTGTGCAATTCTTATCCCACCTGGAGATAAGAATATCCCGAATAATGGTCCATAATTTCTCTACCAATGTCCCATACTCGGGACACTCATTCTCCATGACAATGGACCTCATGGACTCAATCATGGAATCCCACCCCTCATAAACCTCTGCTAGGATGGGTTGGTCCGAGTCTGCAAACCGCAACAAAGAAATGATTGGATCCATGATCTTAATGCTAAGATCTACTGTGTCCCACCAACCATCATCTAACACCCTGTCCTTCACCTTTTGTGAAGCAGCCTGATCCGTCCTTCTCCAAAAAGCCCAAACCTCTGAAATCACCATGGACCCAAGAGTGGTTTTGACCTCCCTCAACCTCTTCAGCATGATGAATGAGGAAGCAAACCGAGTATCTGCAATCTTCAGCAATGAAAGCTGTGTGTACTGTTTGTAGATGGTGAGGGCATTTGTGTGGTTTTGTACAAAGTTACGGATATGGCGTGCATCCTCAATAAGGTTGCCAATCCATGTCACATCCGAAGCAATGGCTTTCAGTGCTAAATTCAAGGAATGGACAATGCAAGGTGTCCAAAAAACCTGTAAGAGCAATAAAAGCATGTATCAATGACTCTACAACACTAACATTGCAATGACCAAATTCAAACAATGAGCAAATTAGAAATGAAAGGTGTCCAAAATGAACATACCTGTGGATATTTAGCTTCCACAATCATGCCAGCAGCCTTGCAAACAGGTGGATTGTCCGTGATGATTTGTACACACGAATCAACACCTACTTCTTCAATGGTTTTGATGAATAAATCGCCCATAAATTGTGCATCCTTGTATTTCCCAAGAGCATCCACCGCTTTCAAGAACAATGGTCTATTTTGGGAAGATACCATGAAATTGATGAGTGGATGGTGTGCGGGATCCGTCCATCCATCAGAAACAATACTCACACCGCATGAGGGGCATGTTGTTCTAATTGGCTCAAGGATTTTATCTACCTCCTTCTTTGCTTTAACCAACAATGTGGTTCTAAGCTTCTTTGAACCAGGAGGCACATAACCACTTGGAGCTCGTTCCAACATAGTTCGAACCATCTCAAAATACAATGGTGACCGTGCAACATTGAATGAGATGAAGTTGAGGTAGAAGAAAAATGCAATGGTAAGGTCTACCTCTTCTCGCGCCTCTTGTTGGAAAATCCTATCCATTGGACCACCTGAAGATTGCCTCTTTCTTGTTTGATAAGTATTTCCACGCCCATGAATGCTAGGTGGAAATGGAGTCTTGGTGCTAGAGGACTTCCTCAAAAATGGAAGAGGATCATCCTCTTTTTTCTTGCTTGCTGCTACCACCTTCCCTAAGCCAACATGATCCTCTCTTTCCATATCCCTCCTTTGGTTAACAGTCACCGCTTTGCATGAAGAAATCCCACAAGAAGGAAGGGCCAAAAAATGGCCCTTAACCCGGAATAATGTGCTCATGAACTCATGGTTGCAAAAATTGCATCTCCAAGACACATTGCCTCCCCCACCAAGCTTTGCCCCGGGCCCATCTTTCCTTGTCACATACTTCCACAAAGGGTATTTTTTTCTTGGGCTTGTTGTCTTGCTAAAACAGGTTTAAATGGAGCATGAGCCCCACTAGCAGCCGATGGAGCACTTGATGGAGGAGGAGAACCGGTTGTGCTTGGTGGAATAGGAGGAGAGGCCCTAGATGGTGCATTTCTCCGTTTCGTTTGACCCCTACCTCCTACCCTAGCTGATTGAGACATTCCTTTTCTTGTGTGATGGTTGAGCTTGCAATCCTCTCCACAAATCCACCGGAATGCACTTGGAATCACTTGGAAACAATGGATAGCCTTCAAATCTCCTTCAAAACTCCTTCACCTGCACATAAAACTCACTCTCAACCAATTGCTTCCTTGCAAATGACAAAAAGAAAGACAAAAAATTGAATTAAAACAAACCTGACTATCTTTTTCCACCGGTTACGTGTCCTGTTTTCGGGACACGCTGCATTTTCGTGTCCGACACGTTTTTTTCACGTGTCCTGTTTTCGGATTCGTCTGAAAGACGAATCGGGCACGTGTCCAATTCGAATCGTGTCCGATTCGATCCCCACGGGACACGGGGGGCCTCCAAGACGAATCTGGTTTCAAAGGTTAAAGCCAAGTTGATCTTTGGTATGTTGATTTATACTAATCTCTGCATTTCAAAAATAGCTTCTTATGATCTATACATTCATCTTTGAATAATAGATAGCATGATTCTTAACCCATTTTAAATTGTCTCAGTTAACCTTTTTACATAGAAAGTTTAGCTGAAGAATGGAAACATATTACATTTTTAAAATTCAAAATGCTGAATGTTTAAACATTTTTAAATTCTCATCATATACAGGAAACATGGGAAATCTTGTTATTGTTGTTCCTGCATTGTGTCAAGAATAGGGAAGTCCCTTTGGAGAAACCGGTGTTTGCAAAGTAACTGGGAGAGCATATGCTTCGTTTTCTCTGGCAGTATGATTCTAACTTGATATTAATTCTCTGGACTTTAAACTTAGTATTGGCAACGCTTCTTTATGATTAAAAACCTGAATGTGTTCATTTCCACTATTAGATGTTCACTTCTTGCGGATTGTATTCATAATCCACATACCATAAATTGAAGCGGAGTGAATCCCTCTGTTATTTTCTGATGCATTTGAAATTGGATTCGCAGCTTGGCAGTGTCTTCATATGGACTTATGGCTATAGTCTCTTACGATCAGTAAGCCAACTTCATGAAGAAAGGGAATTAGAAAATGGGCTTGACGATAAGATCCCAAATGTTGATTATTTAAAAGCAGGAGAAACATTTAAACTTTTGACGACAGTCCAAATTATTCCAGAAGAGCCAAGTTCTGGAGGAGATTATCTATCTGATAAGCAGAGTGCAAGTAGCACGGTAAGGATTTCATTCCCATTAAAGAATTTCATTCAAGAGATTGGAATAGGAAATCTGAACTTCTTGTGTGATGGGTTGTCATTATTCTGGCATTTGTTGAAGTCATCTTGATGCTTTTGCAGCGAGTTCAAAATGAAGTCGGGCTTTGTATCCATTGCAATTTTACCTCATCTTTTTATTTAAAAACCCTTTATCACCTTAACAAATGCCAATGTGCAAAGGATTTATACCCACACCATTGAACATATACTGTTGTTTCAATGTGAATTTGAAAGTGCCTATATCCCTGAACAAAATTTTATAGTGAGAAGTTTTTGTTAGAGTTGAATCTGTTCCTCAAAGTGGGAAGCTCTTACAGACCTTCGAAGTTCTATTCGGGCCCACAATTTTTTTACGTAAGAATTTGTGGCAATAATAATGCATATATTGTATGAGGGTTATCTGCTTCAAAAAAACTATTAGCTATGCATCATTTTCAGTTCCACTCACTACCTTGAAGGCCAAAAGGGGAAAGCTGTTTAAATTTGGTTAAGAAATAGACTCATAATCAGAATTTGCTGGGTAAAAGCAGTCAAAATAGAAGAACAGATAATCATCTTTGTAATTTTGATATTATGTTCTCAAGCAAATGTGATTAATGTTTTCAGGATTAGAGTTTCCGAAATCAAATGTGCTTTGCTTGTAGGTTGCACTCAATTCCTTGAGTGAAAAGTCAAGCTCTTTCCAAGCCTGGCTCAGAAAAGTTAAACGATATATGAATGAAACCGGACACCTAATTCTTGAGGTGTTAATAGCACCTCCTATTGTTGGTGTGGTAAGTTGTTCAGATACCCATGCATATGGTCTTTACTTTTATTTTTCTTGTTCTGTAACGTTAGAAATGCAATTAAAACTTATGGAGGGTTGTTTCAAATTTGACCATCTTTATTTTTGAGTTATTAAATAAACTTTTATCTGGCAGAAAATAAAATTTACTTGTCAAAATCAGAAATGGGTTTGTTGGAACAATTGCCAGAGTTCAGGGAACATAAACCCTGGAGGAGGAGAATATCTACACGTACCTGTCCCTGTCCCGGTACCGAATCCAGAACTTCGCCCATTTAAAATCTTAATAGTAGAACAAATTTAAACAAGAAGAAAACTTTGAGTCAAAGGGAGAGGACTTAAAACCCTAGGGCGACCTATCAACGAATAATTCACGGAAAACCAATTTTTTCACTGTTGTCCATTGGTGAAAACATGGTGGAGATTAAGTGGTTTGGCAATTATTTTTAGATTGATGTTAGGACACCATGCTACCCCTCTCTATTTGTGAGCTTAGCTTAAATTCATCAAAGCATTCTATAACTTAATATGTTAATGTTGCAGGTAATGCCTGTTGCATTATGGTTTTAGTTTTTGTTTGCAAGCCTCAGACCCATGGAGGCTTCTTGCCTTGGCATATCTGATCTAAGGTGTCTTTTAGTGTTTTAGTTGTAATTGGTATTTACAAATTAGAATCATGAGAACCAAGTCTTTTTCAACATTTATAAGAAGATACACCTGAGGGATATTAACAGATGCAAATTGCTTAAATACTTACTTCCTGTAGCAGAGGAGCCCTTATACTTTACAACTTTCTGAGCTTCTGTCTGCACCCAGCAAGTGAAAAAAGGTAATTCACAATCTTTATTTTATATATTTGTAGATAATGCACTGTGTATATTTACCTTGCCGAATGGCTCTGTATCGAGCAACACTATATCTTGATAATTTCTCACTTAGGTATGAGAAATGTTGACTTAGGTACTAGCAATACTGGGAAGATAGAAAATTTAGAAAATTTATTATTTAGTGAAAAAAACACTTGT